>CM060247.1:24430211-24760211 GCA_030684275.1 Acipenser oxyrinchus oxyrinchus | reverse complement strand
CTCAGCAGGCTGGAGCTTTTGGCTGCTACCTCACTCTCTGTGTTGTTCGCATCAACATTTCGAAGGAGGTTTAGCTCTAAATGTAATAAAATGAATTACAGTGAAGTATTCAGTATCAGATATGAAGGACTGTTTTGAAACATCAGGTCTTGCTGGTCATCCAGTGTTGGACATTATTAAGTCACCAAAATATAAACATGTACTGAAAAATTAAGTCTCCTGCACTTTTAAAATACAGGGCTCTTCAGAACAGTAGAACTGAAAGACTGAAACAAGAGATAAAGTACAAAGACACAAAATAACCATTACAGGTGACTGTTGGTTGATTTGTTATCCAACAAATTGCAAATTGACTGCATAGAGGTATAGCACATATTTTGAAACATTGACAGCCAGCTAATAAATTAAATAACCATGTATTAATAAAAAGAAAAAAAAATCAGTATCTTAATGTCTTACCTTCATTTCTCATGGCAGTCACATAGTTAAACCACTCTTTGACACTTGCTACTCCATGTGGTGGGTTTTCATGACGCTGTCTAGTTATTTTGGTGATGGTAGCCATAGGGCTTTCCAAGGCTCCACAAGGTTTAGTGACCATAGTATTGTGACCCAAATTAAAGTCTAGTGTCTGCACGATGTATGTTGAATCATCACTAGAACCTGCAGTAAAAACAGACACACCAAATTAGGACTGAAAGATACCTGTAATACAAGCAGGTTCTGCATAAAAATACAGACCATATGAATGAAGTTTCATTTCCCTGAATATCTTATGATATAATATATCTAGTAATATATCAATTAACTGAATAAAGATTTTGTCTAGTGAATGTGCCCACCATTTAGGACTTAAAAGGTTAAACCAATTTAACAAGATATCCAAATAATCAAAATGTTAACTGTTTCTATAATAAAAGGTTAAACAATAATTACCATCTTCCCAAATCTTCTGAGCCTCAGTCCAAAATGCAATGTTGGGTTCTTCCAGGTGAAAGAGAGCCCAGGACTTGGACCTGAAATTAGGCCCATGGAAACAGGCTAGTGTCATGTGGTTCCCATGGAGGCTCATAGATCCACCCAACTGAACAGCATCCTCTGGCAAAGGCATCTGAAACAGGGATATGTGGCACCCAGCGATCACCTTCAAAACCCCTGGCCAGTGGCGGTGATGAGCTGCATCCATGACTAAGAACAAAATATTAATTTTCATGCAGTTTATCATCATTTATTATAAATAAATAAATAAATAAAAATAATAATAATAATAATAATAATAATAATAATAATAATAATAATAATAATAATAATAAGGAGATTAAAAAACACAAGCAACAAAAGTTTAGTCTGTTGCTGCTAAGCAGGGCTTCGTCTGTTAAGTACAGCAAAATGCGTTCCAAGTAACAGGATCCAAATATTTAGTGTTTATCAACTGGAGGAACAAAAGTCTCATGATCTGCAATACTTACACTGTTCATTTGAACCTTTTCCGACATTAATGACTGGTGCTTTGGGTGGTATATATGGGACAGGACCCCAGGTTGACAAAGCCCGCTTGCTAGTATCAAACTGCTGGGTGAAGAACTCTTGAAGTTTCATACCAATCTTAATCAGGTCTGGAGTGGTAGATCTAGATATTATAACCTGGAAGAGGTCCCACTGTAGATCCCCGTGGACAAAGACTTCACTGAAATAAGAATGTTAACCAAATGAGATCTTAGCCAAAAGAAATCCATGTTCTTATGTACTTAAATTCACTTATAACAGTTTCATAATTTGAATGTTTAAGTCTATTTTTTTATTACATATGGGAACACTATTACAATAATTTCCTATCATACTATATTTGAAACATATATTAATAGAGTTAAAATCAATAATTCACAAAAAAAAACAACAATAATAAATCCCACACAGTCATCATAGTTAATACAAATAGAAGCCAAGATGTACCCAGCTGTACCCAACTTTAAAGGAAATATTCATTCACACTTGGTGTATACCTTTTCTCTGACAAGCTTGTTTCCAGGGTGTTACACAGATTGACTTTCCATTCATCTTGCAGCTGGAGATCCGCATTGCTGAAAATCCCCATCAGGATACTAGAGCCCATATAGTCAACGCGAGCCTCAGTGGAGCCGAGGGTGATTTTGATTTTATGGCTGGGCTGCTGGTTTGGATGTTCAGAGATATGTGCTGAAAGGAAACACAAGAGCATGATGAGGTGATCTACATCAAGGGCTTCTATACACTTCTAATATGTAACTTAAAAAAACAAAAACAACTGAATAGATGCTCATTTACGAATACAATTTCCAGCAGGCTTTAGTCCTTAATCTGAATGCAACTTACCAACCATCTCCAGAGTATTAACATCAATATTGCCCCCCACAACACCTCCTTTGGAGTCCAGCTTTGACCTTCCCAAGCCAACTGACATGCTGATCTCCCGGTCTCTATTGCTGCCCACTGAGAGCCGGCCCTGGCTTTTCAAACCACTAGTAGTCCAACTAAATGAAAAAAATAAAATAAAAAATAGAAACTTGTGTAAAAGTACCTTAAAAAGCAAAGGTTACAAGATTATAATATTCCTAATGGACTGATACATTCTGCTACATTCTGACTCCTAATGTGTAGTGGAGGATCCAAATACAGCCACAGTTTGAATAATAACCTGGAATGTGACTTACGTGTTGTTCCCCATTATGTTGCTCATGTTCATTTGTACATTCAGCTGCTTCAGGTTAATAGCAAACACGACCAGCGTCTCCCAGGGCGAGCCCTGCTGGCGGGCAATTTTATTGGTCTTGTTAAATGATGGTGTGGACGTTTTAGCGATGGAATCTGTCAAACATTACAGAAACAGTTAAATAACCTGCAGATGCACATATTCACACATATTGAGAACAACTGAATTCACACAATGTGTATATACTGTCAAAGCTCCATCTAAAGAAATTACTGATATACAGTAATTATTAATACTTTATTGGTTTATTTTGTATTATTATTATTATCTACACCAAACATTGTCAACCGGGGGTAAGTGTATCTCTGGGGGTATATCTAAGGGCAATAGGGGATACACAGGATGAAATGCAAAAATAAAAATGAAAGTAGAAGAAAATAATGATCTTGAATTTTTTTTTTTCATTTTTTTTTTTTTTTTTTTTTTTTTTAAACAGTAATATATTATTCTCTCTAAACCACTGTGCATAATTATTTTATTTTTGTTTAGTAGCTCAAAAGTTACAGTCTGACTATTGTTTCAAAATTATCACCCACCAGCGCGCATGCACAATTTTGATTAAGCAGATTTCCACTCTGATATTATGGTGGGTGAAGCAGGCAGAGAGCGCTCTGTGCTGCTCATGGACCTTGCATTTTCAACTCGTTGTATAATTAAATACTAAATCAGTGAAGCACAGCCTTTCTGCATTTGATAGCAGTACAGATGCTCCAGTAAACAAATAATTATCACAATACTCATACTTTGACATTTTTTGTGTTTTATTTAGTAGGCGTGGCTGCATTTTAGTAACACCAATAACGGCTGGTTGAATTTGTTTTCAGTGTCTGGTAGAGTACCGTACAGCCAGATTATTATATCATTTTTCGAGTCAAAAATAGATACATTTCTTACTTGAAAAAAAAAAAAATTAAGGAATAAATACGAAATAATTTTTATGTTGGCTTTAATACAAAGTTTAACTTGAGGTTAATGTTTTGATTTTGTTAACATTTAAAATGGCACACAATTATGCTGAGATGGGAAGTAAATGGTATTGTGATAAACATTTACAGTGCAGACTATTTTGGATTATTTTTAATAACTTTGCCAAATAGAAAGCGATTACATGTGTTTTCCGAAAAGTCTTTTGATTCTGTGTAAACAGATACTTGTAATTACTGTTTGGTATTCTGTACTAAACCAGCAGTTTGTCAGTCCCAAACTGTTGTGACATAAATTACATAATAAATAAAATGGGGAAAATGTATTTGTTAAATCAGATTATTCAACCTTTTGTTGCAACTGTGGTACTATTCAGCAAAGTGAAAATTGTAAAAAGGACTCCAAGCAGAAGGGGTACAGTTTAAAAAAATAATGAAACCTTCTACACAACTGCAAAATGTTACAGTGCTATTCTATATTAAAATAGTACTAATTTATTTTAATTCAAAACAAGTACTTTTATAGGAAATTATATGACATTATTTAGGTAAAGATCATTAGGCTTCTTATTTCACAGGCTATTAAAACTAGAATTTTGTTTTGAACAAACTACCAGTCAAAAGGATTGTTTGACAATGTAAATGCAAATGTCAGTGATTTGTATTGGCATTTTATGTGCCACGGAGGACTATGTTAAAAATGTTAACTTTGTTTGCCTGTATCCCTATAATAATAATAATAATAATAATAATACCAAGAAGACCGTTTATATGATCTTCTAGTTTACCTCTTGGTGCAGTGGAGTCTGAGACACTGGAGCGGGATACAGCAGGAGACTTGAGGCTGTGGGAAATCCCCCCTGGAGACATGCAGTTGTTTTGGGCATGCTCGCTGAACACATTAGGCGACTGTGGCCTGTGCTGGTAAGAGGCTGACTGGGAGGTCTGGTCCCATGTCCTACAGTATGCTTTACGGGTTGACTCAGGAGAAAGGTGCTGATTTACCCCTTCAACAGAGTCTGGTGTTGCAGGCCCTGAAGCTGGAGACAAAAATATTTTTTAAAAAAATGTTGTCATGCAAAGACCTCCACGCTCTGAAGATGAGATGAGATTCGATGCAGTTCAAATTTCTCCAAATGATAATGGAGCACTCACAGCACAGAATGTATAGTGGAGAAAGGTCTCACTCAAAAGCATCATTTAGAAAAAATAAATAAAAAGCCACTTTTGAGACAAAATTAAAGCATATGAACAATATGAAACCTTAAAGCTTCTTACAGTTGGCTGGATAATTTTAGATTAACCAAATATAACATTATCATTGAGGCTTCCCACTTTATTTGTGAATTCCAAATTAATTTGTTGACTTCAACATCCTAAAAAAACTTGAAACAAAAAAGTCCCAACAGATCTCCAAAATAATAACAAGTTTTATTAACACCAAACTGTATCTTATGCTTTGCGTGGATACAGAGATATATGTTTGTGCTCTCCCTCTCAAAGGCAGGTCAGTGGAAACCGCACTCCCTGAAACACTTAATCAGAATAGTTGCTCACCTGCCAAATTTATTGTCTGATCACCTAAAAAGAGGCGTCTCGCAATGCTCCTCCTGTACCAAGCTCGTGGAAATGCCAGGATCTCACTTAGCCGCCTCATATCATATTTAAAGGAAGCTGAACCTATGTCACATACAGCTGCAAAAATATAAAACACATTTTAATGAATATTGTATACAGATACATAAGCGTAGCTTTTTAAGCTATCAAACTCATTTATGAAAACATTCCATTTCATCAAGATTGCCTATTACAGAAACTCAGTTATCTCTATGGTATGTCTATGCTACAAATCATCTCTTATAGTTTATAGCAAATTTAAACAATGTAACAATTTGGTGATTTGCATTTTACAGCAAACAAAAACATGTGAAAATGAGGAAATACAAACCTGAGATGTTAATTAAAGTGGTCTCAATCTTGCCCCCTTTCCCTGGCACCATGCTCTCAATAAAGACAGCCCCCCCGGAGCGCCTCATCCTGGACAGGCTCACTTTCACAAACTCCAGGTTGATGCTCAGGGAGTCTTTACGACCAGTGACAGAAGAGGTCTCTTCATCCACAGAACCTGCACAAGACAGAGAACTTATTGCAACAGAGAGTAATGATATTTCCCTTTTGGAACCAATTTGTCTGGTACAGATGAACCCGGTTTATATGATGATTGCTGTGCAGGCAGAATTTGTGATATAAAAGCGGGTCAAGATATAAACCGGGTTTCATGTTTGCCTATGACAGCACATTATGAGTGAGAGAAAAAAAGAAAGAAAGCTAACGGTGAATTAAAGAGCAGTGTTTTAACCCTTTGCGGTCCTATGTCGGACTTGGTCCGACATTGCAATTTTCCCTTTCCGGTCCAATGTCGGACCCTCTCCGACATCATCAAAAGACATAAAAACAGGTCTCTAGTCGTTTTTCTCGGAAAAAGTCGAGAAAACCATTCAATGGCCAAGTGAGACCGATAGGAGCCAAGAGAAGCCGAAAAAAAGGGGGCGTATCTCATGAATACAGATAGCCCCAAGACCACATAGATAACATGGACATAAACAAACAAGATAGCTGCTTCTGCATCCAGCACTCAAAGAATATCACAGACATTTGCAGAGCTTTTTTTAGATGTTATAGTAATAAAATAATGATTTGGATCGCATTATTGAGGACTTTGGTGATAAAACGAGTGATCAGGAGATGATTTATCGGTATGCACTACTATGTAGAGGTATGTGAAAAATACAGCGAACAAGGGGTGGGGCGGGGCTGGAGATGCACTACTGAGTGTCCTGTTGTAATAATTTTAAACAGTGCGTCTAAAATAAACTGCTTGTGTGAAAATAAATTGGCCCTGACGCACTGAATAAATGGACCGCTAAGGGTTAATACTGTACATTTAGGGCTCTATGTATCATTGATTTTTCATTTGTATCTTGACTTTTTGTAGGTTTTTGTGACTTCGTAGACCTACCCGCAATGTACAAAAGTCATTTTCACTCCCGTAACTCAGATTCATCCCTGCTGTGGTAGTTTAGTTACGACTGTTCGCCTCAAACTACTTTTTGTATGCAAATGTACGAATCTCATTATAAGATCGAAGTTTCGCGCTTAACCTGGCTGTATTATCATTTTTTCTGATTTACGACTTCGGTTTGTGCCTGTTATTTTACGCATGCCTCTCACTGGCGTAGATTCAGCTAGCTATTTGTATGTGAAACTTCCTGTTTAAACATTTCCAGGCTTTTAGTTACTTTAAAATAAAGCACAAAAAAGAAACCCCAAAAAAAGAAAGATTAAACTGAAATTTTTTCTTATCTGTAATTAATGATGTAGTGCATTGACAACCGAAATATACCGAAAAGTATTTATTTGTGTAGCCTACTGTATGCACTTTTTTCCTTTACACAACTAAAATATGTACTGCCCGCAGTGAGAAGAGGTTCTCGTGTGCCCAGAGCAAAAGCTTGTTGGCCATGCGATGGAGACTGGGTGACTTGAGGCCACCACTGTTGTGTTTTCTGTACGGACAAGCACATGTCTCCCTTGAACCTTCTGCAAAAAATGCTGCAAGGCCAAGTAAACTGCCTGCAGCACCAAAACATTTATGTGGAGACCCTGCCAAGGGGTTCCACACCCCTGCACCCCCCTGCCATTTCACACGGTGCCCCAGCCCAGGCTGGATGTTTCCATGATGACGACCTCCCTTCTGGCAACACAGCCTAACACTACGCCGAGGCATAGATGAGCAGGCTGTTTCCGCCAAGAGTGTGCCTTTAGACAGTGGCGAGACACTGTAAATAATCTTGTGCGGTTCAAAGCGAGCTGAAAAAACCCTGCTATTGAACCAGGCCTGCAAAGGGCACATCGCAGGAGACCCAAAAGTAGAGTCTGAGAAGCTGCTGCCATCAATCCCAGAAGTCTCTTGAACTTCGCTAAAATAGCTCTAAACAGGCGGTTATACTCTGTACTGCCGTCTGACAGAGTGGACAGCATGGACCTGGAGTCCAACACACTCCTAGATAGGAGGCTGTCTGAGCGTGAGCTGGCTCTCCACATTATTATTATCATTTATTTCTTAGCCCTTACCCAGGGGAACTTACAATTACAATTGTTACAAGATATCACATTATTTTTACATACAATTACCCATTTATACAGTTGGGTTTTTACTGGAGCAATTTAGGTAAAGTACCTTGCTCAAGGGTACAGCAGCAGTGTACCCCACCTGGGATTGAACCCACGACCCTCCGGTCAAGAGTCCAGAGCCCTAACCACTACTCCACACTGCTGCCCACATGATTCACCATAAGGCCCAACCGTTGAATGTGGCCGGTGACAAGTTCTGTGTCGACGCCTGCATGTGCTGGAGACACAAATGAGTCAGTCGTCCAAATAATTGAGTACTCTGACCTTTGAGCCTCAATGGGGCCAAGATAGCTTCCATGCACTTCAAAAAGGCACAGGGAGCTAGAGAGAGGCCAACAACCTTCAGCCTGCAGTTCGCTGAAAGGCAAACTGCAGGTACTTCATGTGCTTTTTTTATGGGGATGTGGAAATAGACATCTTGAACCAGTCGTAGTGAACCAGTTGCCTGGCCTGATTGACTGCAAGAGCTGTTGCACTGTCAACATTTTGAACCTCCTTCATCTGATATAGGTTGACCTGTCTGAGGATCGGTCTGAGGCCATCATCCTGCTTGGGCACTAGGAAGTACCTGGAGTAGAGCCCTTCCTCCAACTGGAGGGGGTCTATCATGCAAATAGTCCGTTTTTGCAGCAGAGCTGCTACCTCCTGAGACACCACCACAACGTCCTTTGGGTCCGTGACTGATGTTACAGTCACGCCCTGAAATGGAGGGGGACTGTGCTTGAACTGCAGAGAGTATAACTTATGTAAAACACAATCATTAGCGAAAAGTATACATTCATAAGCAATAAGTACTTCTGATAGGCTCCTCCTGTCAGGGGAGTCTTGAAAGGAAAAATGGCGCCGAGGTCTGTGAGCACTGTCATTTTATGCTCTCGGGGCTGGGCCATGACTACGTCACAGGCTCTGCGAGCAGGTTTGATATATTTTATTCTGGTTTCAGGTCTTTAGGAGGTAAATACTCATTCAGTAAATCTGTTACATTTCGTACTTGCAAACTGAACTTTTTTTGATTATGATGAAAATCTGGCTGATTTCTTTTTTCACTCAAAGAGTTAAAACTTTTTTCTTACCTAGTGGGCTTGAACCAGGATGGCCAGCGACAGCTGATGTTTGTTTCCCGGCTCCGTAGGGATGGAACACATAGAGTGAGAAGTCTGACATACAAGCTGTGAAACTCAGTCCTGATGAACTAGCGTTGGAACTGGCCAGGTCTGACTGGCTGCTGCTGTGCCTGGTTCTGCCAAGAGGACTTCCAAGCCCTGGCGAGGGACCTGCAAAAGACAAACAAGGTACTTCACGAACATCTCCTGCCGAGGAACAGCGTTAGTATCAGGGCAAGTAGGTCACCATGACCAGCAGCAACATCATGTATTATATAACAACTTGTACTGTATTTTAATAAAGGCCCACTTGCTTTGAGACTTCCCATTCGGTTAAGCCCTGGACCCACTGCATGATGCGATCAATAGCGATACGACTTTTCAGTCGCATCGGGCAGTGTGTTATGCTTTGTGATGCGATTTTACAGGATCGGCCGATCGATCGCAAAGTTTAAACATGTTTCATATTTTGCAATGCAATTCCCTTGCATCGGGCAGTGTGTCATACCAACTCACAAGTCTCAAAGTCAGCAACCAATGAGTTCACCGCGTTCATTCATATAATGGAGACAGACACGCATGTATCTCTCTACTAACAAAATATATATATACACACACACACACACACACAAGATATATGAACAATACTACTCAAACAATCAACAAACCTATCTGCTTATTATTTCAAATGTAAATAACATTATGTATGTGCCCAATGAGCTATTGATGTAAAACCTAGACTGTTGTGTTTTCATTGTGCATCAGTATATATAGGCATACATAAAATGCCAGGAAATAGAACTATAATAATCAAATGCCAGGGAAGATATCTATATACAAATTCTTGGGAAGTGAACATTTTTTTATTTTTCAATTACTGTCGTTTAAACTTTCGTTTTAATTCCACAAATGCCAGGTAACAAAAATATAATTCTAAAAAACAAAACCAATGTAATTTATAGCAGATTTTAACTTCAGCTCACTTTACTTGAAATTTAAATATATATATATATATATATATATATATATATATATATATATATATATATATATATATATATATATTTTTTTTTAATTTCTCATGCTGATCAATCATACTGCTGCCCAGAGCGTATTGCCATGGATCAAGGAGCTACTTCAAGATATTCCATGATTAAACATAATATTTATTAACAGTAAATGGCAAATTGTAGTCTTTAATTTTTTATGTCCACCTTTTAAAGACAATCAGTGAATTATCAAAAGAAAATAAAAACATAAATAAAAAGTAAAAATAACAGGACACATGAAATGTCCTCTTCTTGTACCGGACAGAGCAATCTTTAGCAGAAGTATTTCTGATCTTTGATGCAGCTGGTTTCTTTTTGGTTGAAGACATTTTAAAGAAATCGTGCAGCTCTATGCAGTGTGTTCAATCATTAACTGTAAGCAAAGTGAACCGGCAGCCAGGTTCCTAAATGCAATGTAACAGGTACTGAATCAATAGGACAAATGTTTGCTGTATTTTTTTTAAATGATACACAAAATATGTATATTTCCACTATTCTTTCAGAAATGGGAATTTTCACATATTACATCTTTTGTCATAGAGCCAAAATTCTGTTGTATGTACAGTAAATGCTTAGGTCACCAATGTGGTGTGTTTACAGTAAAATCTACTGCCCATTTTAAAATTGGAGGTTGCATTTTGCAACCCAGCGTCCTCATTTGACCCACCCTGCCCAAAATACACTGACATCAATTAAACAATATTTGTTGTTATTGCCAGTACCCCTGTCTCTTTTGTGTAATTCTTCTACAGTAATATTTCAGTATCTAAAAATCAACACTGATCCATGCTTTAGGTATTCGTTGGCTATTACTATACAAGGGTTCCGTGACTTGTCATGCAATATCTTAGAAGCTGTAATGTTGTACCTTTATTGGCTGCAGTCTTTAGCACGTTCTGAACGAGGGGGGTGGTGGGACCAGCAGGGGGGCCCCCATCTGCTGTGTGAGTAGTGGCCGGAGTCTCCAGCTCTCCTCGGTTTGAGGAAAACACCAGGTCCAAGGAAGGCAGCTTCAACATGCACTCCACTCTCGACATGGGCAGGCAGCTAAATTTGATCTGAGATGGCTAAGAGAAATAAAACCCAACAATGTTATTGATCAAACAATACTTTAATGTGAATAACAAAATTAAAATTCTGAAGAATGACATATCTGTGCAATGAATAAAATGATAAAATGCTGTTTCAAGGTTGGCATAAATAAAAAGGTAGTAAAAAAAAGGTAATGCTGCAAATTATGTTTCAAACTGTATCCTTAGTTTCATTCTATTGTTACAAGATTAACGGTTTTATTACCAATTGTTAAATAACCTAATATGTTTGGAACCAACTGTATACTTGTCTAGACCTAATTCACTTTATTTTCAATTGTTAGTTTGCAAAACAAGAAGAATCAAAACCCTTTAATCCATACCTGCACCCTCACATAAACCACCACATCGACAGGAAATGAGGAGTAAGCCAACGTTGAGGACGAGACCAGGGATGTGGTGGACTCCTCCAGCTGATCCACAGAGTCAAACTGACCCATATCTTCATCCTGAGAGCTGATAGCTGTCAATACAGATGATTAAAAGAAGTTATTTCGGGAGCAAACAGTGACACATATTTTCTCTCTATCCAGGATGTACATGTTTCTACCCATGCAATATACAGTTTAACAAAGGGACATAATCACATTCACATTAATATCAGATTCTAGTAGTACTGCAATTGAAAAAAAATCCAGGAGTGCAAATCTTTGACAGTGACCAGGAATTTACAGTATTATGAAGCAATCAGCCTAACAAGTGGAATGACACCCAAAATATTACTACCAATGCAAAATGAAAAACTGGATGGGACATTTGTTCTGTATTTATCCACAGGAATGTGTTTCTTTTGCATAAGCCCCAACTTACCTGTGTAGTTCTTCTCAATCGGAGTTATTGGTATAGTTTCCAAGGCTTTCTCAAGAAAGTCCAGAAGGCATGGACTGATGACCATCTCCTCTGGCAGAGTCTGCAGTGCCACCCATGCATACAACTTAGCTGCTTTCACACTTCCACTTCCTTTCCCTTTGGCTATGACATGGTCAATTTATACAAAACGTTAACAAGACATTGACATTCTACCAAAAGGGGAAATAAATCGTAAAAGGAATGTTTAAATGTATCCCACAGGAGAGTAAGCAAATGCAGATTCACTGATTACCAAGTGACTAAAGTTAAGACTATAGAGTACTGAATTAATTTTACTTTTAACAACTGCAGGAGTACATTATTTACTTGGGCCAACAAACTAAGTACTGTACATACATTATTTTTAAAACAATTTGGAATCCCCAATTATTTTACCTCAAATTTTTCTCCCAATTTGGAATGCCCAATTATTCAACTCGGCTCACTGCTGCAACCCCCACACTAACTCAGGAGAGACGAACACGAGAGGAGGCTGTGTGGTCCAGTGGTTAAAGAAAAGGGCTTGTAACCAGGAGGTCCCCGGTTCAAATCCCACCTCAGCCATTGACCCATTGTGTGACCCTGAGCAAGTCACTTAACCTCCTTGTGCTCCGTCTTTCGAGTGAGACGTAATTGTAAGTGACTCTGCAGCTGATGCATAGTTCACACACCCTAGTCTCTGTAAGTCGCCTTGGATAAAGGCGTCTGCTAAATAAATGAATAATAATAATAATAACAATAATAACTTGTGTCCTTCGAAACGTGTGCCGTCAGCCATCTTCTTTTTTTCGCACTGCAAGCCCACCGTGAAGCCATTACAGAACTACAGCGTCGGAGGACCACGCAGTTCTGAATTGCACACAGGCAGGCCCGCAGGTGTCCGGCCAGCCACAGGGGTTGCTGGTGTGCAGTGAGCCAAGGATTCCCCAGCCGACTTAAACCCTCCCTGTCTGTGCAGCGCTTGCGCTGCCCCCTGGGAACTCCCGGCCATGGTCGGCAGTGGCATAGCCTGGATTCGAACTGGCGATCTCCAAGCTATAGGGCGCATCCTGCACTCCGGGCGGGGTGCCTTTACTGGATGCGCCACTTGGGAGCCCCTGTATATACATTATTGTTACAAATTATTTTACCCTTTTTAGATCTAGTTTAATTTTTTTTATTTTTTTTTTTAAATCATATATACACTTCATTATATACTTTGTTTCAATGCAGTCATTTCCCTTTGAACTACTCCCAAAAGTGTATTGAATCTAAATATAAATTATATTGTGTGAAAAAGATGCATGAAGTATTTTGTAAAGATAACTGGCAACAACCAATTACCTGGACAAAAAACAAAAAGAAAGCAAGAATGATTGGGGTTTATGAGAGTATGCAGGGATAATCAATGAGTGCTACCAGTACCTGATGGAATAGGTGGGGGGGGGGGAGGAAGAAGCGTGTTAGTCTTGCTTTGGGTTGTAGTGGGAGGAGGGGCAGTGCCACTATCTTTCATACCATACAGTTTGGACTCTTTGGAAAAGGTTCTTGGCAAAGAGGATCCTCTGGAAGCATTTGGCGATTCTGTCTTCATAGTCTTAGAATGGTAGTGCAACTGTGGTTCAATGGAAAATAAAGAAGGGTTATAAATTATTTACTTAGACTGAGAGCCAAAGAAATGTAGACAAACTTAAACTTAACTTTGATTAGCTTCTAATGGGACAGACATGTTACCTGTGCTTAATTGCCATTCTCAATATTAGTTTTTGTATTAGTCATCTAGGAAATGACAAAGCTATATAATGCTAAAATATATAATGCTAAAAGAAATGGGATGCTTGTATAATCTCCAACTGCAAAATAAAACAGGCTGTTCAGGAATTCTCAAAATCAATAGTTAGCTGCTTGCAGAAGTACGTCCACTTTATTGACTGGAAGAACTATTCTATTAATGCTGGTTGGTTTTCCTTAAAAACAGCATCATGTGCTTGAATGGGATCAAAGAGTTCATAAAGGCCTAGATAACACCATAAATCATATTAGATTCTTATACACAGCTTTCTTTTTACTGAAACACTGCATAGCAAGTATTTTGGTGGTTACCTTTACATCTACTCCAGGTATGTAGAACACTGTAGTCTCAAAATCACTTGACTTGGTCTGTAGAGAAGGTGGAACTTTCTTTCCAGACAGCAAATGTGTAGCTGATGTGTAAGTTGGCTGAAGTTTCTTCTTTTTTGGTGGAGACTCCTGATCCAAGCTCCTTGAACTTCGGTCATAACTCCTGTAAAACGTTAGTTGTATATCATCACAGTTTCTATCAAAACATTGATTTGCACTACCTCCTAAAAATAACAATGTTATATGAGGATTGTTTACAATACTTTATTTCAACATGCTGCTCCACCAGCTGCTTTTCATTTCTATATATGGTAATGTGCATTTACAAAACCATACGAACACACAGCTGAAAAACTGTATCCTTTCAAAACAGAGAATTTGTAATGTAAAATAGTCTCTTCAAATGTTACAAAAAGTATTACAAATGTTTTAATTAGCTTGATTGTGTTTTCTCTAGAATGGGCTGTCAGCAACAATAAATTAAACAGAATGTCAGATTAAAACTTGTTTAGTTGAAGCAATTACCTTTGCAGGCTTATGTCATCATGTTCTGGTGGCTGGGTAGCTGGATACAGCACGCATCTCCCACTGTCAATCTCGACCCGAATATCCATCTCAAAATCTATGTTTCTCTCAACAGTTGCACTCAAAATGCTTTTGTTGGCAGGTGTTCCCGGCCAGCGCTCACTGATAAGTTGGTTCACAGAAGCAAATCCCGAGGATTTTTTACGTGAAGTTTGCCTAGAGATAATTGCATTTAACCACTGATTATCAAGAACTTTGTTTTTGATTGACAGTACATAAGGAAATAGTCTAATTTACATAACAACTGTATTGTGAGTAAACAGTTATGCATTACTTACACCACTCTTGTGTAAAGAAGAGGAAAATGGAGCATTAATACACAGAATACAAATATTAAAAAAATAAACGGTACATTTTGTCAAATTATACAACAGCATTATTTATACCACTACTTAAATGTGTCCATGACTGAAAACATGTTAAAAACTAATACAAGATAGTAAACTATTAAAATGTTTTACTGGAACTAGGAAGGAGAAAATAGAGCTAAAACGGGCCAGATTTGTATAATGTTTTATCATTTTGTGACACACATTGAGGTCCTTTTTGCTGGGAATTAACCTTTCATTTGCATTGCAGCATTTCAAAAAAGCGTTTCAAATCCAGAAGTACAGTACACAGAGAAGGCGGCACTGACACAAGGTAATAAGCTTGTGCATATTCCACGTGGGAGTGTTTTGTAGATTGAAAAAGACGAGGGGTATGCTTACGGTGTTCTCCTGTAATAGCAGGGTCTCTCACTGTCATAATCCTCCTCTTTGTCAGAGTCATCACTGGACGATGACAGGTTGTCATCTCGCCTGCTATCTTCGTGCTGGAAGGGAATGTTTGGTAAGAAGACAACCGGAGTGTTGGGTGTACTGAACACTGACCATGATCCTTCACTAACAGATGGAAAATGAGGTGGGCTGTCAATGGTGACTGACAACAGGTCCATTTCTGTCTCCTCCGGAAACTGATTGCCGCATGAAGAAATAAAAAATGAATGGTTACTTGGTGTTCAATTGATTTCAGATCATATATTACATTTGCTTTATTCAGCAGATATCAGCCAAAATGTATTGATCAATTACATACGGTATTTTGACTGTCAGACAGCATACAGAGTTTGAAATGTTCTATATTTTTGTAAAAGTGACTACCTTTTCAGACAGGACTAAAGAAAATATTCTTGGGAAAAAATGGTTGTGTTTTTTTCCTACTATATTTAAGAAAAAAAAGGAAAAAAAGAACTAAAATTTGCCCGAAGAGCATTGTTGATTTGTGACAAACTAATTATCCTAGAATAATCAAAAGCCTCTTTTTCAATGAAAAGTAGGAAATGGGCACTGTATGATATTACAGTAGATCTAAAACAGATCAAAATAAACCACAGATCAGGCACATTTTTAATGGATGACCAGATAATGCAACAAATTCTTCAAGTTAGTAAAACATTTATACAACACAAAACGGTAATGTAAAAAGATGTACCTGTTGCATAGAATGATAACGGATTTTCTACAAACAGTATACAAATACCTAGTAAGTGAGTGAGTTTGGGTGATATCAGCTGAAAGCTATATCTTATTTTAGAGAGGTTTTTCTTAAGTGCTCAAAGTTCATGCATTTTTATTTGAGCAGTCAGAAGTGTTCAGAAGATGAATGAATAAGCAATGGGGTGCCACATGGAAAAGTAATTTCGGAAATTCACATATTATCAAGCAACGTGGGTAAAGTATTCCTATACTGTGCAGTTTCATAATCATTAAAAAAAATAAAAAATGAAAAATAAAAAAAACAGACATTGTTGTCACCATATTTATTGAACTGAAGACCAAAATCTACCAACTACACCCCCAGCAAAGGAAAAAGCATAATTAAAATAGGGGAACCCCATAATCCAATGTTTATAGTTCATATAGAAGAGAAAATCAATTAACCTGTGAATCGGAAATAATTTGTTAGTAGTCACATGCAAGTTCAACAAATCTATCAGAATACATAGAAGAAAATCCTTCTAGTACACTACCTAACCTTCAATCTCCTAATCTTGTCTTTACACTGTGCCATTACAATTTCTTAATATCTCGAATTATACATTGCAAGGTCTATTCATTTGATCTAAACGGTGGCAGATTTACACTGTTGTGAATAAGACATTCTTACAAAGATAAGCAATACCATAAACAAATAAAACTGATGACAGACTGACCTAAGCATTGATAGGATTGTCTAATGGGTGCACATAATGATGAATGGAAATATCTTGTACACAACGAAAAGCAAATGAAGAGTCCCTAGTATTGCCTAGTCTGCAGGACTGAAGAAGGACAAGGTAGGCATGTGCACTCTCAAAACACAAACAAATGTAGGACTACAGATTGTTTGTTCATATCCATGTGTTCTACAACAAATTGAGCAAGTTTAAATGTTTGGTTATAGGCTAATGACAATAACAAATTCTAAACAAGCACTCTGCAATAACTGGAGAGCACAATGAAATGGGCAGGGTGTGAAAAAAGCAACCTATAGAGAATACTAATTCCTGTGTTTTATTTCATATACTTCCCAAAAATTACTTAAAGGGTACCTGTAGTTGTAGTGCATATATAATCATTTCAATAGAAAACATGTGGCTGAAAACTTTTGACACAATTTAAAGCCACTGCTTGGCCAATTTACAATATAAAAGCATTAAAACAACATTAAACTTTTATGCATTGGGTCTCATATGGCACACAGGATATGATGTCGTTGATTTCCCTATTTCCGAACACCGTGCTAGTCTATAGCTGCAGCTAACAAATTTATTTGCGACGGCATTTATCAGATTATTATGGATGAAAAAAGTCAAATAGAAGGGTACTTATATGAACCGTTGTGGCCCGACTACCCCAGTTTAGCTTTGTCAGGCAGCGATAGTGAATATTCAGACAAGGATGAACATCGCTACACGTATGACTTGTTGATCAAATCAGTGCAGCAAGAAGCATTTATTGGATATGCCAAAATGTATTTGATTGTTTTTAAATGTTAAACCCTATTTAGGTTTTTGTAACTCTTTTCATGAGAACACTACACCACCATTTCATATTTATTACAGGTCTTCACAATACTCTTTTAAAGCAGGCCTTTTCCTTCTATATATTCTATTGTACTGAATTTGCATGTTGTGGAAAGAGACAGATAATCAGATAGAATATATTTTTATTAAATGTGTTAGTTGCATACAAGATTAAGCCTTTCTTCCCTTAATATATATTTTTTTTTAACAAATACCTTGAAACACTTTTCACCAGGACTGCAGGACTGCTGTGCAATGTCAAAAGATTAATTATTCAACTTCATTAAATGTAGAAAAAAAAAATAAAATAAAATGCATTTCAATTTAAAGAAAAAACTAGGGAGTACAAAGTGTTTAAACATTGCAAAAATAAAAAAAAAATATATTAAATAGGATTTCCATCTGTATAGGGATTGTTAACTTTAAAGCATTAGCATTTAGAATAATATGTTTACCATTCCTGTCTTCTTTGCTTTATGTACGCCCTTTTTCTCAACTGCTTTGACATTTATTATTTACGTAACCCAAGTCATTAATCATCTGTATTAACAACATTGTAGAGGATACCCTGGGATATGGCAAGGACAATAGTAACTGCTTGCCGTGTCACACTGCACAGTACGATTGTAAAAGAGATTTTATTTAAATCCACCACAAAAGGTACAACATTTAGCTTCTTTGGTTTGACTTGAATTTCTTACAGCTTATACAGGTGTCACATGTTAATTGACCTACGTTACACAAATAACAAATATCAAGGAATTCACCACTACAGGCATACGCAGCAATTTCTTTTTTCAGTTCCTCAAACTGCATCATGTCGAACATAAGGGAACTCGTTTTGCAATCAAGTAGCTTACTAAGAAAAAAATATGAAGCATAATGTATCAAAAGAAAACACCTAAAAATGGATGTTTGCACATTTCAGAGCCACTAGCTAGTTACAGTAAGTTAGTATTCTTAAAGAAAGCTCCTTGTTCGACTGCTCTTACCGTGTCCTGCATGTTGAAGGTCACTCGTGGTGCAGGGGAGCTGGCATCTACATGGATTTCTGGCGGGTCTTCACCATCTCCTATTCGACAGCTAACAAATAAAGGTAAATCCCCATTTCAGATAAAGCTTTACATTAACTAGTGTGATATTTCAAAACAAAGTAACTTTTGCTAGTTGAAAATGTGCTTGTAGGAGGTTATTGATAATCATATTGTATTAATTGAACGTGTCTAGAAAACTAAATCAAAATACATGTTTTATATACAGTACTGTGCAAAAGTTTTAGGCAGGTGTGAAAAAATGCTGTAAAGTAAGAATGCTTTCAAAAATAGACATGTTAATAGATTATATTTATCAATTAACTAAATGCAAAGTGAGTGAACAGAAGAAAAATCTAAATCAAATCCATATTTGGTGTGACAACCCTTTGCCATCAAAACAGCATCAATTCTTCTAGGTACACTTGCACAAAGTCAGGGATTTTGTAGGCATATAGTCAGGTGTATGATTAAACAATTATACCAAACATGTGCTAATGATCATCAATTCAATATGTAGGTTGAAACACAATCATTAACTGAAACAGAAACACCTGTGTAGGAGGAATAAAACTGGGTGAGGAACAGCCAAACTCAGCAAACAAGGTGAGGTTGCTGAAGACAGTTTACTGTCAAAAGTCATACACCATGGCAAGACTGAGCACAGCAACAAGACACAAGGTAGTTATACTGCATCAGCAAGGTCTCTCCCAGGCAGAAATTTCAAGGCAGACAGGGGTTTCCAGATGTGCTGTCCAAGCTCTTTGAAGAAGCACAAAGAAACGGGCAACGTTGAGGACCGTGAGACGCAGTGGTCGGCCAAGGAAACTTACTGCAGCAGATGAAAGACACATCATGCTTACTTCCCTTCGCAATCGGAAGATGTCCAGCAGTGCCATCAGCTCAGAACTGGCAGAAAACAGTGGGACCCTGGTAAACCCATCTACTGTCCGGAGAAGTCTGGTCAGAAGTGGCCTTCATGGAAGACTTGCGGCCAAAAGCCATACCTCCAACGTGGAAACAAGGCCAAGCGACTCAACTATGCACGAAAACACAGGAACTGGGGTGCAGAAAAATGGCAGCAGGTGCTCTGGACTGATGAGTCAAAATTTGAAATATTTGGCTGTAGCAGAAGGCAGTTTGTTCACGAAGGGCTGGAGAGCATACACGAATGAGTGTCTGCAGGCAACAGTGAAGCATGGTGGAGGTTCCTTGCAAGTTTGGGGCTGCATTTCTGCAAATGGAGTTGGGGATTTGGTCAGAATTAATGGTCTCCTCAATGCTGAGAAGTACAGGCTGATACTTATCCATCATGCAATACCATCAGGAGGCATCTGATTGGCCCCAAATTTATTCTGCAGCATGATAACGACCCCAAACATACAGCGAGAGTCATTAAGAACTATCTTCAGCGTAAGAAGAACAAGGAGTCCTGGAAGTGATGGTATGGCCCCACAGAGCCCTGATCTCAACATCATCGAGTCTGTCTGGGATTACATGAAGAGAGAGAAGCAACTGAGGCTGCCTAAATCCACAGAAGAACTGTGGTTAGTTCTCCAAGACGTTTGGGCCAACCTACCTGCCGAGTTCCTTCAAAAACTGTATGCAAGTGTACCTAGAAGAATTGATGCTTGATGCTGTTTTGAAGGCAAAGGGTGGTCACACCAAATATGGATTTGATTTAGATTTTTCTTCTGTTCACTCACTTTGCATTTAGTTATTTGATAAATATAATCTATTAACATGTCTATTTTTGAAAGCATTCTTACTTTACAGCATTTTTTCACACCTGCCTAAAACTTTTGCAAAGTACTGTATATATACACAGTACAGTCAGCTGGAACCTTGCTATATATATATATATATATATATATATATATAGACACACACACACACACACACACACACACA
Source organism: Acipenser oxyrinchus oxyrinchus (assembly GCA_030684275.1). Lineage (NCBI taxonomy): Eukaryota > Metazoa > Chordata > Actinopteri > Acipenseriformes > Acipenseridae > Acipenser > Acipenser oxyrinchus. The sequence continues at coordinate 24,739,580 of CM060247.1, read as the reverse complement.
CACACACACACACACATTACCTTGCGCGTTCCATCCTCTTCAGTGGAGGTCTCCCAGTACTCTTTGACCTACTATTACTGGGTTTGTATCCTAGACCCCATTTGTCTTTCAAAGAGGCTGCCTGTTTTTAACACATAATTAAAAAATGTAATTTAATATTCACCATTGTCTGCAAAAGAAAAAAAAAAAATCCCCAAATTGGTTGTGGAACATTTTTCATTCATCTTATTTGTGCAAACCCAAATTAAGACATAACATTAAGATTATTTCTAAAGTGATTTATTTTGTTTATTAAGTCTCAGACTAGACAGCCAATATACAATTGTATAGATTGTATTGTGTACAAATCCCCTCCTTCCCCTAAAACAATGAGAGCATTGAGTTGTTGTCTCACCCTCATGCTGGATCTCCTCAGCTTTTTCCGAACATCCCTCCGGATATCATTCACTGCTACAGACTCAAGCTGTTGATAGCGTTGGATTTCTTGGTTTATGGTCCCTTCACTTGCCCCTAATTTTCTGAAAGCATGGACAAAAAGAATGTTAGTATACTGAATGTCTTTTCACCAATCTCAGTCTGTATTTGTTTAAAACATAAAAACTAGTGTGCTGTACTACTAAGAAACAACAGACACCCACTGTTGATGCAAGGATAAGGTAAAGTATTGCATACAATTACCAAACAGCAGTGGGAAAACTTATTTGAAACAAGCCAATGTTACATAAAAAAATAAAAAAACAGCAACAACAACAACAACGACATCCGCTTGCAACAATAATAGCATTGAAGACAATGAATAAAAGAAAACAGATCAGTATCTGAGGCAGGCTTACTTTAGGTCATCAATAACTTTTGCCTGCTCATTCAGTTCTCTGATGTCCACTAAACGTTTCGTGAACTTCCTTCCTCGTCCTTCAATTATCGAACCCCCAGTTGATCCCTGGTGCCGATGTTCAATTGGCTCCTGCATGGAAGACCATGCCGAAAAAAAAATGAGCAAACGACTCAGATCTACACAAACCGATCAAACGTAATCAAACCCCGACACCATGCACAGCATGCATAAATCAAAAGCAAAATCAGTTTCTAATTAAAAGCACCTCCACCCAACTAGAAAGCTGTAGGAACCCCACCCACTATCTATTTCAGCTTAAAGACTGCCGATACCCATTTGAATTTTCCAATTCAATTTTTTTTTTTTTTATAAGCAAAAAAGACAGAACCTTCACCGTGACTACTAGCCAGCTCAGGCATGTTTTCAGTACTTTGTCAGTTTGTTTGGTTCAAATACTGCAACTTTTTTCTACATACAGCACTCATGAGTGAAAAAAAGATTTGTTATGGATTTCAAAACCTAGGAATCTTGTTTTTTCTTTTCACTAGTTTTCCTTTATTATTTATGTTTCTCTAAGAATATTAAATTCCTAGCTGAAACAAAAAACAGGACTGCTAGGGTAACATAGGGACCGAGGTTGTAAACCAGTAATTACAGGAAACAAGGCAGAAGATTTAGCTTGATTTGATTTGGCTTTGATTACAGCCCTCTAGAAAAAAACACATGTTGACTGCTACTGTACATACACATCCCCAGGAGAGAGGCCTGGATGATTTGGAGCTGGATCTGCTAGAATGAGAACTGTCGCAATCACAGGGAAACTCTGCCGGAACTGAATTTCTCTGGCTTTTAGGACTCACACCAAGCAGATGATTTACAAGCCGTTTCCGAAATGTAAGTCTAGTGAAGTCCAATCCAGTTACAGTAGGTCCTTCTGTATTCTAAATGGTAAATAACTGACCTTAAAATGAGGTTTCAGGTGTAATCGGGTGTAATCAGCCCTACTGTACTTTACCTTAAGATACAAACTGGTGCTCAAAGATACCAAGATAAAGATCATAAAAAAAACAATGTGATTAGGTTTAAGATGAATAATCAATTCATTCAGTGCAACTTGTATTTTAATTAAATGTTTTATTTACATTAATCTTTCAATACATAAATAACTATTTAATATATATATAAAAAAAATCAAAAAACAGATGGAACTGATTCAGTCATAGTCCCTTAGGCTTAGACACAATGGTAATCTCATAGGCAAAATACCTCATATAGTATTACTGTTCAGACTGCAGTGTCCTTACAGTTGCCATACCGGCAGACATTTTTTTATTTGAGAACATATTTGCTCATGACAAACAAGAATACAAGGTTTAAAAATCATAAATAAACTATGCTTTGATAATACCATCACTTAGGCAAGGCTGGTTCTTAAATACAAAAAGGACTGTCAAAATAAATTGTTTTTACTAATCAAGTCAGCCACTCTGCAAATTTGTGAACACTAACTTAATTCTGCAGCAATAAAGGGTAGCGCTTGCAGTAATGAAGTTATGAGGAGGTTTCATCCAACACGTTGGTGCAGCCTAAACACAGAAAATCAATGAACGAGGCTTACTGTATGAATGGTGGGAGACATGGTGTTGGTTTCATCCTCATCCGAGATGTCAGCCATATTGATGGAGTTCAGGTCAGCAATATCGTCCACATCCTCCTCACCAGTCAGGGAAGTGAGTGTGTTACCAAGAGCGTTCAGTCTCTTTCCGATGTTGGGATCCATATGTACATCAATTCCACACATCTTCCACAGCACATTCAGGGTCCAGGTTCCAGCACTACTGCTCTCTGTTTGAGCAAGACACATCCCAAAACAAGTGCATTTCAACTTTGAAGAACTACAGCAAATGTGTTGTCAATTTATATACGTCTGTTTGTCTATACAAACAGTTTGATTTCAATCAAACCACAGAAATTGTCTAGGATTACTATATTATTAGAGCTTAATAAATGAAAAGGGTAATACGTCTAAGGAAATAAACAAACAGTTTCCTCCTGGTCAGGTTTTTCATTTTTTTACTTTATTACTTTCCTTACGTGCATAATTCTTAAAAACATAAAACCAATTGTCAAAGAAAAAGAGCTGTAGTTGGTGATATTCGCCCATGGTAGTTCTTGCACAGTGTGAAAAATGAATACCTGCTGACTGTTGCCCAGTGGTTCTAGAACAAACTTCATATGTGCCATCTGGTACCACACCTGATAATAATACAAACAAAGATTAGAAAATACATTTTATTTTTTTTCCTCTCCCATTGCCCTATGATGTTCAGAAGTCCTTATACAATGAATCAAATATTACCTCTATATATATATATATATATATATATTTTCCTGAATTCAAGAGTTCCTGTTTCTGGTCCAGACATAAATAACATTGACAAGATCAGTGTCTTTGTCTGTAGCCAGGCGTTGCCGCTTCTTAAAGACACAAGAACTGAAGAACAGCTTCTGAACAGGTAAAATGTAGTCTATTAAGTAGCATAATACGAAATTGAGACTTTAACATTGCAAACACTCACAAGCATTTATCACCATATCTCCCCTCGCTTCTGGTTTCCAGTCATCCCAGGTTGTTTCAAAGCCCTCAGCAAATCGTATGCAGAAGTTTTTAAAGTGACCTTTGCTGACCAGAGACTCTGAGGAGCAGGCGGTGATCAGAGTGCTCTCAATGGTGAGAACCAATGCTGAGCCTGTATCTAAATCAATGCTGTGATTGGCCTGGGACTGGGGAGAAAACATTTGTTAACATTTACAGTGTGTGTTTTGGAAAAAAACTAAATGTTATGGAGCATTTTTAAGAGTAATTTTATGTTACTTTTTTTTCATATTTTGTCTGTCCTATAGATCTGCCGGCCCCTGCTTCATAACTCCTTTTTGGTGAGGAGGGACAGGGTAAAATGATGCCTTCTACTACTGGTATATGTCCTTTCTAAGGAAATAAGGAATACAACTGTCATGTTTTCTCTCCAATCAATGCTTTTTTTATATATAATTGTAACCTTACTTAGAACTACTGCAATATGTTTCACGTCAGTATGTTTTATTTCAATATGAGAGTTACCAGCATTTATTGTGTTATGACATATATTTCAATTGCATAACAAGACCTGTATCATGCATACATTAGGGATCCATTATTTTGACTATTTTACTGTTCTGTCATGTAACCTGCTACCAGATCACTATAAAGTGTAAGGACACACATGACTTAACTATTGATTATTACCATTATTATTTATATTGTTATTGAAGTTATTTTCTAAAGCAGGCATTGCAGAGTTAAACTTTTTGGTATATTTTAGATGGTACCTGTGAAGAGTTTGTGATGGGTAAACAGATCCCTAAATCGTTTACAGTTAGCTGAAGGAACAGTGTACTGAAAGCCTGAGCAGAAGTTTGCTGGATCCCTGGTAACTTATCCACCACTTCTTTTGTAGCCACATGAATGTCTTTATTCAAGGCCAATCGCTGTTCATTCCAGTTGTCATATGCAGCCTTGTAGTTCAGCCAGAAAAGCACAGCTTTAAAAGAAAATTAAAATATGTATTTGTTGTAATAAAATATAGCAAAGGCATGCTTTACAAATAATGTATCCATTCAAAGTCATTGAACAGTTTTATTAATGGCTTCTATTAAACAGTATATACTGAACATAGCCATGCGGTTCTGACAACACAGCAAAAATTGAATCTGCGTGGGCTCTAGCTAAAATATCCTCTAACCTGAGAGAGATTCAATTAAACTCTTATCCAACATGCATCTGGCATCTGTAGCTTTTCATAACGAAAATAACACAAATGTGGAATGACAATAAAGTGCCTCAGCACCATCTTTAATGTGTGTGTTTTACTGTAGCCGGTCTGTTTGATATGCAAAGTAGCCTAGCTTATTGAGACAATTATTATACTGATTAAGTTGAAACCACAATGACTTCTGACACGGATCCATTACAAAACAAAATAAATTGTCCATACTGCAGGTAATCTAGAGAAGTGCAAAGAAAATGGTAGTTGAATTCTTAAAAAAAAAAAAAAAAAAAAGTACAATTAATAATTATGTGGCAGACAGTATTCACGGTCTATTTCTGAGAAAGCAGGAAAACCAACTTTAATTACATACTGATAACAGAGAAAAAGACCCACCTCTATCAAATGCCACAGGCTGTGCATATACTATAGGCCTGTTCAGAGTGATAAGCACAGCTTCTTTATCAGATGAGTAGCTAATTTCCTCCTGAAGAGCGTTTCTCAGGCCGATCCTTGTTTTGAAATAAGCTACCTGGTGGAAGTCTGAACCAGCTTCTTCATAAACCTTGTGGAAACAGAAAATGATAGAAATAAGACTTAGAAGACCATTAAAAAATACAATAAAATAAAGCATTCTAGCTTATGTTAATTAACATATATATATATATATATATATATATATATATATATATATATATATATATATATATATATATATATATATAGTGCCCTGCATAAGTATTCACCCCCCTTGGACTTTTCCACATTTTGTAGTGTTACAACCTAGAATTAAAATGGATTTAATTGGGATTTTTACCATTTGATTTACACAACATACTTAACACTTTGAAGGTGCAAAATATTTTTTATTGTGCCACAAAAGTTAATTAAACAAAAAAAAAGACATTTGTTGGTTGCATAAGTATTCACCCCCCCTGAGTCAATACTTGGTATAAGCACCTTTGGCAGCAATTACAGCTGTGAGTCTTTTTGGGTAAGTCTCTACCAGCTTTGCACATCCGGATCCTGCAATTTTTGCCCATTCTTCTTGGCAAAATTGCTCAAGCTCTGTCAAGTTGGATGGGGACCATTCATGAACAGCAATTTTCAAGTCTTGCCACAGATTCTCAATCGGATTGAGGTCAGGGCTTTGACTGGGCCATTCTAAGACATTCAGGTTCTTGTTTTTAAATCACTCCAGTGTAGCTTTGGCTGTGTGTTTAGGGTCATTGTCCTGCTGGAAGGTGAACCTCCGCCCCAGTCCCAGGTCTCTTGCAGACTGAAACAGGTTTTCCTGTAGAATTTCCCTGTATTTGGCTCCATCCATCTTGCCCTCAATCCTGACCAGTTTCCCAGTCCCTGCCAATGAAAAGCATCCCCATAACATGATGCTGCCACCACCATGCTTCACCGTGGGGATGGTGTTCTCAGGGTGATGAGCAGTGTTGGCTGCGCCACACATAGCGTTTTCGCTAAGGCCAAAAGTTCAATTTTGGTCTCATCAGACCAGAGAACCTTTTTCCACATGTTTGCTGTGTCTCCCACATGCCTTTTGGCAAAATCAAATGGGATTTGATATGGGTTTTTTTCAGCAATGGCTTTCGCCTCGTCACTCTTCCATAAAGCCCAGCTTTGTGGAGCATCCGAGTTATAGTTGTCCCATGGACGGTTTCTCCCATCTCAGCTGTGGATCTCTCCAGCTCCTTCAGAGTTACCATTGGCCTCTTGGTTGCTTCTCTGACTAATGCCCTCCTTACCTGGTCACTGAGTTTTGGTGGACGGCCTTCTCTAGGCAGAGTCGCGGTTGTGCCATATTCTTTCCATTTTTAATAATGGATTTAATGGTGCTCGGGGATGTTCAAAGTTTGGGATATTTTTTTATAACCCAACCCTGATTGGTGCTTCTCCAGAACTTTATCCCGGACTTGTTTTGATAGCTCCTTGGTCGTCATGATGCTGTTTGTTTAGATATGCTCTCTAACAAACTCTAGGGCCTTTCAGAAACAGGTATATTTAATCTGAGATCATGTGACACTTTAATTGCACACAGGTGGACTCCATTCAACTAATTATGTGACTTCTGAAGGCAATTGGTTGCACCAGAGCTTATTTAGGGGTGTCACAGCAAAGGGGTGAATTATGGACTATTTTGTGTAGATCAGTGATAAAAAATCCTAATTAAATCCATTTTAATTCCAGGTTGTAACACTACAAAATGTGGAAAAGTCCAAGGGGGGTGAATACTTATGCAAGGCACAATATATATATATATATTTAAACAGCCAATGGGAAACATACTATACCGTGTTAAATAGAGCTTACATTTGCCAGGCTGGTTGGAGACAGAAATAATAAAAACAGTTTACTGATACATTTATTTAGTACGTCAATGTGAAGGAATATCTTTTTATATATTAAGATTCATGCTCATCAAATTAGTCAGATTAGTCTCTCCCTGACCTGATGTTTAACGATTTGCCCCAATGCCAGATTCAGGTCCACCTGACATTTCCCAAAAAGTTTCAGGTAGCTGCTGCTTCCAGGCTGAGCTTTACACTGGATCCTGTTGGAGAGCTCCAGCTCAATGAGACCGGTCTCAAATCTCACTGCCCTCATGGATGGAGTTGTAGCAGTAACCTGAATACCCTGATTTAGACAAAATAAATAGTGTTTTGCAAATTCATCATATATTTTTAAAATTTCTACTAAATCTAAAATGTCTTATCACAATCACATGTGAAGCCTAGGAGTCAGTGGCAGCGTTTACATGCACAAGTCATGACAGTTTTCCTCACAACGTGTTTGCCCTACTTTTCAGCAAATGCGTTGCTATGCAGTTCTGATTTAGAAAAAATAAAAATCGGCCATACCAATGCAGATTACTCAATTCATAGTCATTTGGGGGAGGGGACATTTAAGTGTTCGTGTCTGCTTACTAAGTAGGAAAAGAACAACAAGAATATCGTGAGGAGAGCTTCATGCGTTGCCATGAAGATAAAAACATTTAACAAGAGAAATTAATCCACGTGTTGTCGCGCACATTCTGAATTACGCAGCACATTAGCTACTTGTTTGTCTGGTTACCTTTCCAACACACGCACACAAATATAATTTCTACAAAGTACACGTTTTACTACTTAGAATTTATATTTGTGTGTGTGTGTGTGTGTGTCTGTCTGTCTGTGTTTGTGGAACATCTAAAAGTTAAATTTCATTAACACTAGAACAGCCTTTTACAATATATGTTTTTATTTTGCTTATAACCTACAATATTCTATTTTTTAAATATATATACACAAGCCTGTTGTTCTCTACTGGACCTAGCAGCCATCAATTCTTTCGTTTTGTTCAAGAAATACACCGGGGAAAATATTAGAAGGAGATAGTTCATCTTGAAGCTAGCCACAGAGCTTCAGCAGCAACATTTCGATCAGAAAACTGCAGGCTGCAGGCTGTAGCAGCTCAACCTGGATTCTGTGCTGCGAGTGACACACACACACACACACACACACACACACACACACAAGAGAAATCATGTTATTTTCTTTTCAGATTAAAAACTACTTTTGTTTTTACAGTTTTGTATGTACATAAACCTGTTTATACACTAGTTTCTTTTGAAATGTTTATTTTATTATAATTTTTCATTTTTTGAAGTAGTGCTTTATATGTGTTAAGTTAGAAAATAAACCCTTTTATGTTTAATTGTTCATTTAAATGCAGCGTTTTGGCTGTGCAGATGCTTGATATGATGTGTTTGAATAAAACTTTTGAGTTGCATCTGAATGTTTGTCTTTCATTTTAATATTGATGAGGTTCATGATGACTGCCATCGGCAGATGTAGGTACGAGTATAACCACGATGGTTCTAGTGTTGAAGTAGTCCATAAATGTACATTTTGTGTGTGTGTGTGTGTGTTGGGGGGGTGTGTGTTTTGTACGGCCTTTCTGCTGGAGATTAAGTGAGATTAAGTCAGAAGAACTGGATCTTGACTGCTGAAATCTCGTGAGCCACAAGCACGATTCAGGCATACATTGGTTTTTACAGCTATTTTTATCGTGAGAAAGCGATTGACCCTGCCCTTAAAGTCGCGCTGCCAAAAGGACGTCCTTTTGCTGTTTCACCATGTATTCGCCTGACAACGTCACACAGTCATGACTGTAGAGCCGATTTTCATGTGCATGTAAACCAAGCCAGTGTTCGTGTGTGACATTTATTTATTTATTTTAAGTATTTTGTTCCCTAACAAAATATTTATGACTGATATACATCGATAAAAAAATTAATCGTCTTGAGGTAATCTTACTATTTTAGACCCATAACATGCAAAGATTTGCATTGAACTGCTTTGAATGTCTACCACACACAGTCATAATGGCATACTGCACTTCAAATACATTTTTTAAATGTTACCTTAAACATGAGGTTCAAAGAATATAACAGGATTTTGGGTTTATCTCCATCAGCTGAAATGTCATGTTCATTCCAGAGAGGTATAGGCTGTTCTCCTCCTGCAAGAGCAACAAAAGATAATTAAATGTACCTCTAGGCAGTAACATTATTTTTATTATTGTTTTACAATATTATGATGTCAAAAAACATCATACATAATGATTCCATTATGCAGCATTCAACTGGTTCTCTTTTATCAACATTTGAATAGGGCAGTAGCATCAACAACATTTTGAATTGTAAAATATAATTTGCTACAGTACATTTGTAAACCAGGTTGGCATCAGACGAATAACAATTCTATCATTCTGTATACACACTGTGTGATTTTGCAAGATTACTACTTAAAGTGGTCGATTTAGAAGTCCCAATCTAAAATTAATATCTTCCTGATATTGATCAATATCATAAATTAAATTTATGGAAATACTGTATCACACAGCCATACCTGCTGTTGACCTCGCATTACACATTTCAAAAGAACGCCTCTTATGATACCAAAACTACATATTTAAGTTTACATTTTTTTGGCATCTGGCATAAACCTAAATTCTTGTAAACAAGCCTTGCGACCCATCTCGTTTTCTTGTTTGCTCTAGTGTTCATGCACCTCTATGTCTGTGTTGTAAGGGTCGACTGGGAAGCCGTCCTTAACACTAGTTCCAAAACCAGGGTTTTAAGGATCCACAACATTAAGTCTGTAGAACCTAGTGAAGGTATGAGGAGTAGCCTACACCGCCGCATTGCATATGTCCTTGACAGATGCACCCTGGAATAAAGCCCATGAAGTTGCCATGCCCCTGGTGGAATGCGCAGTGAGCTTTTCTGGAGGGGGCAAGTTGGCCAGCTCATAGGGAGTCCTGACCGTGTCGCCTATCCACTTGGACAGCCTCTGCTTAGACAGGGCTTGACCATGGGACTTTACCCCAAAGCAAACAAAAAATTGTTCGGACTGCCTCCAAATTTTAGTACGCTACATAGTACGCTAGGGCCCAAACTGGGCAGAGCATATGGAGCTGTCTCTCCCTGTCAGACTGGAAAGGAGGTGGATGGAAACCCGTCAATTCCACAGACTGCTTGACATGGAATGCCGAGATAGTCTTTGACAAAAAGGCAGGATTGATAGGAGCGTAACCTTTGTCCTGGTCCTGGAAAATGCATGCATCTCATTCACCAGATTTGCGGAGGCGATAGTGAGCAAGAAAGCTGCTTTGATACAAATTAAAGAATGCAGGGGCTGAAATGGAGGCTTCATGAATGCATTAAGCACCACGTTTGACCTTCAGTGAGGAACAATTTCCTTCATAGACGGCCAAAGCTGCCAAGCCCCTTTCAAAAATTGTGTCGCCAGGAAGTGAGGTCCTGGGGAGACGAAGCCAATCTTAACATGGCAAGTTGAAATAGCTGCCAAATAGACCTATCACCATCAAACAGGTCCTACAAAATTGCAATATGCCATTGAACCCACGAGGCAGACACCATGTCTGAAAGACGTCCCACTTGTACCTGTACTGGGAATGCATGGACGATGCTCTGGCACTTTGTAGGGTGCCAATAATCCTATTGGACAGACCCAGATGGCTCAAATGCTGCTGTTTAGGGGCCAGACCCAGAGTTGCAGGCTCGATGGGTTGGGATGCCGGAAGGTCGCCCGCGCCTGTCTGAACAGGTCGCAGCGCTTAGGCAGTCTCCATGGCTGGTCGCTCAGGAGCTGCATCAATAAGGGGCTACTAAGAGTCCCTTGGCCCGGTTCTGCCTGATTTTCTCCAGACACAGCGGGAGCTGGACATATAACAGATGCCTCGGCCACTGATGTGCTAAAGCATCTATTGCCAGCGGGTCCCCGTCACTGTCTACAGCTCTGAAACATTGATGTGGAGAACCTACCAAGAGGGGTTCCCACACATCTTGCACACCCAGCCATTCCACACAGCACCCCAGCCCAGACTGGACGCGTCAGTGGTGACGACCTCCCTTCTGGTGAAACTGCCCAGCGCTGTGTCTAGGCGTATAGGTGGGCTGGCTGTTTCCACCAGGAGAATGACTTTAGACAGTGGTGGGACACTGTCAATAGGCGGCCGTGGTTCAACGTGGGCTGAAAAACCCTGCTGTTCATCCAGGCCTGCAGGGTGTGCACGCGCAGGAGACCCAATGGAAGGGTCCGACAGAGTGGCCAGCATGGACCTGGAGTCCAAGCATACTCCTAGATAGGAGGATGTCCTGGAAGGTGTGAGCTGGCTCTTCATATGATTCATCATAAGGCCCAACCGTTGAAGTTGGCCGATGACCAGTTCCATGTGGGCCTTTGCCTGTACTAGAGACTGGGCACAAATGATCCAGATAATTGAGTACTCTGATGCCTTTGAGTCTCAATGGTGCCAGGATAGTTTCCATGCACTTTGCATGGGGGGCTAGAGAGAGGCCAAATTGCAAGACACAGAACTCGTACACTATTTTCTGAAAGGCAATCCGCAGGTGCTTTCTGTGCACTGGTTTTATGGGGATGAGGAAATAGGCATCTTTGAGGTCCACCGTGGTGAACCAGTCACCTGGCCTGATTGACGTTAACAGCTGTTACATTGACAACATTTTGAACCTCCTTTGGCTCAGATACAGGTTGACCTGTCTGTGGTTGAAGATCGGTCAGAGGCCCCCATCGGATGTACCTGGAGTAGAACCCTTCTTCCAACCGGAGGGGGTGTATCATGCGAAGTCCATTTTTGCAGCAGAGCTGCTACCTCTCGAGACACCACAGTGAAAAGGGAGGGTGTTGGTCACTTGGGAAGCAGGCGAACCAGCTCCTTAGTGGATTCCTCCGCGCGTGGCGAGAGCACTGCAGCATCTCGTCCACCACAGGACCAAATGTATGCCCTAGAGTGATCTTAGGACAGGCAGTGTCCTAAGATAAGAGCGCTAAATTAGGCGCCTGGAACAAGGCGACAATAGAAGCCGTTAGATAGCCGTTTCTCAAGACACGAGCAGGACTGGTTTGGCACCGGACCGGTGACTTGAGCACTGGTCGGTAGCAGGCTAGAACTGGGTCAGTACCTGGTCGGTTTGGTACCAGTTTGCTGTATTTAACACCAGGTCGGTACTGGTTCAGGATTGGTGCAGTACTGCTTCAGAACCTGGTCGGCAGCAGGCAGGTTCGGTACTGGTTTGGTGGCTTTTGCACCGTGTAGGACCAGGTCAGTACCAGTTCAGTGACTGTAGCACCGGGTCAGTACCGGGTCGGTACGGTACAAGGTCGGAACCGGGTCAGTGACTTTAGCACCGGGTCGGTACAGGGTCAGTTCGGTGACTTTAGCACCGGGTCGGTACGGTACCAGGTCGGAACCAGGTCAGTGACTTTAGCACCGGGTCGGTACAGGGTCAGTTCGGTGACTTTAGCACCGGGTCGATCTGGTAACCTCGGTCCCGGTTCGGAACCGGGTCGGTGACCTCGGTAACGGTTCGGTACGGATCCACCAGTTCGCAGTTAGTGTGGGTGGCTACTGGCAAAGCCACTCAGTCAATACTACACACAAGACTGAGGGGAGCCTGCTTGTTAGAATGGACTAACAGCCTTCGTAATGGTGATGCTAAAAGCTATCACCAAAACGGCATCCAGATACTGTGGTTGAAATTGCAAGCAACAACAACCGAAGCGAGTACCTCAGTCCTGTGCAGTGGTGCTGAGCTCGCCAGCTGCTCTTGCTGCACCTCGTTGCACACAAACCTGTGCATAGTATCTGTAAAAAAAAAAAAAAAAAGAAACAAAAAAAGAAACAAAAAAACACAAAAGACAGTAATTGAACAATTACATAAATAATATAAAATGTCTCGTATGGTGCTAAAAAGCAAAAACAAGAAATAAAATAAGCTCTAGCCGGAGCTATGCAGACTGGGAGAGAGCACAAGTCAGCCGACTTATGTTGCTGGATCCCTGGGAAAGAGCGACTCGAGCTGCTGGCTTCACGCAGGGCACAAGGCCACAGCGGGACATAACAAGCAACAGGCTGTAGTGCACACAAGAAATGCAAAATATATACAGCTGGAAGCAACAACGTACAAAGCCCTCCGTTCAGGTCAGTCTTGAAAGAAAAACGGTGCCAAGATCTGTGCGGGCTGCGTCTGCGTCACAGGCTCGGTGAGCAGCTTTGGTATACAATATTCAGGATTCGGGTCTTCAGGAGGTAAATACCCATTCGGTAATGGTTACATTTCGTACTTGAAAGGGAACTATGTGATTATATTCTCCAACCTGAAACCTTCTGTATCACTTCATTCACTTCCTTCATGAACACCTTCTGCAGAAACACCAGGTGGTTTAACAGATCTGTTGTCAGGTTGTGCTCAAAGGAACCAATCTGTGAAGAAAATCAACAGAAGTAGACACAAGTTAAACAACTGGAATAATCCAGTAGCCATAAAAAAGATGATTATCTTTAATGATTATCCTCATCACCTCAGCCACACAACGCAGGTAGTTTCCTTGGAGGTAGTTGCCCCGTTTGGATGGAAAGTTATCTGCACTCCAAGGCTGATCAGAATGGCTATCATGTTCTTCCATTATATATTCTCCAGACATGGTGACTGGTGGCAGATTTAAACTGGCTGAAGGAGGCATTGACGACATATCAACCGGTGATACTTTAGATTGGAATTGCAGTTCGTGATTGGGCAGCTCAAATGTAAACCTTGTTTGTGCACCTTAAAAAAATAAATTAAAAATAAATAAATTATAGATAGATGGATAGATGGATAGCTATTTTGTAGAGAAAGGAGGGTTGCAGTAGGATACAACATTTATTATCTATGATAAATAATGTTACAGATGGTCTTGATGTCACAATTGCATGCAATAGTTAATTATATGTTGGTATCCAGAAGTCAGGGAGTTTAGAAAGAAATAACCTAAGAATTGTCTTACCGCACACCCTGGAGTGGGTTATTTCGCTTATAAAATGGCTAAAACTTTTTTTTTTTTTTTTTACACAAACCAGCTTTTTTAAAGGAAAAAATAGAAATGTATTATGTATCCTTCCACTGAAAACAAAAAAATAGTCCCTGAATACATATATTTTGTACTTTATTTGCCATAATCATTAAACATTCCCATTTATAGTAACATTTTCGAGATAAAATGGCATTTGGGAATTGAAAGCAGACTAATTTCCCACATCTGAGGGAGGATTCACGGAACAGCTAAACACTGCACTGGCACTTGACATCAAGGGAGGAGCTTCCGAGTGTTTTTTTGTGTGTGTGTGTGTGTATGAAATTATCCTACTTGGGTTTTGCGGTGTTCAAGAGAAGCTGACCAATAATTTCAGAGGCTTTTTTCACATCGATGGCCGGTAATCTGCATAATTTCCCTAGATTGTAAACCAGCATAAGATGATATGTGGACTAATCGACTTCCGTGTCAGTTTGCGCAGTGCCACAGTCCTTCCCGTCTGCGGCGAGCACAATAGAATTCTATGCCAAACCGACCTTGTTTAAAAGCCCAACGGTTGTGTCAGAAGAGAGCAGGAGAGATTTTAGTTTTGTTTTAAATACGTTTCTGAAAGGCAGGGTAGTGGTGAGATGTATCTTGTGTCTAATTTAAACATTATTATTCTTGAAATGTATTTTTGTTCATGGCTGTAAGTCGCCCTGGATAAGGCGTCTGCTAAGAAATAAATAATAATAATAATAATAATAATAATAATAATAATAATAATAATAATAATAATAATAATAATAATAATACGGCAAAATGTAGTTTAATAAGTAGATGCCGCTGCTGCATATATATTACATGCTGAGTGAAACTTGGTGATTTCTCAGATGGCTTTTGAATAAAATGTTACTGCTACTGCTTACCTCAGAGTTTTCTTTGTTCTGTTCTCTGACTAAATACCACAGTATATTTGCCATTTTTTTCTGTACTTCTTAGTGACAGAGATGAAAAAAAGCATTGTTTGTTGGATGATTTAAATGCGGTTTCATTTGTATGTTGACATTTTTACCTACAGAAACACTGTTTAGATAACTGTTACTATTAAGGTGTAGTAATATTAATAGATCAGGTAAGTAAGTTGCGGGAAGACAATTCTTACTGCATGGTCATGTGATCTTATTAAGCCAATCACAGCACTTAATTTATCCAAGCCATTTTATAAGGTATTTTAATATAGACTATTTTGTCTCAAAACTATACCTGTCACTCCATGGCTTTTCATTTGGCCCATTTTGTATTCTGCTTTAAGCGATGGCAATAATGCTGCGCCTATTGTGATACCATCTAACATGGCACTGAATTTGAGGACTATTGGCTTCTTCTCCAAGCCCTCTGGCAGCTGTGGAAACTCATTGGCTTCGACTGGGGTCTGGTTAACACTTGAGGTGGTCTTTTCAGAGGAATGGGGAGTCGAAACATCTTCCCTTGGAGGCTGAGGCCTGAAAGACAAATGGTATTCATTAAATTTAACAGAAAAAAAAAATTCAATTTTAATTGCTGTAAAAATCATAGGTTTCATAGGTCGAACTGACATAAAAGTGTCTCCCCCCTTTTTGAGACTTAAATTTTAGGAAAATATCTTTGTTTAAAATGCTTTTTTTTTTACAATTTATTTTTCTCCTACATGCTCAACACCAATAGATAACGAAAGATACACAGGTTTAGTTTCTAAATAACCCTTGTTTGTAACATTTTATTCCATTAATAATTTTACAGTGTTGTTTTTCTTTTTTAGTTAAACTGCTAGAAACTATTCTGCTTTTCAAAATTTCTAAATATTTGGTTCAAGTAAATTTAAATGCAATGACAAAATACATCAAAATATAGATATAATACAACTACAGTACTGTAAATTCCAGTAGTAACAGTATAAACCACTGACAAGTGGTACTTAAATGGATTTAAAAAGTAATAATTAACAGAGCGTAAAATCAAGTTATACATCTCAGAGGGCTCCCGAGTGGCGCATCCAGTAAACACGCTCCGCGCGGAGTGCATAATGTGCCCTATAGCCTGGAGATCGCAGGTTCGAATCCAGGCTATGTCACAGCCGACCGTGACCGGGAGTTCCTAGGGGGCGGCGCACAATTGGCCGAGCACTGCCCGGGTAGGGAGGGCTTAGGTCAGCAGGGGAATCCACGGCTCACAGCGCATCAGGGACCCCTGTGGCCGATAGGGCGCCTGTGGTTCTGCAGTGGAGCCGCAGGATCTGTGTGGTCCTCCGGCACTATAGGTCTGGTGGCATTGCTGTGGATCTGCAGTGCGAAAAATGACCGCTTAGCAGGAGCACGGTTTCGGAGGACGCGTGTTCCAGCTGCCGTTTCCCCGAGTCGGCAGGGGGGTTGCGAGCGGTCAGCCGAGGATACAGATAATAATTGGGCATACTAAATTGGGGGGAAAACCGGGGTAAAAGAATTGGCGACGACTAAATTATTAAAAAAAAAAAAAAAAAAGTTATTCATCTCAGATCACATCTGTATTAACCCATTTTATTTTAGCTTCTCAAGTACCCAAACAAGTTCAAGAACATATGTTCTTTGCTTTACTGAACATTTCTTTCCAAAACCATACTTGGACAACAGTTCCAGCTGCATTGGCTTTTACAAATTCGTTGTATTCATTCAGATTTAAAAGTATTAAAACAGTGCTGCTTCATTAATTAAAAAAGCAAAAATAAATAAATAAATAAATAAACTAAACAGTGCAATATTTAATAACCAGTAAACAAAACGTCTTAGTGTTGCATACGGTGCAGTACAATTGCATTACATTTCCAGCTGTACAAATGGATTAATTTTGTTTTGTTAAATCAGAACCATAACCATACATACTTTACAAGTGTACCACTGCGTTGCACAGACATGTAGAACAAGTTACAGTATGTATTAAAAGTCATTCAAACAAAATGTTTTCTGCAATCGGGCCATAAACACATTCCTCCTCTATCGGCTCATTTTTCTTTTGCCATACATGAGTTTGTCTTTGTTTCGTCTCCAGTCACGTACTGTTTTTTCAGCATTGTGATTGCCATGCTTTTCAGCAAATTCAACAACGCGGAATTTCAAACCTGTTGTGTAGCATTTGTCTGACTGTCCTGCTTTATCCAGGCTCAAAGACACATGCATTATTGCATTTCAGTTACAACGAACAGAATAAGGAATAAGGACATTCATAGAGATTGACAGCTATTGTGTTAACAGTAAAGCAGTATAGCTGTGACATTTTCATATTCTGAAGATTGGTAAGTTTAACCACTATTTTTTTCCTCCACGTACACGCGTCTGGGTTGAGAGGAGGTCAGTGAAGTGAAGAAAGCTTATGTTTAAACATTCAAAATGACTAAGGGTATTGAGAGTAGCACATTCAAACTTTAAATTCTAACAGTGGTTTTGTGTGTTCTACCTAGCAACATGACCTGAATGCTGCAGATCCTGAAAAAATAAAATCGGGATGTTGACAGTTAAGTTTGTGTGAGCGAGGGGCACCCGAGTGGCGCATCCAGTAAAGGCGCTCCGTGTGGAGTGCAGGATGTGCTCTATAGTCTAGACATCGCGAGTTCGAGTCCAGGCTATTCCTTTGCCAACCGAGGACGGGAGCTTCCAGGGAACGGCGCTCAATTGGCCGAGCGCCCCCCTAGGTTGGCCAGGGTGTCCTCGGCTCACCACGCAACAGCGACCCCTGTAGTCTGGTCAGGCGCCTGCGGGCTTGCCTGTAAGTTGCCTGAGAGCTGCATTGTCCTCCGACGTTGTAGCTCTTGGGTGGCTGCATGGTGAGTCCGCAGTGTGATAAAAAGCGGTCGGCTGACGGCACACGCTTCGGAGGACAGCGTGCGTTCGTCCTCGCCCTCCCGTGTCAGTGCAGGGGTGGTAGCAGTGAGCTGAGCCTAAATATAATTGGCCATTCCAAATTGGGAAGAACATAATAATTAAATTGGCAACGACTACATTTAAAAAAAAAAAAAAAAAGTTTGTGTGAGCCATAATAACCGTGGCTGTAGTAATCCTACTGTGGCACTGGTACAGTAGTTTAATATTAGACACACCAGCGCATATGTCGCACCGGTGTATTAATTGCTCCACCCTTTTAAGAGCCCCACAAAAATGCCTAGAAAATAGACTTACACAAACGTTTTTTTAAGGTACACTTTTCATAGAATCCACAATGGGCAGCTGGAATATTAAGTCTGAAAGCAACTTAACAAATGGAAATTATTCCCAAAAATCCAGGAAATCCATATGAGGTTCTTACTACAGTAACCAATATTCAGGCAGGTAGTTTAATTTTGGATTGAGTGATTATAGTGGGGATATACATGTTGTAGATGAATCCTAATACAAAAATGAAATTGGCTAAAGATGTACTTCATAAACAATAAAGAATGTGGTTGTCATAGGTATCTGTCAACCAAAATAAAAACAAATTGCTATCAACAAAAAATCTGATAAAACTGTCAATATTTATTGCTATCAAACTATTTGTATAAACTCTTAATGGACTGTACCACTTACATTGTGGATGGCTGTCGAATGAGGTCTGAGATCTGCTTGGAGAGCTGATGGGAGCTGCGCACCATCATACTGTGCAGGGTAGCAGGGTGTTGTGGGATGTTAATAAGGATGGTACCCACTTTGAAAACAGCTGCATTGTTTGTTTTCAGTCCTCTCTGGGCACTATACAGTGCCTGAGATTTGGCAATGTTGCATTTTACTACAGTTCTGAAAAATAATAATAACAACAACAGTATTATTTCAATTCTAGTCTTTCAGCTATTGACATTAAGAAATGCAGTCCATTCAATTTGACATACACTTAACAAACAAAAAGTAATTTTAAGCATCGAAACAACATATATAAATGTATTTATTTATTTTAATACACATTGCATGATATTTTTGCTAGATATACTGTTAAACACCTACTTTATGGGGAGCAAAAGTAAAGAAAAAGAAAAAAAACACAAATCCAAATACATACTGGAAAAAGCTAAAATCATGTTGAGAGTAACACTTCACATTTTATATTTTATTTTCAAATCAACTGTGGTTTAAAAACAAATTATATATATATATATATATATATATATATATATATATATATATATATATATATATATATATATATATATATACTAATGCAATATACAGAAAAGCATTTTTTTCCATTTCCATTTACTGGCATCTGTAGCACACACTTTTGTGTAAGTCGTTTCTCTCTCTCATGTAACAGCTTAATGCATTATGCAAATAACATCCTTGACACATTCTTTCTGCATCTCACTGCCGCAAATAGCTTAATCTGTATCCAAGCCTACACACAAATTATCTTTCAGTCTCAAAACGACTGCAGATTTCCACCTCAACTCCCCTGATGGAATCAGAGGTTGCAATCATCGAAGAATGGTCAAATATGGATCATATGTGAAATTCATCAGTTGCTCTGTATCATTAACAGTTTTTAGTCTACACATGTGGTTCAACAACCTGTGGACAGATTTTTTTTTTTTTAGTTCAGAAGTGTTGGTCAAAAGGTAGAAACTGGTTCAAGCACTTTAGTACTTCATTATTATATATATATATAAAAAAGCAAATACTCCATTCTCAGGAGTCAATTAGGTCATAATAATAATAGACCATTCTTTTTTATTTATTTATTTATTTTAATAAAAATAGAATTCAATTAAATATTACATCGTCCCCTCAATGTACGGGCACAGCTAACAACTGAAGTGTTGGTGCTAATGAGTCCTTATTTTAAAACTACACAGAAATGGCAACAAAATCAATCTGCCAGGCTCAATGGGTTTTGTACTGCATTGTTTTTCATTGCCATTAGACAACAGTATGTTCACTTTGTTCAGTTTTTGTGTATTTCTACAATGATCACAGAACCACTCTGGACATCTGGTGATTTACTTGTGGCTGCTCTCAATCCAACTACTCTCAGATAAGAGTTTTGGTAAAATAGTAAATTGATCTACAGAAAGAGGCCTATTTCAGAAACAAAAGCTGGTCTTACTGTTGCTTGTTGTAGAAACATAAAGGTTCAGTTCACCAAGACTAGAGAAGTAGAATAAAATAGACTAAAAAGTCAGATGGTAACACTAGGAAAAAATTATGGTATAGCAGACTCCTTGTGTCATTGGCCTTCTGTGAACCAGTTAAGACTAGACACTTATATGATGATAGTGTCTGGATACCATAAATAAAGTGTTTTCTTTACCTTATCCAATTCTTCTGAGTGAAAATTCCCATAATATTACTGAATTGTAGTACACAAAGAAAATCCACTTATACAACATGGCACCATCTGGTAATCATGTAATAAATGACTAATGAGAGCAATACGTAAGCAATAAGGCACGACAGGGTGTGGGATATACTCTAATATCCACCGCCCGGGTCTTGATTATAAGTCACGAGACGAGTTTGGTTTCCCAAAAGATCACAATTGATGAACCTCGTCAGTCATCTTTATTGCGAATTTAAAGTTGGCTACCGTTTTTTTCAAAATTATACATTAAATGTGGTTAGTCATGTTTATTAATATAAATTTATATATATGGCTACTGTTTTTTTTTTCCCCCCAAATTCTAGAGGCGTATGGATATCTACGATTCGCCCCATTTTGAAAAAAGTTTCAACCCATGGGCATGTGCTGTTATATTCACACCCCCATGTGATCTGTTTTGACCAATCAGGATAGAGTATTTAAAAGACCCATTTTATAATAGATTTTAATAATAAATGGCATACAGCTATGCCTACCAAAGTGGTATTTTTGTTAACAAATATCAAATGAGAAACAAGAAAAAAGTTGCCATACTAAAAATAATAGCCATACAGGTATGAGGTTCTGTTCCTCTATTGGGATGGAAATGTAAACTATACACAAAATGCATCACTATACAACCAAGCTAGCATCACTATGACGTTAAAAGTGCAAGCCCTAAAACAATAATATACTGTAAACATACAGAAACTCTTGTTTGGCAATGCTTATTGGAGATGTAGGGAAATCCTCCAGCCGATGCAAGAAGATAGAAGAGAATGTCAGAAAAACAAAGAAATAAAGAGAGAGCACATTTTTAAAAATAATCATTCATGCAAAAATTTTTGTTTAACATTATAACCCATAATATGCAGTTATAATATGTTAAGTTGTTTGCTTTGATGAATCAGACATCAAGCAGTGCCTGAACCAGTGGTGTAGTGCTATATTTAGAAGTGAGAGGTCGCTATTATCTACCCCCCCACCCCCACCCCAGCCGCTCTCTCAACCCTACCACGCCGCCTGCAGTTTATCACTAGTACTTACTGTATCTGAAAAGGCTAACAAGTGTACAAATTCAGACAATCAGATATTGAGGTATTATTGTAAAGCAACTAGACATACAACTATTTATATTAAAAGATAAATAAATCAACAAATACTGTACATATTTTCACAACCAGTTTCATACACTAATGCTCACGATTAAAACGCTGTCACTATTATTATTAATCCTATGCGTAATACTTCCCCACTCCCCTTCCGTATATTGAATGGTTTGGTCCAGAATCAGCTCGTCTCACTGTCCTATTGCAGCCGCTTAAGAGCTAATGAGACTGAGGTTTTGAAACAGAGTGCATCCATTTGCAAAGAGATGTGTAAGCCCACAGGTACCCTTATTTGTTTGTTGCGATTGAGTTTTATGTTTTAAATACATTTTTTAGCTTATTTTATCTACATTATTTCTTATATATGGGTCTAAAAACAAGAACTATTTCAATTATTACATCTAATTGTAAAAGGCTGACACCTCAGCACAGCGTTGATACAGGTTCCCTTCACCTCCCTACATTATTCACACCTGTTGTTCCAGACCAGGCACGCTATAGTCAAACTTTTTCCATTATTTATCTCTCAATGGTTTCTAACAGTTACTGTATTATTTGCTTATTTGTATGTGTTATACACATGTATTTCGCCATATAATAGGAGCAAAACAGTTCAATATTCTACAAGTACGGAAGCAGTGCTCTCTGTGCCCAAGAGAAGTGGGGGGCGGCTCCCTCGACCCTCAAGCACTACACCCCTGGCCTGAACTATTTACTCTGTTACTGCAATCCATTCCTTAAGTGAGAACTACATAAGTACTGGGGATCTAAACTCAGGATGATGCAAAAACAAAAGCTTGTATTTACAATCAAAAGTGACAAAGGGACTTTTGTTTTTAAAGCCCAACATATATATTTTAAGTGTTCAGACTGCTGCACATTAAGGGTTATAGTGCACAAAAAACAGATCATATAAAAAATCATCCTTGCCTACATTCCTTACATTTTCTTGTTTTAAGTGATTAGTTTTATAAGCATTGACATGATTAGTTTTATAAGCATTCAATTAAAATATAGCATGCTTAAGAAAAAACAATACCTATACACTTTTAAATATAAAAGAATACTGTTGCTTATGAGTGCACTTTTAAAGGAATAGGTTACAATAACGTATTCAACAGTGACACATTTAATAAAGAGAGTATGCAGTCTAGGTGCATTAAAATAATTAAAATAAAAGTAAACTACATTTTCCAACAAGAAAAAAGGTATACTCACTGAATAGTTGGTGTGATTCCTTCCAACAACACTATATTAACCCCACCAATGTGAGCAGAGGCACATGTCTCTGTCATCTTTTGGTGCAAAATATCTGCATAAAAGAGAAATAGAAAGGCATTCCATTAGCTCGTTCTGGTGAGTGTTGCACTTTTTTATGTCTTTCTTATATAATTTTCCACTTTGTAAGACAATCACAGAAGTTTCAGTCAAAATCTTTACCTTTCATTTTTTCTTTCAGTGTGAAGCTGCCATGGATTTTTTGGAGTTCTGCTTCCATCGTTAAGCCTCCAATGTCAGCCTCAAGGTGAGTGTGGTTCACCATACCGATCCCGAACACTATCAGAGTGACATGCTGAGGCTCTGTGCTGACCAGGCTCCTCTTCGTCTGCAGCCTTTGTGGACTGGAGCTACCCTGCTCATTTTCAAAGATTACTTTACATGTTGATTCTGAAGAGGTCCGACCACCATCTGGAAACCAACAATCACTGGTTATAGCTGACAAAATTCAAATCCATTTTCCTCATCCAAAAAGTTTGTCTTTGGGAGTTAGTGATTATAGGCTTGAAAAAGACCTGACAGAGTGTCCTTGTGAAATGAGGTGAAGCACTTCAGAAGACTAACATGTCATAAAACCTAATAAATAATTAATGAACCAGCTGTCCCAACACAGACTGCACAAGGAGCTGCTTTGCTTCTGTTGAGGTAGATCACAAACAAGGCTATGGCAGTGTGGCAGAGTGAAAGCCCTGCCGGTGCACGGGTGTGTGTTGGTGGGGAATATTAGGTTGGCAGGGAGGGGGTTAAATTTCTCCCGGTCAAAACACGTGGGAATGTGGCCAGCCACAGGTGAATAAAATAGGTGTTCACATGTGTTAGAGGGATGATTAGAATTGATGTTGGTGATAGAGGTGGAAGTCGGTGGTTTGTGTTCCGTGCTGTGCTGTCTATTTGTTTGTTGTTTACGGTCGTGAGTTTTTGTAAAACATTTTGTTTTGGCCCTTGTGCATTTGTTTTGTCAAATGTGTTTTTGTTAGTGTATGTACCATATTATTTTTGTTTATTTATGAATTAAAAGAGCCTTGCCTGTTGGGACGCCAGGGGAGGTCTTCTCCAAAATGCCAGTTGGATCAGAGATCAGGGAGTAGAAGTTAAGCAGTTTATACATGTTTTGCCAGCACTCTGCAGAAGTCTCGCTCTGCTCAGAGACAGTAATGGAATCGGAGTCATCCATCTGGATGGTCATATGATCAGCTGCCTCCTTGGACCCTTTCCGAGTCAGCTTGGAGGTCCTCCTCTCCGAGCGGCCCAGCGAGTTTTTGTTGCGCGGTTCTTTCTTATTATTCTCATTCCCTGCACGATAGTTCTTCTTGTTGTTTCCTCTGCTGCCCCACGAGCTGCGGCTGAAGTCTGAGCAGCGAATGTCCCTGTGTTTTCGGGTTTTGAAGGTTGGGGTGGGAGAGGTGGATCCTGCAGTGTACCTGCTCAGCTTGATGTCAGTCTGGGTGGCTTTGATGTCATCGATCATGGTACTAAACTGGTGTATGAGCCGGACTAGTGCCATGTCGACATGTTGGCTGATAGACTGGCAAGATATTGTGAAGTTGCAATGGAAGGTGTTGTAATGCCGTCTGTTGAGGTCATGGAAAGAAAGTGCACTGGTGGAGTTTTGGGGAGTGCTTATGGTTTTCTCCATTACTACAGCATTAATAGTGAAGGTTTCAAACATCAGGGCAGGCTTGAAGTCCAAAGGAGGAAGGTTCATTGCACCCCGTCTATAAATAAAATTGATACATATATGTAAAACAAAAATAAATAAATATCACTGCAGTACAGCTATGGCCAAACGTTTTGCATCACCTAGAACTAGGATTGAGACACAATTAAAAACAAAAACCTATATGAACATATTTTAGTTAATTTATTTAACATCATGTAATCAAAGAAACTACTAAAATTATATCGTAAACGTCTACTGCCATAATAGTAGTACAGTTTTTCATGTTTGATTTTGAACTGTCACAGTATATGGAAAACTACAAAAGCGGTATGTAATTCAACACGTTAACATAACATTATTCAGCAGATTTCATTCGACTTTATGAAGCAAAAATGTGTTAATTCTGTAGGGTGATGCAAAACCTTTGGCCATAGCTGTATGTAGCCAGTCTTAAAGCAAATAACAAATAACTCCAGTAAACCGTATCTAATATGTTTATGAAAGATACATACATTATGTTAAACCTGTATTTGATTTTTAAGGTATTTTTTCATAGGATTTGTAATTAAAACTGACAAACTGGCTGGTATTTTGCAGGTTGCACCTCCCTTTGAAGGAACACATCCAATACAAAAAAAAACTATTCAGAACATCTACTTCCTATGACTGTTCATAAGTACATTTTTTTAAAAATATATATTTCTCCGGAAATTAAAAAAAAAGAAAGAGAGACACTAAGGTCTGCCATTTATTTTATTTAAAAAGTACTCAAACTTCCAGAAGCTAGACGCATTGGCTTGCATTTGATTACCTATCACTGCTTTACCTATGACTGACATGTTTTCAATGTGAATTAGTTCCTTTATACAACCTTGCAAAAGTAAACCCGCATTGTAGCAGTATCTGCTACAAAATAATAAAATTTAAAAAAATAAAATTCACCTTTACCATAATTTATGAGAATCGGAAATATTAGGCAAGGCTTACTGGAATTATTTAGTTTGAACCATGTACTTTAAATATTAAAAAAAAATACATCAGCAAATGTTTTAGAAAGTCACATTTCCTTCAAAAAGTATGCACAAGTTTATTTTAAAAAATGATATACTACAAAACATCTGTCATTTTAAAAATAACTTTTTTTTTGCTTGAAAACCTATGACTTGTCTGTATAAAGGTATTTTACCTCTCTCAATTAAAATATATACATTGCAAAACCTAAATCTAAACTTGAACAAAATATAGTGTAAAACACTTAAATATAATGTATATTTTATTTGTATTATTTAATTTGGGAGATTCGATATAACCAATACCTTTTTGATCTTTTCTTTTTTCTCTCCTTAGATGTATCGGAATCGACAATATCTGCTCGGAGGCATTCCAGAGTTCCAGAAAATGAAAGATGCTCGCCAAAATACATTCTGTATCTTAGTGGTGCAGTATCTTGAGACTGAATACCGGTGTGGCTTAGTAAGGGTTTAAATACAACCTAGTGTATTTAAAGCAAAAAATGACACAAGGTTAACACCAAGACAAACTACAAAAATTACAAATAAAATAAATAAAAAAAAAATCTATGAAAGTTTAGACATGTAATACACAAATGTTAAAATCTAATTTGACAAATGGTATACTCAAATCTGGGTGGCAATTCTACATGCTAAGAGCAGACCAATTTTACAAAAAATGTTGTTGATATTGTTTGTAACACACAATAAATATTCTAAATTGGATTCTGAAAATCCTTCGGTAGTTTAAAGTGTGAAGTTCCAATAAATACAGTATGCTGTATTTCATAAAAATTTAATTTGGCAGAAACTGGGCCAACATAAAATTGATACAAAACTTTTTTTATTTTTTTTTATTATTTTTTTTTTACCTGTGCATCAGCCAACTGTACTGCTAGGGGACCCTGATTCATTTCCTCTATAACAGCGATATCATCCTGGCTGGTACTGTGCTGAGAATGTGTGCCATCTAGGGTGTTTTGATCAGTGGACAGTACAGTATTAAAGTCTGAAGCAGACGGTATTGTAGGAAGGTTATATGTAACACCTTAGATCAGAAACAAGAGATGTTTACAAACTTAACAGTATGAACCAACAACCACGTCTGTACATTCACTGGCATCTCTCCATAGACACCTAATTAATCCTGAAGTGCGTTAATAAATTATGTTAGGTTATTATCATAACCCTTGTTCCCTGAAATACAAATGTAACCATTACCAAATGGGTATTTACCGCTTAAAGACCTGAATCCTGAATATTGCATACCAAAGCTGCTCTTTGAGCCTGTGACGCAGTCGTGGCCCCGCCCTAAGGGCACAAAAGGACTGCGCTCACAGATCTCAGCATCATTTTTCCTTCAAGCCTGCAGCAATCATGGACGCACAGACCTTGAAGGTTAATGGTTACATTTCTATTTCAGGGAACCAGGATTATGATAATAACTTAAGGTTCCCTTTCAAGTACGAAATGTAACCATTACCGAATGTGTGAGTGTACCAAAGTGCAAGATTGCAGAACGACTGGAATGCTACAAGGCTAAGCTGAAGGCTGCCTTGTGTGTACAACTTGGAACCCCAGTAACAAGCAGCTAGGGCGAAAGAATTGAGGGAGAGTTTCACCTCTATACCTGTGTTATAAGAGTCAACTGGGACGTTGCCCTTAACACTCTAGTTCCAAAACCAGGGTTTTGAGGATCCACGATGTTCATCGTGTAGAACCTAGCAAGGGTATGGGGAGTAGCCCACACCACCGCATTGTAGATGTCCTCGACAGATGCACCCTGAAACAATGTACACAAGGTTTGCCAGCTCATAGGCAGTCCTGGCCATGTCTGCTATCCACTTGGACAGCTGCTGCTTAGACAGGGCTTTGCCCAATAGCAGACAAAAACTTGACGGGACAAAAACTTTTTGTCCGTCAACATATCGCCAAGGCCCGAACTGGGCAGAGCATATGTAAGACTGGAAGGAAGTGGACAGAAGCCTCCAATTCCACAGACTGGTTAACATGAAAAGCCGAGGATTGGTACGGAGCGTGACCTTTGTCTTGGCCTCTGTAAAAAAATAAAATAAAATAAAATAAAATAAATAAATAAATAGCAATTTCAGCTCAGCTGAATGCAGTGGTTCAAATGGAGGCTTCATGAGTGCATTAAGCACCACGTTTAGCCTCCAGTGAAGGAACAATGTCCTTCATAGGCAGACGAAGCCGCCAAGCCCCTTCAGGTAGTTGGTCCCACCGCGGGACCAAACCTATGCCCTGGAGTGATTGGGGCTTCCAAAAGCGGTGCTTTATCCCTGTCAGGCACACATGTCTGGGAAAGCCAAAGCTGTCTCCCTGCAGCTACCAGCGCAGCCAGGTTTGTACCTACAGCCTGTCCGTTTAGGCTGGACACACGGAGCAGGTGCTAATTAACCAGGTGCAGCTCACCTAGCTGTTGTGGTGAGGGCCTGTGGTGCTCAGAGAGGGACCGCAGAAAATGCGACTGGTAGGCTACCAGGATGCTGTTGTAGTTCCCTAGACGTGCAGCAAACGCACTGGCTGAATAGGCTCTCTTGAGGATCACCTCAGAGACCCGGCACTGCTTGTTAGGGCAGGCAGCATCCTTGGATAGAAGTGCTAAATTAGGCGCCTGGACCAAGGCAGCAACAGAAGTCTCAACCAGCAGAAAATGGGCAAGGCCCAGCTTTGCCGCATCATGGACTCTATATAGGGCGTTCATCGACCGGGAAACAGCAGGAGCTGTTGCTTGATGGTCCCAGGAAGACTGGATCTCAAGAGAGAAAATCCAGGTAAACTGGGGTGGATATGGGAGAGGTGGTAAGCTCATTGTCAAAAACTGACTGCCTTGTTTCCCCTGCTGTAGGCCAGGGCACTTGCAAAATTGCAGTGGCCCTTTTGATTAGCGATATAAGCTCTGTCGACAGGGAGAGCTTAACCACAGGGGATTTGCTGTCAGACTCCACATCCTCAGACGGGAATGCCAGTTCCTGTTCGCCCACCTCCTCAGAGGCGCCGATGGACAGTATGTCCTCCTGTGGCCAATCAGCGCTCTTAACCCCATGGGGCCCCAAGGGGACAGGCAGGGCAGGTGGCGCCAAACATTCCCGCAGTAATTCAGCAAGAAAGGTTCCTTGGTGGGAAACAGCTGCCCAAAGCCTTTCCACCTGCCAATCGCCTGGAACGGTGACTCTTCTTTCTCCTCGGCATTCTCTGGTCCCAGGCAGTAAGAGCACCTGCCATGCTTTTCCACACTAAGCAGACCAGCCTTGCATATCTCAAAGGAATAGAATCCAGGCATGATGTAAGAAGCAAGCCATACAGTGTACAGATTCAGTTGTACAGGTGCTGCCTCAATCTGCTTACAGGCATCAACCGGTCAGGTAAAGCCCCGAGCAGGACCAGTTAGGTACCGGATCGGTGGCCTGAGAAACGGTCGGTAGTGGGCTGGAACCAGGTCGGGTTGGTGCTGGATCAGGACCAGTGCAGTTCTGGTTCGGAACCAGGGCGGTTAAAATGGTTCTCAAGCATCCGCTTGGTAAAAGGGGCACAAAAACTCTCAGAAGCTGCGTTTAGCCAGTGCTTGAATAGGCAGAAAGGCCTTGCATCTCTCACAGGGATATAACCCGGGTCTGATGCAAGGAACAAACAATGCAGAGTACAGATACAGTTGTACAGGTGCTGACTCCATCTGCTTCTAGATATCGACTGGGCTGGTGAAGACCCGAGCGGGACTGGTTTGGTTGCATCTGACAGTTGACCCGATCACCGACTGGTAGTGGGTTGGAACCGGGTTGGTACCTGGACGGTACCAGGTCAGTTCGGTACTGGTTCAGTGATTTTAGCAGCGGGTTGGTACAAGGACGATTCAGTACTGGTTCAGTGACTTTAGTACGGGCACCGGTTGGGAACAGAGTGGGTCGGGTCGGTGACCTCTGTACCGGTTTGGTACAGGTCCACCGGTTCACAGTAACTGTGGGTGGCAACGTACAGGGATGCCCACCTGTAAAAGCCACTGGCAAAACCACTCAATCAGTACCACACACGAGACTAAGGGAAGCCTGCTTGTTAGCAAGGACTAACAGCCTTCGCAATGGTGATGCTAAAAGTTGTCACCAAAACAACAAGCATCAAGATACTGTGGTTGAATTGCAAGCAACAACAATCGAAGCGAGTAAATGCAAAATATATACAGATAGAAGCAACAATGTACTTATCTGAGCAAGGCTCTCCGATCAGGTCAGTCTTGAAAGGAAAAATACCACTGAGATCTGTGAGTACAGTCCTTTTGTGTCTTTAGGGGCGGGGCCACCACTGCACCACAGGTTCACTGAGCAGCTTTGGTATACAATTTTCAGGTTTCAGGTCTTTAGGAGGTAAATATCCATTCGGTAATGGTTACATTTCATACTTGAAAGGAAATCACATTTCAGGTGAGCACCAGGTAGAGTACACTCATAGCCTAGTAAATAAAAACCCATTCTCCTTACATTAAAACGAACAATCGATGTTTACTACGTTTAATAAATGTATGAGCAGATATTAAGCATCTGGGCCACTGCCCTACCTGTTTGAAGGCTATTGTGCTCTGATCTTGTGACAGGAGGCTCCTGTACCACACTTCCTCTGTTACCCACAGCATTCGACATCCAATTATAGAAGCTCACAGAAGACGGCTCAGTTAACAATGGGTGCTCTGTCAGCATATCTGGAGCAACGTTGTTAGCTGTACAAAAAAAAAATCAATTTTAATGAAACATTGTCAAATGAGTTTTTTTTTTTTTTACAAAAGAACTAGCAATTATAGCAACAATTTCTTATAACTAAGATTACTCTTGGACTACCTAAATATTACCTTACGTAAGGTAGCCCAAGATTAGTGTTAACTGGGGTTTGCAAAACCACCCCATTGTGTTTAAAACAAATAAATACAAAAATGTGTGTCGTTGTTTCAGTAGTAAATTTATAAGGTGGTTTCAAGTTAAAATTGAAAACATTAACATAACCCTAGTTCCCTGAAATAGAAATGTAACCATTACCTAATGAGATACATCTCTTATAGCCTGAATTATATGAGCGCTTATATCAAAGCTGCTCCTTTAAGATCCCTGTATGCGTCAGACGTCATCTCCGCCCCCAGGAGATAAATATGAGTGACGCATAAGGCTCAGCGCCATTTTCTCTTCAGGCCTGCTGCGTTGGAGTGAGCATGGCGACCTTGAAG
This sequence comes from Acipenser oxyrinchus oxyrinchus, assembly GCA_030684275.1. Classification (NCBI taxonomy): domain Eukaryota; kingdom Metazoa; phylum Chordata; class Actinopteri; order Acipenseriformes; family Acipenseridae; genus Acipenser; species Acipenser oxyrinchus. Next base: position 24,708,951 of record CM060247.1, on the reverse strand, counting down.
GGTAATGGTTACATTTCTATTTCAGGGAACCAAGGTTATGATAATAACTTAACGTTCCCTTTCAAGTATAAAATGTAATCATTACCACTGCGATACAATACCCAAGCCGTCGCAAGCGTAGGGCTTGCTGCACCAGCAGATGTGCTACAAAGGAAGAGAAACTGCCTTTAGCATTCTGGCCGAGGACAGATAAGGGTCCATGGCATATAGTCCACAGTACAGTGAGGGAGAACCCTCATGCAGTGTATATGCTGCAAGGTTATACTTTTAACACCAGAAGGCCAAAAGGGTGTATGGCTAACTACCCCAGGACTCAAAGTGGAACATAATAAAAATGTGTTAAAAAGCAAAATGAGTCCCAAAACCAGGGTTCTGCTGATCTATGACATTCAGTCGGTAGAACCTGGTAAAAGTATGAAGCGTGGCCCATACTGCAGCGTTGCAAATGTCTGCGACAGATGTGCCCTCGAATAACACCCAGGAGGTTGCAAGGCTTCTTGTGGAGTGGCCAGTGACCAGCTCCTGGGTAGACCGAGTCAATTTAAATATGGCAAGCCGAACTACCTGCCTTGACCTTAACTGTGGAGGGAGATTTCCCGTCATCAAACAGGTCCTGCAAAATTGCAGTATATCTGCCATGTGACAAGTCGTGGGGTCCAGTGCACGCAATTGACACCACGTCTGGAAGACACCCCAGTCATACGGGGCTCTTAGAGGAGCAGCTCAGGTAATTCGGGCTATAAGAGATATATCACATTAGGCAATGGTTACATTTCATACTTGAAAGGGAACTGCAAGGATATTGCTGTACCTGTCCTGGTGAGTGAGCTGCTTTTCCTGCCTGTGGTGTTTCTCTGCGGGGTTGCTTCCAGGAGGTTGTGCAGACTGGGGTAGCTACTTGTAAGGTAGCTGAGGAGGCTCTCCTTTCTGGGACTGTCCTTCACAGGCAACGCAGTCTGGCTGATATGGGCAGGGGAATCTGTGGCTGTATCTCCACTAGTGTAGCTAAGAGATTGGTATGGATGGACACCCTATGGATGGGGAAATACAGAATTCATTTTTTGGACAGTTTTGAAGGTTGTATAATTCTGTACATTCTACTGTTTTTTGTTTGAACACTACAGAATACTAACCATGATTTGAAAAAATACAAGCCTACTTTAAAAACCCCAAAACAGCACATCACTGGTATATTTCCAGATACCAGTAATTGTTTACACAATTACTTGTCACTATTGCTTCGGTGAAGTAAGTTAAATTTGTCCATGAAGCTTTAAAAATAAGATGGTCTTCAACCCAGTTTACACCTTTTTATATATTGTTTTATTTCATATTCTATAGAGCATTACAATGGATTATTGTTTGATAATGCTAAGCATGGGAATACAGTTATGCCACTGAAACTGTGTCAAGGTTATTATCATACTCTGGTATTAAACAGAGACTCTAATTATCCTGTTGTTGTTAAGTGCAGTTCCTGTTGTGGGATATTGCTTGTCAACTGTCACTGTATTAGGTATGTGATTGAATCTTCACTTTTATTGTGTTCTTTGTACAACTAAATCATGACTTCTTGTTGGACTTAAAGCCCACTGGCAATGCTGTTTAATGACTTCAATGCATATAACCTGACCATGTGGGTGATATGGTAGAATGAAACATATAACAGCATTCCACTTACCTTTATTTTAAGAGGAGATTCAGTGTGGTTCTGAGACTTGGAGAGTTTTCTCATAATCTCAGAGCCGCTGACCGGGCCTGAGGTAACACCTGCAGGCACAGGGTGAGCACTGGTCCCTTCTAACAGCATTGTGTGTTCACTTACTGTAGCTAAAAACAAGGAGGGTATCACTGGGTTACAACAGAGAGAAGCATTTCAAGAACACACTCAACAACAATACTTTAGCTGATAACTGAACAGTTTTAGGTTTGTTTAAATAGACTTTCATAAAAAGCAGTAATACAGTGCAGATATATCTGCAGGCAATATTCACCATCAAAGAAAGTGCTGAAAAGCAGACATGCAAGCAGCAGCTTCCTTGCTGAAGAAAACAAAATCTGAGCCAATACTTTAGCTAACTGATCAGGCTAAATATTTCCTTTTGAGGCACAAAGTACTTTTCTCTTCAGGGGTGGTCTAACTACACAGACATCTATTTTAAAACAAATTACAGTGTTAGTTTCGCTGTAAAGTCAAAGGCATTCATACATGAAAATCCTAGCACATTGATTATAGATTATTATTACCTGCATCAAACTCAAACTCAGCCCCATCAGCACTGGTGTCGCTCGTTAAGCCTCCCCCGTTGTCCAGTCGCTGGCCAGTCTCATATGCATGCTGCGACTGTTCCTGAGACTTGGGCAACTGTGTTGGCCTGAGTAACCCAATCGCTTTAAACCCTTGAGTGACCACAATGAACTTCATCCATTGCCTGGCCAAGGCCACCAAACCTTTCTTTAAAGTCACCAGAGCAGGAAGGCCATCATTCTGGTTAAAACAAATGTAAATAATAAAATGTATTATTATTATTATTATTATTATTATTATTATTATTAATAATAATAATAATAATAATAATAATAATAATAATAATAATAATAATAATAATAATATATTATTAAAATGTATTAATAAAAAAATATTATTAAAATGTATACATAAAAAATGTATTATAATTGATATTATATTATATAATATTATAATTAATTAATAATAATAATAATAATAATAATAATAATAATAATAATAATAATAATAATAATAAAACAGCATTAATAAAAAGCACCTGTTTTACAGTTGTTTACGTCCTGCATGCTACAGTGCCGAGAAAGTTTGTGAACCCCTTAAACCTAAAATGTTATTAGATCTTAATCTAAGTCCTAATAATAGATAAAGATAACCTGATTAAACAAATGACACAAAAACATGATACTTTTTCAACATTTATTTATCCACAAATGATCCAACATTCAATATCCATCTGTGAAAAAGTATGTGAACCTTTAGATTCAGTAACTGGTGGCACCCCCTTGAGCAGCAATGACTTCAACTAAGCGTTTCCTGTAATTGTTGGTCAGTCTCTCACATCGGTTTTGAGGAATTTTGGCCCATTCCTCCTTACAGAAGTGCTTTAACTCGATGACATTTGAGGACTTACATTTGAGGGCTTCCTTGCATGGATAGCTCGCTTCAGGTCCTGCCACAACATTTCGATGGGGTTTAGGTCCAGACTTTGACTAGGCCATTCTAAAACGCAGAATTTCTTCTTCTGCAAGCCATTCTTTTGTAGATCTGCTTGTATTATTATCTTATTTCTTAGCAGACACCCTTATCCAGGGCAACTTACAATTATAAGATATCACATTATTTTTACATACAATTACCCATTTATACAGTTGGGTTTTTACTGAAGCAATCTAGGTAAAGTACCTTGCTCAAGAGTACAGCAGCAGTGTACCCCACCTGGGATTGAACCCATGACCCTCCGGTCAAGTCCAGAGCCCTAACTACTACTCCACACTGCTGCCCTGGTATGTTTAGGATCATTGTCTTGCTGCATGACCCACCTTCGGTTCAGCTTCAGCTCACGGACGGATGGCATGACATTCTCCTCTAGAATCTTCTGATACAATGCAGAATTCATGGTTGTGTCAATGATGGCAAGCCGTCCAGGTTCTGAGGCAGCAAAGCAGCCCCAAACCATCACACTCCCACAACCATGCTTGATGGTTGGGATGAGGTTCTTCTGTTCGAACGCAGTGTTTGGTTTTCGCCAAACATAAAGTTTCTCACTGAGGCCAAAAAGTTCTACCTTTGACTCGTCTGTCCAGAGAACATTGTTCCAGAAGTCTTGTGGATCATCTATGTGCTCTTTGGGGAACTTCAGATGGGCAGCAATGTTCTTTTTAGAGAGCAGTGGTTTCCTCCTGGCTATCCTTCCATGAACACCATTCTTGTTCAGTCTTTTTCTGATAGTTGAGTCATGAAGACTCACATTAGCCAAGGCGAGAGTGGGCTGCAGATCCTTGGATGTTACTCTGGGGTTCTTTGTGACTTCCTTGATGATTTTCCGGTTTGCTCTTGGAGAGATTTTGGTAGGACGACCGCTCCTAGGTAGAGTGACTGTGGTCTTGAACTTTCTCCATTTGTAGACTATCTGTCTGACAGTGGATTGGTGGAGCCCCAAATCCTTAGAAATTGTTTTGTAACCCTTTCTAGACTGATGAGCATCAATAACCGTTTTTCTGAGGTCCTCAGAGATTTCTTTTGATCGTGGCATGACATGTTTCCACACATCTGTATGGTGAATACCAAACTCAAAAAAGTTTCTGATCTTTATATAGGGTGGGGCCTCCCAAACTCACCCCTGAAGATCTACCTAATTATTTAAACACCTGATTCTAATTATCCCCTTAATTGAGCTGATAAAACCAGGAGTTCACTTACTTTTTCACATACCCTGAATCTTAATTACTCATTGTTTGTCTAATTCATACATCATTTTGTTTCAAAAGACATGGAATTGGTTAATATAAACCCTATTGGATATTTAAGAAAAGGTTTTGATTCAAGAAGGCTATCATGCTAAAACTATGAAATTTCCATAATTATCATTGGGGTTCACAAACTTTCTCGGCACTGTACAGTCCAACTTTTCTATTTGTAATGATACTTTTATTTTTAAAAAGTGTACGTGAGGATGGACATACTGCTTTTTTATAACTTGTTTTAAAATACCCCTCCCCTGCATACCCAATTATTTGCCGTATTATTACATACCATGGTGGCTTCTTCAATAATGGAGTAGTCTGCCAGCTGTAGATAGCGGTGGAGAATATTACACAGTAAACAGGAAGGATTTTCCTGGAGACAACGTGCCTGTTTACTAACTCTGTTGTACTTGCTTCTCAAAGGAATGTGAATACTCTTTTTCTACAATGAAAAAAAGGGTGTAATTTAAAAAATCTATTTTGCTGTTGCTGGACTGCATAATAAATTACATATAAGCTTGACATTTTAGTACAAACTTGTCTGTCATAAGCATATTTTCTAATTTGGTACCAAAAAATACATGCACAAAGCCTGCAAACTTACTGTACATGGGTTAGTTAATATTGGGTAAAATAAATAATTTATATATATATATATATATATCCTGTCCAGCGTTAAAAAGAAAATTGAAGTCAATATTTCTTCTCATTTACTTTATAAATTGTTGCTTTTTTCCAAATCAATACATGGAAACAGGCCCTAAAATTTTAAGATGAAAGTAGAAGCAAAAGTTTTTCTTTTAAGCAATGATTGCTATTGATTTTTATTGTTCCAGCACCATCTTCTTTGCACAAAAAAAGACATTGGTTATAATTACTCTGACATGTGTTAGAAAACAATCAATAATCGACAAAGAATTGCAGACTGACAACAGAAATTGTCCAAAATATTGATTTGTCTATTTTAAAAGGAGCAGTTGCAAACAAGCGACGAGTTGATAAAACCTAAAATGTAGAATAACATGGGCCATCTGTTTCAAAGTTTTCTATTAGTGTGTTTAAGGATAGATCTACATGACATAGCACTGGGCTGACCGGCACAAAAGGAAAAGTTAAAACTACCTCTAAAGCCTCAGTCATGATGCAACCCATCACTGCGCACACCCTAAGAGTTCCTTCAGTCTCCAGCTTATTCAGAGAGGATTTCAGTTGGTCAATTGGAACCAGCCAGGCCCCAATAGCAGGGGTTGCTGTGCTTAGAAGATTCAGCTGCCTGTTGAAGAAAAACATGCATCATGTCAAGTTTTTATCGGATATTTTCTGTAAAATTAAAAATGTTGTATGTTTGAAAATGTTCAATCACTTAAAAATTGCAACAAAACTTGACTAAAAGAGGGGGCTCCCGAGTGGCGCATCCAGTAAAGGCATTCTGCGTGGAGTGCAGGATGCGCCCTATAGTTTGGACATCGCGAGTTCGAGTACAGGCAATTCCTTTGCCGACCGAGGACGGGAGATCCCAAGGGGTGGCGCTCAATTGGCCGAGCGCTGCCAGGGGGGGAGGAAGGGAGGGCTAGGTCAGCCAGGGTGTCCTTGGCTCACCGCGCACCAGCAACCCCTGTGGTCTGTCCGGGCACCTGGGGGCTTGCCTGTAAGCTGCCCAGGGCTGCGTTGTCCTCCGACGTTGTAGCTCTGGGTGGCTGCATGGTGAGCCTGTAGTGTGAAAAAAAGCGGTCGGCTGACGACACACGCTTCGGAGGACAGTGTGTGTTCGTCTTCGCTACTCCCGAGTCAGCGCAGGGGTGCTAGCGGTGGGCTGAGCCTAAAAATAATTGGACATTACTAAATTGGGAAGAAAACAATAAAAAATAATTGGTGACCACTAAAAAACTTGATCAAAAGAATTTTATTTTATTTAAACACATGTTCCTGAGTGTCACATTGTCAGGATCGAAAACGCTTGACGTACGCCAAAACAACAACACATGAATAGTCCCAAAATTAAACACCATTTGCTTAAGACTGCAAGTGCAACATGCCAAGATGTGGCTATAAAAGTGGAGTGTTCTCAGCGTGCATGTCTTATTGGTGCCTAGACTTACTGAAGCTCAATGGAATAATGCTATTGGACATTTGGAAGCCGGAGAATCTCAGTCCGTCGTGGCACGGCATCTGAATGTTTCCCAGAGCACTATAGGACTTTGGCACCGATACCAGAGACGTGGAACAACACTTGACCGCCCAAGATCTGGTAGACCATGTGTGACGACGGCAGCCCAGGACAGATTTATACACCAATGTCATTTACATGACAGGTTCACCACTGCAACCTCTACAACATCTGCAGTACCAGGAATGCATAGAATTTCCAACCAGACTGTCAGAAACCGCCTACAGAAGGCAGGTATCCGAGCAAGAAGGCCAGTTAGAGGAGTGATTCTTACACCACAACATCGTCGACTACGACTTCAGTGGTGTCATAATCACAGAGTATGGCCCATAGAAATATGGAGAAATGTGATATTCAGTGATTAATCCAGATTTCTGCTTTGACATGCAGATGGAACAGCCCGGGTATACAGGCGACGTCATAAACGTTTTGCAGCCAACTGTGTGCGACAGGTTGACAGATTTGGTGGTGGGAGTGTCATGGTGGGACAGTAATCTCAGACAGTGGCAAAACCAACCTTGTTCATGTTCAAGGCAACCCGACAGCTCAGCGCTATTGTCATGAGATCATACGGTCTCATATGATCCCATTCATGAACCATCGTAATGTCATTTTCCAGCATGACAATGCACGACCACACACAGCCTGGGCCGCCACAGCTTTCCTCACTCAGAACAATGTTCTAGTGCTTCCCTGGCCGTCTCGACCGCCAGATCTGAACCATTGAGCGTTTGTGGGACGAGCTTGATGGATGTGTGCAACGACATCACCCCGAGCCACAGATGTTACAAGGACTTTTCCAGGCACTCGAACAAAAGCATGTTATCCAGGCTCTGATTCGATCCATGGGCAGATGTCAGGCTGTCATCGATGCCAATGGTGGGCATACCCGTTACCGATTTCTGCTGATCTTGAACTTTGTTTGACCTTTGAAAGTGACTTTATTGAATGTCTTAATGATTTTTGTACAGGTTAAGGTTCTTTGGAACTGTCTAATTTACTATGCAAACTGCCATACTAATGCTATATAAAAAGTACATTCAAAACACCTATGCGACATGCACACAGTTGTAGTCAAAAGTTTACATACCCCAATAGAAAATGTACAATTTCTAGAAATTTCTCAAAAACAAAGAATTTTAGGAAAAATCTTTTGTAGCAAAACCTTTGCTTTATGGATGAGGAAAAAGTTACAAGAAATTGATGTCAACAATTATTTATTTCAGTAATTGTTTTTTTTGTGCAAAACTCCAGAAATGCTAATTCAAAAGTATTCATACCCTTTTGATGCTATGATAGTATTGTCAATATAGTAATGCAGAACCTAATTCTAGAAAAGTCTAGAAAAAGCTGAATTGTAGGTGAACATTCTTAGAGCGTATAAAACGGTATAAAACGTATAAAAAGGCATAGGATGAATGCTGTCATTACCAATAAATCAATATGGGAAAAAGTATAGAGCTACCTGAAGACTTTAGGCAGAAAATTATTTATTGTCATAACATTGAAGAAGGATACACGAAGATTTCCAGGCATTTGAGTATCCCAATTTCAACTATTGTTTCTATTATCTAGAAGTACAAGACTCATGGTACTATCACAACGCTCCCTTGGTCTGGAAGAAAGAAGGTTCTTTCACCAAGAACAAGTAGAAGAATTGTGAGGAAGATTAATAACAATCCGAGATTGACTGCTAAAGATATTCAAAGTGAATTGGCTGCAAGTGGGACTGAGTTTTCCATTTCAACCATAGGTCAAGTATTGCAAGGTGAATGTCTCAATGGTTGCAGGCCGAGGAAAAAGACACTCTTAGGAAAATGTCACAAGGATTATCGTTTAAAGTTTGCAAAACGGCATTTGAATGATGAATGTGAGTTCTGGTCAAAGGTTTTGTGGAGTGATGGAAAAAAAAAAAAAAAAAAAAATCGAGCTATTTGGTCAAGCTGATAGTTGTTACGTTTGGAGAAAGTCTGGTGAGGCATACAAAGAAAAGAACACCATACCTACTGTCAAGCATGGAGGTGGTAATATCCTTCTGTGGGGCTGTTTTTCCTCTAATAGCACAGGACATGGTAAAATGGATTCCATAGCATACCAAATTATATTGGCCAATCATATTGGCCAATCATCTGAAACCCTCTAGTACAAAACTTGGTTTAAAGCGAAACTGGACGTTCCAACACAACAACGATCCAAAGCACATATCAAAATCTACTTCAGAATGGTTCAAAGTCCCAATCTAAAAGCAATTGAGAATCTTTGGTTGAAGGCGGCTGTGCATTTTAGAATGGTCAAAAATCACAAAAGAATCATGCCAAAAGCTAATTTACAAATATCCTAAATCGTTTAAAAGAGGTTATTAAATCGCCAAAGCTATTAATTTTATTTTCCTTGTCAGGGTATAAATCATGGTCTTCATAAATCCTTTTGAATTAGCATTTTTTGAGTTTTGCAAAGAAAAATGCTAAAATAAAAAAATATTGTATAATATATATATATATATATATATATATATATATATATATATATATATATATATATATATATATATATATATATATATATATATATATATATATATATATATATATATATATATATATATATATATATATATATATATATATATATATATATATATATATATATATATATATATATATCCCTTTAAAGATTTATACAAAAAACAGAACACAGAGTTTTCTCAATACACAGTTAAAGGAGATTAAGCATAAAAAAGTAGCCCAGAACTGTACCTTGAGAATGCCTGGGCAGATGATCGGACATTCGTCGGAGCTGCAAAACCGAACCAGATTTCTGTTATCATGAGCTTCATGCTGCTGGAGTCAGGAGGTGGCGACAAGAGCGTCAAATCTTTCTTCAAATCATTAGATTCTACACCTTCATCCTAAACAGTGAGCAGGTTACCAGATCATCACTGCACAGTTCATATTTCACTGCTACATTAATGAAGCACTTTCTTCCTGCACAACAAATCCTTGTTTTTGAGACAGCATACAATGTCATTTTTCATTTACATACGTAAGCAATAAGGCACGACAGGGTGTGGGATATACTCTAATATCCACACACCCCGGTGCATTATATGAAGCATGTTAATTAAAAACATATTTTAAATTAACAAAAAAGGAAATTTTATTAAATATCCTTTTGCCTCTGACCTAAAAAATAGTCCTTAAAACTGTTTCACAGTTGCAACAAAGATGTTGTTTGCATTTTGAAATACTCGGACAGTGGCACAAAAAGGACACTCAATGCCCAGTCTGTGTATTTTTTTTCCTTTTCTTTTTCTATGTCCAGAAGCTGTGCTTCGGTAAGTTTGATGCCTAGCAGTATTACTTTTTTTTCACCACTTGAATAAGTGTTGGTGTCTGATTCAGACTCATCCAAAATCTCATCTAGAGTTTGGTTTCCCAAAAGATCCAAATTGATATACCTCGTCTGTCATCTTTATTGCGAATTTAAATATGGCTACCGTTTTTTCAAAATGATATATTAAATATGGTTAGTCATGTTTATTAATATAAATTTAAATATGGCTACCGTTTTTTTTTGTTGTTTTTTTCAAATTTCTAGTGGCATATGGATATCTACAAGTGATTTGCCCCTTCTGAAAAAAGTTTCAACCCATGGAAATATGCTGTAATATTCACACCTGTTTTGACCAATCAGAATAGAGTATTTAAAAGACCCATTTTATAAAATGAGTTAACTACAGCGAAAAAAAAAAAAGTAGAAAAAACATTTAAACTAAAAAGTCATTTTCATTAAAAATATCCTTCCACCTAAAACTGAGCTAAGAAAAAATAGTTCCATATACAGTAACATAAAAAAAATACATTAATTAAAAAAACAAAACAAAACAAAAAGCGATTTATCAATGTTGACTCGAACATTGCCATGGAGCGCAGTTTCTCTTCATTTGATTTGTTATACTTCTTATAATTCTTGGTTTGTTCATAACATTTTAAAGTAAAATATTATTCCCCCTTTGCAACATGACATAGCGTCTGCCTTTAGTCAAGCAGACCTTTCTTCACAAGACAGGTCTGCGTGACAGTATCAGGTGACAGTGCTATTTTTTTTTGTTTTTGTTTGTTTGTTTTAAATCGTCCTTTGTTTCCCACGGAAGTGACAGGAGGTATCCATATCAGATTAGCGCTACCGCTTCACAGCGACGAGAAAGACGTTATTTGCATTTTTGCAAGACTGACTTTGCGGTTTATGGCTGGACAACGTGGAGAACTACTGGGCCCGTGTTAAACAATTAAAAAAAGAGATGATACCATCGTACCTGGACGAATTTATGTGGAGAGAAAGGTACGGCAGGAATTGTCCAGATACGTTTATAAATACTCTGCATCACACACATCACACGGCTGTGCAGGCGTGGCAGGAGATGCAAGCGACCAAAGGAGTACAGACACACAGTAGACCAGGAGCAGTGGCAAAAAAAACATCCTCTTACCACAAAAGGCTCTTTTAAGAAGCTGAAAGTTAATATTTTTTTTTTAAAACTATGCATTTTCAGAATTGGATAGGGAAGCGCTGTTGTTCTGCAGAGTTCAGGGAGAAGGGGCAGAGCGATCAGAATAGTGAGTTTTTAATTGATTTGAATAACTTACTTTTGTTTTTTTTCACTACTTGAATTGAACTCAATGATGTCCGATTCAGACTCATTCAAAATCCCACCTACACTTCGATTTTCCAAAAGGTCAACATTTACTAGTGGTGTATGGATATCTACCAGTGATTTGCCCCTTTTTGCCCCTAATGCTCATCTAGGTGACGATCATCATAGTATTGTTCAGTCTTTGCAATAAAGTTGCCTGTGTCTTCATTTTATGCATAAATGTTGAGCATTAGTGCAACAAAGAGAATAATATAACTTCTAAAATCAAACAATTGCGCACAGAAATGCTAGGAATGAGAGATGGTTGTGTTTTCAGTTTTTTTTTTACTTTTAAAATGTTAAGCTGATATAATGTAAATAAACAAAAAGACCAAAATAAGACCTATAAAATTCCTTGAAACTACAAGCTTTCTATAAAAAAAAAATAGTATGTCCATAGCCTAATTAAAAAATTATACATATTGTGTTAGCATCAGTTATTAGGATGAAACTAACACTGGAGACTAATGACACACTTGATGACTAATGACACAACAAACCACTGATTTACAACCCAACCGTTTTTATTTCCTTGACATTTCACTTTTTGTTTCGAACAAGCCAAATAATTTACGACAGGAAAAAGGATAGGAAAATGAAAACAAATGGTGATGTAAACCAGGTCAATACAGACGACCATAAATCTGGACAACAACTCAAATCAATCCTGGTTACGATGTACAGGAATAATAGCAAAAAATGGACATTCAAAACTGCTGTATTGTAAACGTTCTATCGGTAACATTATTTTTCCTGTCATTCCTCACCTGCTCATCCGAATCTGAATTCCCATTGACGTCCGAGGACGGACTCGCCACGTCTTGTGGTAGGTTATCTTCAGACACATCAGTGCTGTAGCCGCTGCCAGTCTGTGAGCCAGAAGACCCATTTGACTTCAGCAAGTCATTCCGTTTGGTGGCATCCGCTTTACCCATAACCCCAAAGGCACTGTATAAAATAGCCCCCGACTGTCTTCCTCCTAAATTTAAACATAAATATGTACAAAAGAATGTACAAGCACTTAAAACAATTGAGAGACATAGATGTGCGTTTTTTTGTTTGTTTTTTTAAGAAATGAGATCACTCTCTGCATTAACATTACACCACACAACACAATTCCATTAGCTTTACCTTTCACTGTCACATTTTCAATGCCACACTCGAACATGATCCATCCCCATTTCTCCAGGCTGGCTGCTGTTCGTGTTAGATCAGAACCCCCCTGTGGATCAGTCTCATCCACCAAGGTAAACTCATCCAGTTCTTCGAGACTAAACAGCACTTTGGACTTCTCAAATGGAATGGCAGTGATTGCACAGGTGCCTATGTCTTTTTTAGATAAAGAAAGAACACACTCAATAGTATTTATATGTGTCACATTTGAGAACTTTCATTCTTCTTCAATGTATTATTGTTCACAAATCAGGGGCAATGTCTCTATTATAGTAGGTTGCCACCTTCACTGAATTTTGACATCAGAAATGTCACAAGCACTTCAAGTCAAGTCACTTGCCGCAGGTCTCACTGCAAGTTAGCGGCCAAGCTGTGTTCAAACAAAAACACACTGTACAGATGCTGAAATGTGTACTTAATTCAGGAACAATTAGATCAAATACATGTTAAGGATACATAACTAACAACAAATGTTTAACTACAGTTCACTGTCACAAACATACGGCCAGACTTCTGGTTGTTTTATGAAAAACAATTGAAGTTATTGTGCCTATTGTGAGGTACTGGATTTGACCCTCTTATAAACTTTTTATTCAACTGCTTTTAAAAAGGGTGCATTGGTTGCATCTGACCTTCTACAAAGTTTCAGGTTTGGTTTGTGAATAATTACTCAAGTTAACAAGAAGTGAAGCATTCGTCATTGGTAGTAACAGGTCATAAATGGCAGACAGTATGGATAGTAATTGGTGTAAGTGATCATAAAATAAAAAAAAAAGTTATCAAAAATAACTCACAAAAAAGATTAAAACCCAAGTCTGTATTTAACACTGAGCAGGATTTGATCAATATGAGGCCTTTACCTGATGTGTCGAGACCTCTCAGTTGGCCATGGATGCGATGTATATTGAGCTTAGCTGCAATCTCTTTCCCTTTCTCAATCCCCGCGTTTGACCTCAGGGAACCCGAGGACTGGGGCTGCATTTTAGTGGCAGATGCATATTTCTCAAAGGATACAGAGGGCCTGCCATGTTCTGTGTTATTTGGTCCTTCTTCTACAACACCCCTGGTTAAAAACAAAACAAAAACTTTAAGTGATGTTTAAATAAGTAGAAAAGATATATGAATACATGCAATATAACGTAAATCTGCGTGTGAAGGATAATTAAATGTTGGCTATATTTTATAGAATTTTTTATAGTATTGATCTAAAATCTGTATCCCAATGCAACTTCATATGCCGATCCCTTTCACAGTGGCTGGAACTCACACAAAAACAAACTGTGCCGCTCTCAGTCACCAATCCTGTCATTTAAGCCTCCTCTATACATTTACAGAGGTAGCCTATATAACATCAACAGTGAGTTGTATTCTCTAAATTATTTGGAAAGTAGACTTAAGTAATTTAAATAATCTACTGTAAGTAAGCACTATAAGTACGCTTTTTACCTATTCATTCGGACTTGTGTAGCAATTCTATCGAAACACAATGCCACAAGGGAAACATGAGTCACATTTTTACTTGAGTTCGAAGGAGAACCTTCTTCAATAGATGCTTGCAGTAGGCATAGATTTACCTGCAATTAAAAACATATTAACTGAAAAGAATGGGTATCTTGACATGGATAGAAACATAACTATGTTAAAATCATAGAGAAAGGGGAACAAATGTCAAAGTCATCCAAACTCCTTTTCCAAGATGTAAGGGGAGTAGGGCATGTTTCAAGACTTAAGGGATTGGTTAGGTGGTAATTAGTCTACAGTAATTGCCATAAACCCTCTAAACAAGTGTTTTGGATAATCCCTTCATCAATGTTGTGAATATTTGTCAGTCAAACAAACAAGGCTTGTAAGTTACAGGACCTCCATCTTACTTAGAGTGTTGCCACCTAAGGGGGCTTGTTTTTTGAAGTTTCTTCTCACAGCTACCCATCAATGTTTTCAGATATTAAGTTGCTTCTGCCAAGAGCTGTTTCAAGGACTTCCTACAGTATATTATTTGCTCATGGCATGGCATGTAAATAAAATACGATAACCCAATACATTAATGAGTAGCTACAATTTATATCCATCACAAAAAGATTATACATCTTTCCAACATTGGTGGATATAAAATAGACTGCATGTATTATTACCATTTGATTGACATACCATCAATATTCTTTAACAATGTATAATAACAATTTATGGTATTCTATTAGTTAACAACCAACAGAGCACTGGTTTGCTTTTGTTTTTGATAATACGTTTCTGCATTTAAAAAACTAAAAACACCAGGAACTGTGTACTAACCTGATGTAAATCAGTTTACTTCAAAAACATATTAACTCAGTAACATGCATTATGCATTTTTCACCAATGATTAAAAAAAAACCCTTGTGTACTTTGCATACGAATTATACAGTGCATGAAATATAGTTCATAATCCATGTTTTGAGATGACTGCCTCAAATCACAGCATTGAAATAATTCTTACATACATTTAGGGATCATGCACATGCACACGTTTTGTATGGCTACTGTAAAACACTAAAGCATTCTGTCTAAACCTCTACCTTCGGTATAGAAACGTTGGCCTGGAGACCTTTAATTTTCACATTATCCTGTTTTGCTGACAAGTCAGTTTGCTTGTTTCCCGAGTTTGTAGATCCAGGTGCAGCATTCTCTACCTTCGATCCCCTGGATTCATGTTTTGTAGAACCCTGCAAAGAAGAGTCGTTTACGCATTTGAACACGACAGACTTATTGTCTGATATAAGGACAGTGTTCCATTTAGAGCTACCAAATGATGTGGGCAGCAGTGTGGAGTAGTGGTTAGGGCTCTGGACTCTTGACTGGAGGGTCATGGGTTCAATCTCTTGAGCAAGGTACTTTACCTAGATTGCTCCAGTAAAAACCCAACGGTATAAATGGGTAATTGTATGTAAAAATAATGTGTAAAAAATAATGTAATTGTATGTAAAAATAATGTTATATCTTGTAAGTCGCCCTGGATAAGGGTGTCTGCTAAGAAATAAATAATAATATAAAAGTATAAAACTGGGAGCAAAAAATCATTTTCTTTTTAAAATTTAAATATGCTTTATTACCCTTTTTTAAATGTAACAACTTAAAAAAAAAAATCGAACACTGCTTTACAATGCTTCACTTCTCAGGAACACTATTTTAGATATAAATCATATTCCATACGTCTGGTGAATATAAAGTATATCTGCTGCATCTTGCATTTTTTTGTTTTCTTGCTGCAACATTGAGGCAACTTCAGTACCTCAAAATACTTTGATCACTTTGCTAGAAATAAGAAAGAAAACACAGTACAGTACACTTATTACAAGTTTTATTCTTAAACAACATAAGCACTTACTGAGTCAGAGACAGTGGATTTGCTGATCGGATATGCCTCACTTAGCACCTTGCCATGCAGATCATCCAATATGGAAGCAGGATGCCGGTTACTTGCAAAATGAATCATTGCCTCAATGTACCTATAAGGAAATACAGATCAGGTACCTCAGCCCAAAACCAACAAACTATCAGACAGACTAAACTTAATAACTAACGATGTAATATTTTAGAACACTAATCTGATGTTCTATGACTGTACTGTAGATCAAAAAACTAATCTTTAACTATATGCAATTTTTGGTTTAATGTTCATCTTACAAATTCAAACGGTTATGGATGCTAGCCTACTGCAGTTTAGTAAACGTTTGCAGTAAACTGAATAGCTGCACAAGTTCTGTGGCCATTAAGAAGTGCTGCAACCAAAATGTATTATATTTTATAAAAATGTGTTTTGTTTTTTCCCCCAAATACTACTACTAAACTACTAAAAATATGACAATTATGACATTTCGGTTAGCATACCAAATAGAGCTCATATGCTTTTAGAAATGTACTGTGATGATGTAAATTACTCACTACAACCTTGGATCTATAAGCAAAGATATAGTGGCAGCTGTCAGTTACAATGCTGTTGTTTCCAATTAGTGACATGTTATACCTGTCCAAAGCCTCGGCCACGAGAGGTGTCAAGACAACATCCACAGCACCCTTCACTTCTACTATAGCAGTGGTTCTCGTCTGAGACAGAGGCTGATCCAGAGTCCAGTCTTCAGTGACTGTTTCATCATCAGTGTTTTCCATAGCCTTCTTTTCTAATGGAGTGTAAGGCGTGCTAGGAGAAGCATAACAGGTACAAAAATCAATAGGCAATCATTACAGAGGAGTTCATTTTCTTTCAGAGCCTTCTGAAACAGGAATGTCTGGTCTGATACACATATATTGTACCTCGATGATGATCCCATGAGTTGAACACCTCTGTCCAGTAAAGAATTAGCAGCAAGGCCATGCTTCACAATCTAAAAAGAAAACAGTATTTATTGTTTATAGTATATATACACACACACATATCATAGAAATATTCTGTGATTGGCCAAAAACAGTTGCGTAAAGTAATGTGATAATAGGGTATGCATGTAAGTGACACACATATCCACTGCAGATTAAATGGCACATTACAGAATCTTTTTAACATGAATAGAGACTTTTTGACACAACCTAAATGCACACTATGGAGAATAAACTTCTTGTAACAGATGTGAATGCAAAGCTGTTATCAAGATATAGACCAAGCAAGGGGTAGGCAACTTTGGCACTTCCAGCCCAGATCTTTATTCTAAACATCTCCTTAATTATTCCTCAATTATCAAATTGAACCAATTAAAACCTCTAAAACAGGTCATAAATCACTTGAACCCCTTTCACACTGGCATGTTCTTCCCGGGTCAGGAGGGTCGGTTACGTGATTTCACCCAGCTTTTGATAAAGCAGGGTTGACCTGGGTGACAGACGCAAATACACAATGCGCGTATCAATGCCCTGGAAACCGCTTGTTACGGATGCTTCCATCCAAGCTTCTCTGGATTGAACCGTCAGCCCAAATACTGATTAGAGCAAATGTTTCTTCATCCCTGCTGCAATCTGACTCATGGTGTGTCTCAATAAATAAAATATGGCTAAACAGAATAAACAGAAATGTTCCTTGCGGAAGTGAAACCTTCACGCAGGCGTGGCTGTTTGTTATTTCGTCAGCTTATGAACGGCCGTCATGCATTTTGTCTCGCTCAACCCGGACCAAAGCGCGTCGACCCACATCCTGAGGTGGGTCGCTGCGACCCGGGTCAACCCAGGTATGTGGTTTCACACTATGCAGGATTGTGACCCGGGTAGGAGTGCCAGTGTGAAAGGGACTTTAGTCAAGTAATTATAATCATTACACCTCAGGACCACAGTTGCCTACCCCTAGAGTGAATAGCCAGAACACAGCTATAAGTAACTAATCATGATAAAAGATTGATACCCTCGAGAACTTTCATATCTTGAGTGGTTCTCTAGATACATCTAAAATAAATGTACAGTAAGTGAACTTGTTACTGTTTATTGTTATAACAAACATTAACAGCATTACAAAGCTCTGCATTCAGCTAACTCTGTGTGGATAAGGTGTTGCAGTTGTATCCAATGACTTATAATAAAATGCTAATTTGTCTTGGAAAAACGTATTTATTAGGGAATTACAAAATCTGGTCAAGCTGTGTCTGCCTACCGTAAATGTTGGAATGGAAAGCTGGTCGAATGAAGAGGAACTCTCCTCGCTGGTTGGCATGTTGAGATCCAGCGGGCGATGTAAAGAAGATTTGGAGGTTCTCTTGTTGGTTGGCTGTTTAACCGACCAGTTAAACACCTGGTAACGAGAAAGGTAGTTCTGGTAGCAGTCCATCACATGTGGCTGGGATGTCATCTGGCCAACCTCTGGGACTTTTTCCATTTCCACAGAGTACACATGCTCAGCAGATTCTTCCTCCACCCCTTGTGTGGACACAAAGGATGCCTGAGAGGGGTGCATGGAGATGGGTAAAAGCCTGGGCTCATGATTGGTCTCCCCATTAAGGACATATGTCAACGGCCCCTCAACACTGTGGTAAATGGAGTTCCTGCTGTAGTTGATCTTTTGGGCACGTTTCTCTTTCTTGTTCCTCCTAGGGTAGGTCCCTGGGCATTCATCAATGCCAATAGGCTCAAACTCCTCTGGTGCAGAGAAGTAGGCTTCGCTGTCGGCCACTGACATACTGGAGTCCGTGGAGCGGAACTGGTGGAAGGTGTTGGAGTATGCTGAGGGGGTGAAGGGGAAGGAACCAAAGCTCCGCCTCTCCCTGGGTGAATCCAATACATTTTCATCGCTGCAGGTGACATCGTTATTAAACTGCACTCCAGCTGGGGGGAGCTGCTTCTCACCAAAGACAGCTGCGGACAGGCTCTTGGTGCTTCCCAGACGAGTAGAACTGACAGAGGCCTGATGTTTCAGTGGAGAGCATAGCGAAGATCGCTCCTGGGTGCTGCTGGGGGAGACAGGAGTGCTCTCTGGAGCTTCAGCAAGAACCCTGTAAAAAGAAAATGTAAAACTTACACTGTGGCATGAACTGGTAAAATAAACATATCAAAATCAAGCATTAGATTATTGTGTGTGCTCAAAATTGTTTTATAGAGTAGAATACCCTGACTAACACTTGTAAATCTGGTGAATACACATGCAAATGAAATTCTTCCATGTTGTTCAAAACAATAACTCCAACACAATTTATAAATACCATTTCAGGGTTTTAACAGTGACTGGATAGTGCTAAATGTTAGGTTAGCAACTAAATAAGTAAATTCAACAAGTAAATATAGTACATTTTTCTAGGAACCAAAAACAAGACTGTAACTTCTGTACTTACTCTCCACTGACATCCTGTGGTTTCGACCCAGGTGTGAACTCCACATGCTCACTGTGTTCATCAGTGCAGGGAGATGGGCTGTCCTTCTCGCTGGCCAGCAGGGGGAGTGCTGCAGTGGAACTGCTGTTCTCATCAGAAGATGAGGTGGAACTATGAGAGTGCAGTGGAACCTGCAGGCTCAGGACCTGACCTTTCTTCTCCAGGTCAGCTCCCAACGATTGTGTATCCCACTCTTTTCTCTTTGTTCCATTTGTCTTACCTAGGCAGGAAAAGGGGAAAAAAATCTTAAATAAAAATGCAAAGGTTAAGACAAAACGGTTTAAGTACAGTGATAAAAAGTATTTTTTTACTGTAGCAAAAACCAATCAATATTCAATACCCAATGCATATTCAATTACCTGAAACAAGCGACTATTACAACAAAATGTATGTCAACAGAGGAGTACCATTGGGTGTACATTTTAATAATAATAAAAAACAAACACATAACATACACAACTATCAAATTGAACAGTAACAGGACTTGTAATGGATGTCTTTAGCAGGGGAGGCCTGGACTGACTATCTGGCACATGCGTATTGTTGCAGGTAGAGGGCAGCAGTCTCCTATGATCCGCCTGTCAGTCATGGCGATGACACGGAGAGGTGGGGAAGAGGGTGTGTGTGCTTTCCCTCTCTCTGAGTGGCTGAGAGGGGGCCTTGGAGATTGCTTTCGGCCCTTAAGAACGGTGCTTTAGGTGCACTTTCGGGTGGCCGTATTGGGGAACACACGTGACCCTGACCCAAACGTCAGGTATTAAAAAGGAGGAAAACGAGGCAAGTCGGGCTGGGGATAACAGCCGGCCTGAAAATAATTAAAAGAGAAATCAAAATAAAATACGTGGCTACACACCCAAGGGGACGGGTTTAGTTATCGGGAACTCCGGCCATCCCAGTGTAAAGCAAGCTAAGCGAGGACGGAGGCTCGTGCTGACCAGCTTAGCGGCAGTGGGGCACTGCGTAAGCAGAACTTTTATTTGTAGTTTTATTAATGTGTTTTATTTTCCCATTTTCTTTCGCCTTTGGTTTTCATTATTATTTACGAGCACTTGTTGTGCCCTTGCTTGTGTACCTGTTGTGGTACAAGCCGTGGTGCTGGTTACTGTCGCCAGTATCCAGTCCACGGACAACAACGCGGCGTTACAAATAAAATACTGTCTCCTGGTGTCAGTGATTTGCCTACCACCCTTCCACAATGTCTTATTTGGCATGATTTAAAACTGAATAGGAGCACTGTGTAGTACTCTACCTCTCATTCCTCAACAGGGCCGCCGAGAGCCGTCATCGGCCCTGGGGAAGGATTGGTATGTCCCACTGCTCCCCCTGTATGCACTGACACAAGAAATCAGATTTAAATCGCTCCGCCCCCCACTCCACAGTGCATTACCACCACAATCCCTTTCTTATGTGGATCTCTAATCAGATTAAAGGTCTCATGGCACAACACTAAATGTCATTCACACATGGACATCCTACAGTAATAATATATATCTCAAGAATAATGTGATGATACAAACCTCTCATTGTTCATTGTTTCTGATTTAGAAACAAAACTACAGTATTTCCCAAATTTGTCAGTCTGGTCAGTTATATGTGTGTGTGTGTGTATTTTGGATACTGCAAGTATTTTTTGTAGTTCAGTTTATTTTTTATCTACTGGACATGCAAGAGACTTTCATTCTTTTAGCTCCCTAAAAAATTTTTAACCAATGCCATGGCTTCATTGAATGCTGTAGCAAGTCGTTGCAACTTACCATTGAAATAATTGGGTCTATGGCAAACCGAGATAGATCTGGTAAAATAGTTTAATAATTGTTTAACCCTCAGTTATCTGCATAGTTTGTGATTTAAAAGCAGCAGTTACCCTCTGGGAGATTGGGTGCCTCCTTGGTGATAATCCACTCCGCAGGCTGCAACAGGGACTGCCCGTAGCACATTGAGTCTGCGCTGGAGCTGGAAAAATCAGAGCTGCTGGAGGGCGTCATCTCATCAAGCTTGAAAAAGTCCACTGCTGCAGCAGTGCCTCCAAAAAAACAACATCCTCCTAAACAGCCACACTTATTCCTGCTTCTCTTATTCCTAACATCTTCTGGCCAAAGGAACCAGAGCCTTAGCAGAGAAAAAAAAATATTATTCAAACATGGTACTAAATACTACAGGAAATCATAATTGTGTTTTCTTCTTTTTATATTTTGTATTATTGCATTGACACTGGCCATCAACACAGAACTTCTGCTTTGAAAACCGCTTACCTTTTAGTCCTATTGTCGTGCATTTCTAAGAAATGTCTTTGAATTTCATGTTTGGAGGGATCATCTGCTGCCAGGGCCACATCCGTGGTTATCAGTCCGAAGTTGACAGAACCTGCCTCCAGCCAGTAGGACCTGCGCAGTACTGAGGGCTGAACTCCCAGTCTGCAGTTATCCTGCTGTTCAATGTACTGCCTTATATGGACATCCTGAATCACAGCACTTATTCCTTCTCCTACTGCTTGGTTATGGAGGTTACAGTTGGCAAGGCGAATGGCACTTGTCTAAAGAGAACATAAAACGTCATGTTTGTATTGAAATTGTAAATTTCTGTTGCTGGCCACTTGGACCTTCATCCAAGTTGTAATTCAAAAACGAGCTGCCAATTCCAAGGCTGGCCTTTTATCCATGAATACCCTGAAAATAGTGTTACAAGTACCCAAGGAACAATGAAAGCACATGCTATCTTGATGAACCAGTCTGGCCCTCCAGCAGACATATGGCTGTACTAAGCCATGCTTCTAGTCGTAATTATTATTAATACAATGTTTTATATTACAAGAACAATATATACTGAACCACAATGAAAACGCAACAGTCTAAGTTTTACATCAGTAGCTCACTGGACACATACATAATGTTATTTACATTTTAAATAGTGAGCAGATAGGGTTGTTGATTGTTTGAGTAGTATTGACCCTTGGGATAACAAAATAGTGAGCTCAAGTCATGTGATTTCATAAAAATGCCAGGTGCTCAGTGTTTGGTATTTCAGTTGAGTTAAAATTGCCAAAATGAGTTGATTAAGAATCTGTATAAATAGCCATTCGAAAGGACATAACTTTAATTAATGCAAGAACAGCAAAAAATATGACCATGCCCCGCTTGAGTAATGAAGATCGCCTGGTTGCTATCGGCATGATTGAAGGAGGCCTGTCTGTGAGAGAAGTTGCCCAGAGAGATGTTCTGCTTCAACAACCAGCAGACTAGTTCAGAGAAACTAGGAAACCGGCTCTGTGAGGGACAGGCCATGTCCTGGAAAGCAGAGGGTCACCACACCGGCTCAGGACCGTCACATCCGACTGATCCACCTGCATAATCGTTTTTCAGACTGCAGTGGCTACAGCACAAGAAATTCCAGGAAGCTCGCCATCTGCATGAAAATGATTTGCATGCTCGGAGGTCGTTCAAGGGTAACATGTTGACAGACACGAAATCACCATCTTCCGTGGGCCAGAAAACATCTGAGGTGGCGGCAGAGAGTGGTGGAGTGTTTTATTCACCAATGAATGCCGTTTTGTCCTTTACAGACCTGACAGAAGACAACATGTGTGGAGACGTTGTGGTGAGCGTTATGCTGACACTTGCGTTTTTCAAGCCAGCCAGTGGGGGTGGTGGAATTGTGATGATGTGGGCAGGAATCTCCTATAACACAAGAACACCTTTGGTGCAGATTGAGGGCAACCTTACTGTTCAGCGATACATTGATGAAGTCCTTGAGACAACAGTTTTTCCGTTCCTGCAAGCCAATCCGGAAGTGTCGATTTTCCAGCAGGACAATGCAAGACCACACAGTGCTAGGATTACAAGTGCACGACTTCAACAAAACAAATGTCAAGGGCTTGCCATGGCCAGCTTTTTCTCCTTACCCGAGTCCAACAGAACATCTGTGGGACCAAATCGCCAGTGCCATCCACAGGAGACAACCGCGACCAGCCAACCTTCGCCAGCTAGCTGCAGCTGCACAGGAAGAGTGGCGGAACATCCCACAGCAGTCTATCCAGAGGCTGATCGGGTCTATGGGTCAACGCTGCCAGGATTATGTTAATGCTCAGTGAGGTAATACCCGTTACTAACTTTGTAATGTTTTCATTTTGACAGTGTGTCGCGTTTCATACTGAATAGTTATCATGATTCTTTGATCTGTATTTTTCTTCACATTTTCTGTGATTTTGTTTAATATCTATGTTTAAAATATTTGATTAAATCCATTAGACCGGAGTGTTGTGTTTCTTTTGTGCATCAGTATATATAAATATGTACAGGCGTGATGGACAAACACACCCATCCACCTACCCTCTAAACCTATACCTAGATACAGAAGAACATACAATTTAACAGGGCATTTGCATAGAGAATTGCATATCTAAGGTGATGTGACTAATAGAAATGTAAAAATGTCACCTTAATGTTGGCTGCACACCCCTGTTCCACAACAAAAAGATCTGCACCATCTACTGCAAGTCGGGTCATGGTGTACTTCACGTCTTCTGAAGTCAGACATGGCCCAGGGACACACGTCAGCTACACAAGATCATAAAAAAGGGATAACTGTTTATTAGTGAGTTAACATTAATATATACTGTATATATATATATATATATATATATATATATATATATATATATATATATATATATATATATATATATATATATATATATATATATATATATTTGCTTAGAACACACAAGGGTAAAGGCTGCTACACACCAGACGCGATGCGACAAGCAAAAATGTGCAGCGATGCAACAAAATGAATAGAACATATACTTTTGATAAGGATCTTTCATACCAATGGTGACACGACAGGCAATGCAGGAGCGACGCAAAGTAGGATTGAATCCTATTTTTGTGATTTGTTATGGGACAACTAGGAATTCACCAATCAGAGAACAGCTTCAATGCACCTACGGGAGTCCATTTCAAAGGAACTGGATAAGCCTAGTATGTATGATTTATTACCATTTATAAAATGGGTATTTTAAATACTCTATCCTGATTGGTTAAGACAGGTCACATGAGGGTGATATTACAGCATATTACCATGGGTCGGTACCTGTTCAAATGGGGGCCAATCACTGGTAGATATCCATACACCACTAATTTTGGGGAAAAAAGGCAGACATATTGGAATTTATCGCAATAAACATGACTAGCGATATTTATGTAAATGTTGACCTTTTGGGAAACCAACAGTATGTGGGAATTTGAATGAGTCTGAAATCGGACACCGTTGATGCAATTATGATCACACAGTTGCATCCTGCACAACTGTGTGATCTATGGTGCAGACTATTTATAAAAGCATCTTGACAATTCCTGCCGTACATTTCTCTCCACATAAATTCGTCCAGGTACAATGGTATCTCTTCTCCTGTGCCCTGCATTGGGTGAGACGTAATTGTAAGTGACTCTGCAGCTGATGCATAGTTCACACACCCTAGTCTCTAAGTCGCCTTGGATAAAGGAGTCTGCTAAAAATAAACAAATAATTAATAATTAATTGTTTTACATTGTTTCTTAACATAGTAGTTTTCCACATTGTCCAGCCATAAACCACAAAGTCAGTTTGATAAGTGACCTGTGAAGCGCTAGCACTAATCTGGTATAGATACCTCCTGTCACTTCCCCGGATAACAAACAATTTAAAAAAAAAACAAAAAAAAAACAGCACTGTCACCTGATACTGTTGCAGATCTTGTGAAGAAGGGTCTGCGTGATTAAAGGCAAACTCATTTGTGCTGTGTCATGATGATATTGGGCAGTAATACTTTACTTTAAAATTAAATGAACAAACCAAGAATTACAAGAAGTATAACAAATCAAATAAAGAAACTGCACTTTCAGTGGCAATGTTCAATTCAACATCTATAATTATTATTATTTTATTTTTTTTAAGTTACTGTATATGGAACTATTTTCTCTTAGCTCAGTTTTAGGCGGAAAGATGACTTTTTTGTTAATTAAAAAACGTTTTTTCTTTTTTTTTTCAATTTAATTAGTTAGCCCATTTTATAAGCGCAATAAGGCTTTCAGGGTGTGTGATATACTCTAATATCCACACGCCCCGGGCAATGTGATATTAGAGTATATCACACACCCTGTCAAGCCTTACTGCTTACGTCTGTTAAAATGCCGTCAGAGAAGACCCTCGTCTGTGTCGCTTCAGGTGTGTATGGTCATGTCGCTGCGAAAGTATCTTGGCCCCCACAGAAAAATAGCATCGTGCCTGGTGTGTAGCGGCCTGAAGTAGCAACAAAGACAAACTTGAATAATAGATTTTTGTTGTATTTTAAAATACTTACTTAATTGGTTCATAAACAAACCATACAAAGAAAGAGGAGGCTTTGCAGGGAGAATCACAGAAAACAATAAATAAATGATATTACCTTAGCCTTGCAGAAGCGGCGATTTACTCCATGTTGGCAGATTACCAGAGACTTTGGTCTTTCAAGCTCAAACTCACGAGACGCCACATGGAAGACAAATGTCTCCCCCCACTCCAGCAGGCTTGCCAGCTGTAGGCAAAGGAGATGTTGGCAAGGTTAGTACAGGCTAGTAATCATAGATCAAGATATGAATAACCTCCAATATTAGCATGCCACAGAAAACCAATAGGAGTCGAGCGCATGCTGCTATGTTACAAACTTCCCATTAAACAACCACTGGATACTTTTGATTCTTACTCACCTTTATTGTTGCATGCCAATAAAGTGTCATAATCAAAATGATACCCTGTGATTTTTTTTTAATTGCCTAACTCCAACAGGACTGATTTTATTTTCTTATAGATGCAATCCTCTCGTCTCAATTCCTTGACAGATTTATTCATCAGTGCACAGCAGGCAGACAAATCTGAGACCTAGCATGCCTTTTTATCTCTTCAGTTATATCTCAGATCCAAAAGAAGGCTGTCAACAAATTCAAACTGTAAAAGGCATTTCAGGAATTATATTATATTAATGGCTAGCTTTCATAAAACAATGCTCTTTTTTAAATCTCTGAAGTAATCTAATATATTAAGGCCAAGTGTGATTACAATGTACATTTCCTGAAAGAAAAAATATATTTCATAATCTGGACATTTTCTACTTTGAGTGATCCTTCCCTCTGGTATTAACCTAATTTAAAGTCTAAGTTAGCATTTCCTCAAATTTGACTACCAAATGGTCCATAAAGGTTTTACATATCCAATTTCTGTGCACCACTTTAAATTCCTTAATGCCAAGATTCATTCTTATTTAACTTGATAACTCATTTAATCTTCTGTTAATTCATTAATAACTTTGAACCCTTACCAACTTATTCTGAATGTGCATTGGCACAGCATGCTGGATAGTCAAATCAAATCTGAGTGGTTTCTGGTATTTCTGATACATCTAGTGTTCTCTCACTCCACCTCAAAACTACTACTTTACTAGATGCTTTAATAAGTGATTGAACCTTTCTGAATGTTTTAATACTTGCAATGTTTTCTATCCAATTGAAGCACTTTTAAAATATTTCTATGAAAAAAGGCATCAAATTCAGATACCATGACCTACTAATTCCCTCAAGAACATGTGCTAAGGAAAACATTGTTAAAATGTAAGTGCGAGATATGTACATTGATGTTAAAATGAATTCCTATTATTCTTGTTATATATAGTGCTTTATAAAGTCTACACAGCTGCTTCTAACAGATGGCCATGTTGAATGACCCACTTAAAAACTTGTGATCTAACTGCTTTTCAACAGAGTTATGGTTCTTGGTTTGTATCTCACATGCTTGTGGTTAGAATGTCATGACAGGTTATTTAGTGAAAATTTACTCAAGTTATTGCAACGCCTTCAGTGACAAAGGACGACGGCCGAATGCCATATTGATGACTATATGGACACTCACTGGCATGAGTGGCTTCTGTTAAAAAAAAGTTGTTCAAAATATGCTGTTAGGCTATTGGAGTGACAGAGCACCTTCAGGCAACTGAAAGCAACTTCAAGTGGTTAAATTTTGCATAAAGTGTAACTAGAAGAGCCATAAAATCTAGGTATGCATGAAGTACAATTTTGAAATGGCATAAAATGACAAACCATACACATATTATAGTAAGAATGTGCTCTTTGGTGTGACAAGACTAAATTTAATATTTCTGACAAAAGAGTAACCCAACTGCATGTCCAGATTAGATCATTTTCTAGGTTTTTGTTTTAACAGACCCTAAATTACACCAAGTATATAAGACATATAACTGCATTAAAATGTGTCTAGACAAGCACTTCTAAAAAGTTAAAGTAAAATAATGTTAGAATTTTAAGTGCCTACTTCATTAAGTTTATTTTCCTGTCTCAATCTATTGAAGGTTGATGCTGATTGCTGTTCATACCTCTTCCAAGTCTGATTATAATTTCTGAATTACTTATTTAGTAGTATGTAGCTCAAGTTGAATGACTGAATCAAAATAATGAATCCATTACATTTTGCCTCACTGGGACTGAACTCTCCTTCCCAAGTAAAAAAAAGTCCATGAGCAACGACCTTATACTAATTTTTACAAGTAAACTTACACTATTTTGCACAACCATACCACAGGACAAGAATCCTGGACATCTTTTTTTTCCTTGGTTGAGTCCCTAACATATTGTGAGGGTGAAAGTCACATTTTTGTTGAGCTTCCAAACTGCATACAAATGGCAACATGTGATTATGATGTCACATATAAAAGGGGAGACCAATCCCTAATGACATTATTAATACTGTATCTGCTCTATTCCTCCAACCACAAGTGTAACAGAAACATAAATTCCTCTGGGCTCTTCTAACCTGCTTAAAAATCAAAACTGTAGTTCTAAAGATACTGTCATATCTATATTTTTTTAAGTACTCACTAAATAAAAAGGTTGAGGTTAACCATGAGAAACAGTTTTGAAACTACATTATACCCGGAGAAGTTTCAAGAATACAAGGTGATGCTTAATTCCATTATACCATATAAATCAATACTGCAAAGCCTCTATCCCATGAGGGTTTTAAATACAATTTCAAACCTCTTATTAGCCTTTATAACATTATTACTGGCCCCCAATTTGTTTCCGCTAAAAAACAAAAAGATATTTAATAGAGAATATTGCATGTGCTAAGGTAAGAAAGAGGATTTTAAAATCTCGATTAGCACTCCTTTAAGGACAGTTTCCATTACTTAGAATAGGTGGTTCATGATAATGAGAAGACATACTGGTTCAATCAAACACATGCAAAGGTAAAGGGTTTAACCTAGATCACAAAGGTCCCATTTCGACTGTATAAATTACAAGGACAGACCTAAACAGATTGCAAAAAAAAAGGTTTATATGTTGATTTGCACATTAGTGTACCTGTGGAACTGTCACTTTAGCTGTCAAAGCTCCAGCCTGTACATCAATCAACCAGGCATATTCTAGTGAATCACTTCCCAAAGGTAAGCCCTCAACTGAAAACATTGCGTGTGCCCGGAGCTGTAGCCCCGATAGACTGATGTGGCCTTCTCGGAGCACTCCATCAGTTGCCGGCCTCTGTAGAAAACATGCAGAAAATAAAACATTACGTGTTTTTAAAGCATTAACCCTTTTGTATGCATTTTGGTATTGTATTTACATTTAATGTTCAAAAACAACAACTCTAGTGCTATCAGAGCATTGTCCTTTACATGACCTTTCAGTTTCTTAAATAATCCAGACAAAAAGTCCAGCACATTTTTTTCTTACTTTAAAAAATACAGCCTGTGACTGTTCCTACTCTGTACAAACAACTGATTTTATGATCATGTGTCAGTGCTCCTTATAACCTTTGAATAAAACATCACCGATCGCCTCAATTCGAGTTTTGCAGTTATTATCCACTATCCTGAATACTTTGAAACACACTGTAACAGCTTCAAGCAGCCATTACCAAAAAATAGACCCAAATATATTTTGGTTGATAATTTAAAACGTAATTTTTAGCTCATCAGAAAGTCAATTGCTACGCCAAGAACTAGCATAGCGGTTACATTTTAATAACAAATAGGCCTAAGTGCTAGTGAGATGATTTATTAAAACTTTAGTCTGATGTCTACGAACGTCTCTATAGGTGACGCGGCACTGGGGGTGCAATATGGATGTACATAATGATTTCTGAATACAAATAAATTGTGCTAGAGCTTAAGGTAGACCGAATGTTTTTTTTGTCGAGCTTGTACCACTAATTTGGGGTTTGATCATAATTAAAATATGTCTATATGTATGCATCGTCTAAGTAAGCAGATTTCAGTGCTGGACTAATCAGTTCATATTTAATAGCGTCATGGATGGATGTAACAGCATTGTGTTCTGAAAGTTGCATTACAGTAAATGTGAAAATATGTGGATTTTTTTTTTTCTAAAGGAAACCTTGGCAAAAAAAATGGTTTGCAACCAAAGTAAAAAACAATACAAAAACAAACAAACAGAAAAACACTTCAACTCCACATCACTTTAGTTTTAAACTTCCTACGAAGGTGTCTGGGTGACATGTGACAATAATGAGGTGCAGTCCTGCAGCACATTGAACAAGAGGACAGCCTCCAGAAAGCATACTAGTTATCTGTAGATGTCTGGTAGATGTCTGGTAGTAAGGTAACCATTTTTCTGTTTAAATGTATTTTTTTGTTACGAGAGAGAGATGGTCCTAACACATAACGCGCACCTGTTGTCTTCCAATCTTATTAACCTACCTGATAGTTGTCACTCATGAAGATGTGTACTGGGGACAGCACAAGCTGCAGCATTGTTTCTTTGTAACCTTTTTTCATTTCAAAGCACAGTCTCTCCATGTAAGCTGTGGGGCATTCAGGGCCATCACTGCTGCAGTGCTGTAAAACACACAATTGCAATTTCTACCATTAACAAAATTCTACAATATATTTAGAATTCAGTAGACAAATACTTCAGAGAAAATCTTATTGGTGCACTCCACCTGGGAAGGCCATTGCCATACCTTAGTGCTCATGTCTGAAGTGGTTAAAACTAATGCAATACTTCTAAACAGTGGTGGATTCTAAAGGATGTATTTGCTTGGCCACTGCTGGAATATTTTTTGCAGATCATCAATCTCATACCCTGGGACATATTATATGCTCTGTGGATGATTATAGTCTGAATTACGTCTTCCGAATGTAACCACTGAATGTATCTACCTTTAAACCTATTCATATTGCAGTATTCATTTTTAGATGCCATACATTTTAGCGATTTTTCAGTAAATAGTACTATTATCAGCTGTTTAAAATCAGCAACTGAATGGGCACAGCAACATTTGCTAAAAAAAAAAAAAAAAAATACTTAAACATTTATAAAGCAGGGTTTACAGTTAACTATATTTTTTATCAGTCTTTAAACCTGAACAGTAATGTTCTTATATTCACATTGCCTCTCGTGTTCTGTAAGAGAAGACAATGAAAAACTAAGACAGAAAACTGTCTGATTAAAAAACACATTCAACCTACACTGACAGACCATAAGACATACACAGATAACTGCTAGTAATAGTTTGTAACTATTACCAAAACTGTCAACAAATCGCTCTACATAATACTTGACATCCTGCAAGACACTTATTTTGTGGCTGCTGAATGTAATCTAATTATCCAGTGTGAACCAGTTTCTGTCTGACAATCTGATTCCTGTTCTTTTTCACTTACCACTGGGAGCCGACCATGCACCTTGTATAAATTAATGAGTACAGTGATCTCCCAGGGGCGAAGGGTGAGGGGGTGGATTTGCTTGGTTCTGTTTTCATTATCCTTCTTATCACGGTCCTCAACTCCCACTGTTGTCCACCCAGAGCTGGAGGAGGTGGAAAGTGGCATCACAGGGCTTGAAACCGCCTCCTCGAAATCTGTATACATGTCATCTTCCCCAAAGTAATTCTCCTGATACAGGTTAAACAATGACACAAAACATAGGTGAGTAGAAAAACTTAAATGGTTTATTTAGCAGGTTGCTTGTCAAAACTGAAGAACTCAGGGACCACATGTCACTCAGTCACCCAACACGAATCTAGACATGCATGCAAGGTCTTCGGACCGTATTTCCAATAATGTAGTCTGTTCATTTGGCAAGGCCTGTATAATAATGGGTCTCAATGGCTATAATGTATACAAATGTATAAAATAATAATAAAATTACTACAACTATTACTACTACTAGGGATAATAATACCAATACCTTTACTTTTGTTACCAGAGTTAGATTTCTGTATTTTTACAATTAGGGATGCATCTCCCTATTTGTACTAAAAACTGTCCAAGTAGGCTGTATAGACGTGTCCCAAGACTTGCTTGTGTACAGCATATCAAAGGCTGAAGAGAGGATATATACTTCTTGTAATCAAACTGTGTCTTAGTTTAAAAGGGAAACACATGAACATTTACTCAGTGGTCAAGTGATGACACACTTAGATGTAATAATACATACTGTACTAAGTACTGAACTACTGTAATGTACATACATATGCAAAACCAACCACAATTCCTCAGATGTTCATACCTTTATAGAAAGAAGTGCTTTCAACATTGGTCCATAAAGTGTAATTTGTGAGTCAGGAGAAAGTTCCAGCTCCACGTGAAGTCTATCCGGTGGCAGTTCTGATGGATCAAGAGGAAACCCGTTGGGCTGGTTAGGAGAGGAAGCTGTTCTGTCTTCTGGTTTCTGTGATGGTCGGAGTACTGAAAGCATGGATTCCTCCATTTCTGACACTAAACAAAAACACATCAAATAAAATCAATATTATTACTCTCGTGGACGGAGCACAATTTGAACGTCAATACAGACTACTAATAAACAAATATGGCCATCAAACTAGTTTTAAGCTGACGATACTGATTATCAAAATTTAACCAAGAAATCCTTCAGTATGTTGGATTTCAAAACAGCAAAAGAAAACAATTACCCCTATGTCCACAATATGGCAGTCATATTAGGTCTGATGATTATGTGGACATTTCTAAGTATTTATATAAAATGTGAAGTCTATTTCAAAAATGGTTTCCAAAACATGAGGTGTTGAAAGAGAATAAACCAAGTGTCTGCAAATGTTTAAGCTATCAAAGCATTTGGCTGATAATCTCTGGAAACCAAAACATGACAAGCCTGCGATATGGCAACCAAGGTAAGTCAGAAGTCAAAATTCAAAATAATGTAAAAGGTACTGATAGATTTTGCTGGTGGAGTTTCCATAACACTGAAAATGTGGCTGTGTGGTCCAGGGGTTAAAGAAAGGGCTTATAACCAGGAGGTCCCCGGTTCAAATCCCACCTCAGCCACTGACTCATTGTGTGACCCTGAGCAAGTCACTTAACCTCATTGTGCTCTGTCTTTCGGGTGAGACGTAATTGTAAGTGACTCTGCAGCTGCTGCATAGTTCACACACCCTAGTCTCTGTAAGTCGCCTTGGATAAAGGTGTCTGCTAAATAATAAACAAATGCTTTTATGAGTCATCGGCAGTGGCAGCATCATGTTTACAATCACATATAAAGCTCCACTTCCAGAGATGCTTAATCATTATAAAAATCTTTCTAAGAAATGACAGTCTAACACTGACACAAAGATAGGATTACATCAAGGTCGATTACTGCCACTTCCAATACATTACATACCAGGACGAGCAATCACTTGCCCCACTAAGGCTTATCCTTGATCATACTCAGGACAAGTTGTGGCAGTATCTTTGCTTTTAAGAAGCAGGCTCAGTTTTTCTTAATGATATTCTGATATTCTCTTCCAATTACAGTAAAACATCACTCAAGGTCTAAATGTGATAGACAGGGAGACCATGTCCCTGGTTCTTGGGTGCATGTGTGCCTTTATGGAAGCAGCTGGGACGTGCAACAGGAGACGCGCTGCTAAGGAAGTAATGAAGCAGCTGGGACGCGCAACAGGAGGCGCTGCTAAGGAAGTAATTGAGTAGGTACGCTCGCCCAGTGCAGAGCTGATCGGGAGGTCCAGATTGGCTGGGGCGTGTCCGGGAGGAGCTCAAAAGCGTCTGCTCCACAGCTCGAGGCTACTGCATGGCCATAGCCATACAGACGGGCATTGAGCGAAAGATTGCTATGTTTTATTTCGTGTTGTGTTGCAGACTCTTATCAACCCGAGAGCTGAAGTTATGGAGCCAGCACTAACCCCTGGCACATGACCACAACACAGGAGAGTGTCCGCTCTGCAGGATTGACTACTGTGGAACCCTTCAGCTGCAGGACGGTGCTTGTGAAGGAATTGCCCAGCCAAGGCCATGTGAAGAGGCAAGAGTCGGCGTGAGAAAGCAGGGACTCTGAGAGCCCAGAAGTAGATTATTTTAGGTGGAGATTGATCCCAAACAGTGTATAGAGAGAGTCTGTGTAGAGTAGTAGGTTCCTGGAGCAGGACATTCTTTTTAGCGGGACTAGCGCTCACCATTTGTGTGGCAAACTTATTTTTAGATGTGTTTTGTTTTCTTTATTAAATGTGACACTAGGGCTACCATTGCTGGTACCCTAGTCTCAGCACTTGTGTTAATTAAATCTGCGCGTCTGTGCGGCATGTCAACACCCAATGATCTGTGTCTGCCTCAGTATTGTTTAGTGATGACCCACACACGTGACCGTACCCCCGGTTACAGACACCGAACAATACATTTCATTAGGTTACCTTTTACTTTGTGTGCTTCCTATCTTTAATGATCTTACCCATAACTCCTCTTATAGCTGGAAGGTGAAGTTGGAGGAACAATACCATTACCCCAGCATCAGCATCAGTTTGCCTACAAAGCAAATACCGTATTCCTTCGAATTTAAGACGCTGCCCAAATTTCCCACCCTCAATTTGAGGAAAAAATAAAACATCAAATAAATATGCATTTACAAAGACACAACCTCAAATTACACATATGGAGGCCGTTTGCAGCCGTCTGCTATTACACAGAGCATTACAGTTATGTGCTGCTTCTCACACCTGTTTTTTTTCCCAATTTGTGAACTGTGGTATTGCTTGACATGTCGAAAAATATGAGGGTCTGATCAGCATGTCCAATCTATCCAAGCTGGTACTGTTTGTTAGAAAAGCTGAAATTGTAAAAACTTCTCTTTGAATTCCTCAGGAAGCTAATGACACTTTTTTGGAAATGGCTACATGGTATATGTCACGGATGATTGAGAGATCGGGCAGTAATGTTTTGGTTTGTCTTTTCTTGGCAGTAAGTCACGTTGCTGCTTGTGTATTCGGGCAATGACGTCTTTGTTCGTCTTTTCTCGGCAGTCAGTCACTTTGCTGCTTGTGTACTTGGGTAGTCATGTCTTTTGTTGACGATTTTAATACACGCATCACTATACTGTACTCCAATTTAAGACACAGGCTTTTTAAAAGTGCATCTTAAATTCAAAGGAATACGGTACTAAAGTATTGAAAGCTGCACCACGATTGGTTGCTGCAAAGGCTACAGTCAAGATCACCGGTTGATGCTATAAAGACCAATCTGGATGATGGACTGTTGAGGGACAAATGTGTGTGCAGGAAGAAACATTACTAAATTAGAAGAATTCACAACACACACTTTCAATCTGTGAATAGGTATTTTATCTAATTGTATCCATTATTTTTTATGCACAAACCTCTATTATATAGTCATTTTGATATTCTTAGTCACTAAAGAACATAAAGAAAAAAAATAAATGAATAAGAAGAGGCCATTTGGCCCATCTAAGCTAGTCTGGTTCCTAGAAGCTGACTGATTTCAAAACTTTGTAAAGTTGGGTCATAAAGTATCCAAGTGATTTAGTCTCCACAATTTAGGTAATCCATTCCATACCCTCTGGGATTAGTCTGGTTGCTCTTCACTGGACTCTTTCAAGGTAAACAATCTCTTTGGTGCTGTGGTGACCAGAACTGAATACAGTATTCTAAGTGTGGTCTCACCAGTGCATTATATAACCTCATCATAACCTCCTTGGATTTATGCTCAACACTTTGGGCTGCATACCCAAACATTCTGTTTGCCTTCTTGATTACTTCCCTGTAATGTCTGGTTACTGACAGCTGTGATTCTATTACAATATTAAGGTCTTTCTCTTGGGGAGAATAATGGTTTTATCAGAACTTGATAAAGATCTACAGTATGGAAAACTTAAAGTCTAACATACATATTGTACAAGTGGACAGGCAACTCCACTACAGCCCATGGGATACTGAGGATAAACTCTGTCAAACTTAATGGACATGCATTATAAAAACAGCATAACAATCATACTAAATTCTTGCAGTAGTTAACAATTCTCTAACAACATTGGTATCCTTACAGGATTGCTTCAATTGTTCATCTGCCTTTTGAGGATAGATTGGATGCCACGTGTAGTCAATCATGAGCATCAGGCTTGGTACAGTCCAGCAATCAACCCAGCCATCTCTAAACATAATTAAATACATGAACCATTAGCTTTTAATTTAGTCAATTGTTTTAAACAATCAGTACACAAAAAGATTATTCAAAAAATCAACATTTTCTTATCACATTGTTATGCATCCTTGATCCCCAAAATGTGAGACCTACATAGCGAAGGGTGTTGCTTTACAGCCAAGGTCTATGCAGCTGTTTCAATAGGAGGAAAAACTTGTACATGGTCATCAAAGTCATTTAGTCTCAAATTGTGTGCACAATACCTGATACTTCTACTTTTTTTATCTCCATGACAGCTTGCAGCACACAGTGCCATCATTATTTTTATATCCATACCCAGGGGATGTAATGAAATGGATCAGAATCACTTACACTGCAGCCAATTTTGTAAATCAGTTCAGCTGCATTGCTACATAGCCTATTTTTAACTTCTATGGGAAATGTAATGTATGCATCAATATAAAAACTGAGGTTATTCAAATATTCTAAACAGCATTTATAACTGGAACTCTACAAAGGTTTAAAAAATTTACAAATCTGTGTTTTGAATTTCTGAACTATGTATATATATATATATATATATATATATATATATATATATATATATATATATATATATATATATATATATATATATATATATATATATATATATATATATATATATATATATACACACACACACGCATTGGTCGCTTGACATGAACAGAATCTCCATTGGGTCCATGTACTGACCCCTAGGAAAACAACAGCACAGCTATACCTACTGAAGGCGTAATTTCTTGAGACTGAACAGAACTAGATAAACTGATTTGGTGAAACCGTTCCACCATCCTGTTCCGCTTGTTTGGTTGAACAGCCCGGTCTGATCGATGAGCAGTTCCATACAGTGAAACATGGCGGTGCCCCGCAGGTACTGCTGATTCTCTGTACGTATTAGATAAATGACAAACTGTACTTGCAATACCAGCAAAATACAATAAACATAGCCTTGATTTACGATGGTCTGTACTGTCTACTGTAGTTATTAGTGCTAGTAATGGAGGCTGTGTGGTCCAGTGGTTAAAGAAAAGGGCTTGTAACCAGGAGGTCCCCGGTTCTAATCCCACCTCAGCCACTGACTCATTGTGTGACCCTGAGCAAGTCACTTAACCTCCTTGTAGCTCCGTCTTTCGGGCGAGACGTAATTGAAAGTGACTCTGCAGCTGATGCATAGTTCACACACCCTAGTCTCTGTAAGTCTGCATTCTCCTTGGATAAAGGCGTTTGCTAAATAAACAAATAATAATAATAGTAATGGATCTAGAATATGTTACTGATTAATAGCAAAAATGTATAACTATACATAATGCGTTCCAAGCACTCCCCCGTTAAGCTACAGTATAACACCGTGATTGTCATACGTCTAACATTTGGTAACTTGGTTATATATATATATATATATATATATATTAGGGCTGTCAATTAATCACAGTTAACTTCTGTGACTAATGCCTTAATTTTTTTTCTACATTTTTTTAAAAAAAATTTTAAAAAAAATTTAACATGCGTTAATTGCATTGCTGTGTCTTGAGCCTTTCGGCAGACTGTACTTCAATCCCGGCCGTGGCAACATTGTATTGAGTGTATGAGAGCAGTTATTGTTTAAATACAAAGTTGTTCACTGACGGCGCATTGGACAGAAAGAAGCTTACTTGTCTACTGTTAAAGTGAGTTCCAGTATCACACACAAGTACATCTAGTCCGCTGCATGCTGAACACGCCTTCACTTCTCAAAATATGCTAGCAGCCTGCTACAGCCAACAACAAATTAAACCCACGAGTCTCTACAGAAATTCAGGATCGCTGCAAGCCCATGAATCAAACTAAATATGACAATAAGAATTTTTTTTTTTTTTTTTTTTAAGAGTAGCAGTAGGCTGTGTTGCAAAACAAAAGTCTTATATTGTTGCAGCATGTAGTATGTAAAAACAATGAATACATATTTTTTGTATAACTATGTGTACTAATATTTACTTGCACCACACAACATTGCAGGCAATGTGACAATCCAAAAACGTACATCCTGTTAATACATTTTTTTAAATGGTTTTCCTTTACGTATTTGAGCCAACGTATTAAGATGGCAAATTATTATACACGGGGTACCGGTTTCAGTCTCAAATACATAATTTTAATACATTAAAAAAAATGTTATTTACAGTTAATGATAACAACAATAGCATCAGTAATAAAACACATTTAAATTAGATGGATGTAGTAATTGTATCAATTTAATATGAGATTAAAACCGAGATTAACTAAGATTCATTTTTTAATCGCAAGACTAATCGCTTGACAGCCCTAATTATATCTATCTATCCATATATATATATATTGTGTACACATGCACACACACACACACACACACAATAAGGTATACAGAAGGTATTTAAGGCATAAGGTTATAAGGCAAGAATAAGTTAATAGCTTGCACGACTTACTCTGAATGGGTAATATTTCTCCACCTTGGCTTTCCTTGTTTAGGACCCCCTTGACTCTCAGTTGTAATGCAGCCCTCTGGAGGCTGACAATTCTTCGCCAAAGTAAGAAGGGAGTACCTACTGGGGTGGCAATCTGGCAACGATAACTGGAGATCTGTATCTTCAGCCTTTATAAGAAGAGAAAAACCACACAGAATACTGTACATATGTACCTGGGGATGAATTATTCTTAACACAACATTTGATTTTCTAAATAGCTCCATAAATACTTTTTTTTATAATAGAACACTAATGTAAATTTGTATTCAACAATATCAACTTTTTTATGAAGATTAATATAAATCTATTACAGCAGATACATGTTACCCTATACAGCTTTATTAAGGCCCTTCAGGGATGAAAAGGAATGTGACATGACAGATAAAGACCTCAGTACAATGATTAAGATTAATATTGTATATAGCAATCTATATACCTTGAAATCTGTCATAAAATGTGCAAACATTTGAGGACGGTCAAATCACAGGCATACACAATAGTACCCAGCTAAAAAGCATTGCACTTACCCTTAAAGAAAATTTGGTATTGCATGTAGCTGGAACAAACTCAATAAACGACAGAGTGAAATCAATATTGAGCCTTTCCCCACAGGCAGCCAGATAAACTGCAAATGAACAAGAAATAATTGCAGATTGAAGTAAAGTCAAGCAGTAGTTCTGTAATTTTTCAATGATTATTTTGAAAACAGAACTGTGGATGACAGAACTGAGTATGTGGCACATTGAAAGAACTACAAAATAATGATGAATTTGAATTATGCACAAAGTAAGAAATCTTGAATATAAAAGTGTGAAGTTATTTGATATAAAGCACATTGAATACATTGATCATGTAAATTTAAATAAAATGTAATTATGACAAAAATCCTGATGTCTGCAATTGTAACACTGGCAAACAATGTAGCTAGTGAAACCACTTTTAAAGCTGTTCCAAATAAAAATGACCCCTGAGGCAAGATGCATACAAAGTACTGTCCTTGACCTATTTTTATTCCCACCTGCAGCTTTAATTGCTTCAGTTCTCATTAAGGGTCCAAAGGCAAATACAATTACATAGAGTACCCCTAAACCATTTGTAAGACATTTTGGATAAGCCCTTATAGAACAAGAGCAATCTCTGGTAATTACATTTTTTTTAATTCTAACTTTTTTTTTTTTTTAAAGCTCATTCACAATTAAAGGTATAACTTCATCACTTTTCAGTACGAGTCGTTGTTATCTTAATTATTAAATTAAATATGTAGGAAAAATTATTGTTTTATTGTGTGATTATAATAGAAGTAGGTCTGAAACTAATCCCCTGGGCTCTCAGTTTCTTCTGTTCCTTGAGTACCAGGCGAAGAACAGTAAACAAGATTACCAGTGGTGTTGGATTTGAAGCATAATTTATTCAAAACTTTAATGGGGGGTGGGGGGGGGGTCTCCCGAGTGGCGCATCCAGTAAAGGTAAATGTGCCCTATAGCCTGGAGGTCGCCAGTTCGGGTTGTAATGATCCCCCTCCTAGTGGCTGATGGGTTTATAATGCTACCATCAGCATAAGGCACGTACTTTCCTCTCAACTAGAGAGCTTGCTCTTTAGTTGACTGGTAAGGCGTTCGTCTTTTAACCGCATGGTCGCAGGTTCGCGTCCCGGTCCTGCCGTTCCATGCAGTATAAAACTCAAGCGTTACAGGGTCCAGGATATTCCACTGCCGGACGTGGACAGGAGTTCCCAGGCGGCGACGCACAATTGGCGGAGTGCCATCCCGGGGTGGGGAGGGCTTAGGTCGGCCAGGGTGTCCTCGGCTCACCGCGTACCAGCGACCCCTATAGACTGACCGGGCGCCTGTGGGACTGCCTTCAAGCTGCCCAGAGCTGCATGGTCCTCCGACGCTGTAGCTCTGAGGTAACTGCATGGCGGGCCTGCAGAGTGAAAAGAAGCGGACGGCTGACGACACACATTTCAGAGAACGCGTGTGTTCGTCTTCGTCTCTCCCGAGTCAGCACGGGGGTTGCAGCAGTGACTTAAAACTGGGCATTTCAAATTGGGGTGAAAAATGGGGTAAAAACAATTGCCGATTCCAAAAAAAAACAAAACACTTTAAAACGGGAAACACTGACATAGCAAGAACAAAACGATTTGCTAATATGGGTAGATGTAGTTTCACAAGACCGTGTCTACTTGAAGATATTAATGTACTAAAGGATAGGAAAAGGTATACTGGTAAAACAAACTGCTAAAGAAAATATATTAGAAGTGTCTGAAATGTTCGGCGTAAAAAATGTTTGTTTTCGGAAGACAAAAAGGCATTCTTTTACACAATGCAGTTCCAGAAGTTCTTTAAATAGTATTCAATACCCTTATCTTAAACTGTGCACATGAATCCTTCACAGCTTAGTTGTCAGATCCATTTTGTTCCTCCTGCCACCAGTGTTATTTATGTCAAATGTATATTTTGCTTCTGTATTTAAGTTTCATTTTGACCTGAGAGATAAATGCATCCAAGGTATTTGTATGTTTCTACATACAATTAAATGTTTAGGAGTAGTGTATTAAAAGCAATTTAATAGCCTTAAAGCTTGTAATGCCAAAAGAAATACTGCAACTCTATGGACTGATTTGCACTTTATAGTTAATTGTAAAGTAAATCATATATATGCATCACACATACACACGCAAAAGTTTTTGTTTTACGAGAGTTGCTTACCATTTTCTTGCTGTTTTGTGGAGCAATCTATCCAGTTGTGCTGATTTGCTGCCCAGATCATCTCAAACTGGTGAAACATGACTTGGAACTTCCAGGAATATGGGACAAAGGAGTAGACATCAGGCACACTATCACTAGCCCAGTCCTGTATCAAATCTTTAAAAAAAATGAATACATTTAAAAAGGTGCATAAAGATGATGCCTAATGTTCCATGCAAGGTATTTAGCAATCATATTGTAACAAGAACCAATATTTCACTTAGTTGTTCAGCAATTGCTGTAGCTCAAAACTATTCCAAACAAAAACACAAAGCATAACTTAACAAAATAATGTACTGATAAAAATCAATCTATGCACAAGGAAAAATAAAATAACACCTGACTATTTTAAAAACTGATGTTTTATAAAAGCAACATCAGAAAGTTCACAAAATGTACATAGCACCTTATAAAATGGCAATGCATTGTGTAATTAAATTTGCACGAGTGCTTAATTAACAGAATGTCAATAACAAGTTTCATGACAATGAGATAAACTAACCATATGCTCATAATATTTATGTTTGAATATGATGCCTATCTGCCAGGGACTTGCTCTACATCTACAGTCCGTTCTTGATAAATGTAATTTCCAGATATAAAAATAAAAAATCCTATTAACTTATCATCAGGCCAGCTTAATTGAAGATCTCTAAGGATAGATATATATATATATATATATATATATATATATATATATATATATATATATATACACACAGTACCAGTCAAAAGTTTGAGTACACTTGCTGGAAACTAGGTATTTTTACAATTGACAATGTTTTATGTCGATAATCGTTTCTGTAAATACTTGAAAATGAAAACACCTGTTACAATAT
Organism: Acipenser oxyrinchus oxyrinchus; assembly: GCA_030684275.1. NCBI lineage: Eukaryota > Metazoa > Chordata > Actinopteri > Acipenseriformes > Acipenseridae > Acipenser > Acipenser oxyrinchus. Next base: position 24,667,072 of record CM060247.1, on the reverse strand, counting down.
ACAAAACAAAACACAAGGAGTATCAAAGCAATGTTGAAGAAAATTGAAAATTGTCTCTAAATTTTGGATTCCTCAAAATAGCCACCCTTTGCCTTAATAACAGCCTCACAAACACGAGGCATTCGGTTAACAAGTTTCAGCACGAAATCACCCGACATGTCTTCCCAGCTCTTCTGCAGCAATTCCCAGAGATGTAGGGCACTTTTGGGTAGCTTTGCTTTGACTCTTCTGTCCAGTTCGTCCCATACAAGTTCTATGGGATTGATGTCTGGAGACTGGGCAGGCCAGGTCATTAGATTGAGTTGTCCTTCACTTTCCTTCTTCGCCAGGTAGTTCTTGCACAACTTTTGAGGTGTGTTTCGGGTCATTATCTTATTGAAGAATGAAGGACTGCCCAACTAGCCGTAAACCTGATGGAATGGCATGCCTCTGAAGTATGCTATGATAGCCATGCTGGTTGAGCTTGCCATGGACTTGGTAAAGATCACCAACTCTGTCACCAGCAAAGCAACCCCAGACCACGAAACTGCCTCCTCCATGCTTGACAGTGGGAACCACACATGCAGAACTCATGCGCTCACCCTCTCTGCGTCTTACAAATACTAGGCGGTTGGACCCAAATATTTCAAATTTTGACTCATCGGTCCATAAGACTTCCACTCCTCAAACGTTCTGTTTCTGTGTTTTTTGTCCCAGGCAAGTCTCTTCCTCTTATTCTGCATTCTTTGCAGCAATTCTTCCAGTTAGGCCAGCTTCACGCAATCTCCTCTGAACAGTTGTTGTTGAAACATCTGTACTTCTAGTAGCATTTAGCTGAGCTTGTATTTCAGGGGCAGTTAATTGCCGGTTTCACAGACTTGTGACTCGAATGAACTACTTCTCTGATTCTGAGGTCACCCTTGGCCTGCCTGACCTTGTTCGGTCCTCATGAGTGCCAGTTTCTTCAAATCGTTTGATGGTCTTGGCCATAGCAGTTACAGACACTTGCAAAGTTCTTGCGATTTGTCTTAAAGATTGACCTTCATTTCTTAAAGTAATTACAGACTGTCTTTTTTCTTTGCTTAACTGAGCGTATTTTGCCATTTTCTGCTCCCTTACATTCAGGAATGACAAACTTGTGCCTATGCTACCTATATTTTTAGTAATCATGGACCCTCACCTGTTAACAATAATTGGTGACAAAAGGTTAATTAGGTAACATGCTAGTTAACTCGGAGAACATCTAACAAAGACACTTTTATACTTAGGCCAGTGTTCTAACACCGTGTTATACACATTTCAGACTTTTAACTGACTTGGGTTTCAGACTGAAATCCCCTTGCTTTGGGTGACCATTTCATTGAAATTGACAAGATTTACATTTTCATTTAAAAATAAAATTTTTGAATGCAATTCACTTATGATTATCAGCTTATATACTATAATACAGTGTCATTTATGCATGACAATAAAAAAAATTAAAAGATTATGTGCATAGGATAATTTTCAAAAAAGGCCTGTGTTTTTTTTAGTTTGTTCGTTTTTTTGAGATTTAAAATAAAAACTCTAATGGTGTGCTTTAAAAACAATATGAACAAAGCTTACTCATTTCCGCTTAGCAGAAGTGACCGCCTACCCTGCGCGTTCTGGGAAAATTTAATTACTGCAGCAGTCATGGCGAATGCCGGAGAGAGAAGCTTGATGTGGAACTATTTTGGATTTCAGCCAGATGACACAGCAATCTGGTTGAAGACAGCCAAAATGTTGAAAGTGTTTTAAAGAAGTGAAAAACAAAAAGGAGGAAATGCCACCAATTTATTGAAACATCTTTCAGATCGCCACCTCTTTGCCGAAGTTTACTTTTACTGTAGTTTCTTCCGTTCTTTTAGTTTAAGTAAGCGAACCCCAGTGCATATTACTTATATAAAAAAAAGTCACAGCAAAGGTAAAACATAAAACAGGAATGCGCTTGAAGCTGATCAAAGGGGAGTTCATTGATGTTTGTTTATTTCATCATTACGGTGCATTTGCTAGAAGATGCAAAAAAAAAAAATAATTTGCCGACATGTGTCATTAAAACTCTGCTGCACAAAAATGTTAGCAATGTTTTTATATTCTTTGGATTTTGTATTAGTCTGTATTTTATGTTTATGTAATGTGATAGCTGTGAAAATACTGTGTTTTGAATTGCAGGCATGAGTGGTGGAAAAACCTGTACATCAGTTTCCCTAACAGGATCAAAGTGACGCTTCATCTGCAGAGGAAAGCACAGGAAAAAAGCTTCCGAGTCACACTGCAAAAGTCCGCCAATGCAGACGGCTACAGGTTCAGTATGAAAGCAATAAAAAGTACTTGGAGTTTATTATAGTAACCACAGTGGTTGTCTTTTGTCTAATTTACTTTCTTTGCAAGATTTTTGACAACCAAACGAGCATGGTGGGCCGAATGGCCTCCTCTCACTTGTAAAATGTCTTATGTTCTTATTTAAGGTGCACTGGGGCGTTTTTTTGACAGAGACATTTGGCTTGAATACGCTTAAACAGAATTCTGTTTCTAATAGCACGTAAAAGGAAGGCATCTACATTAGTGGCCCGTTTGTTTTAGAAATGTAGCATTAAGCTTAGAATGTTTCACTATTGAATTGTGTATGTTAGCAGTGTTTTTAGTAAAGCAGTTCTTTGCCAGAAATAGTTTTTTTTTTTTTATCTGCTGAACTAATTTTATTAAATTATTTGGAAGTGGTGATTTACAAAATACCTAACATTATAAAATTGTAAAATGAACGCATAGTGTTTAAAATTAAGGAATACAATGTTTGTGTGTATTCCCTAATGTAACACATTACTGTGTTTGTTTAAAAATAAATGCTTTACAGTGTACATCAATCAGGCTAGTCTAGTTTAGCATTACACTCTTACTTGTTTTACTTTCTAAAAGATTTGAACAGTATCGATTCATGGAGGTATTATGTTGTAGTGACTTTAAGAACATAAGAAATGTTACAAACAAGAGGAGGTCCATTTGGCCCAACTTGCTCATTTGATTTGTTTATTGATCCAAGTCATTTCTTGAAGTACCCGTGTGAATCAGCTTCCACAACAGTGTTTCATTTTCTCATTGCTTGCTCACATTTTTAGGGCACTTGTAAGATGCCCCTGTATGTAAAACATCTGGCCTAGTTATAAAAAGGCTGCTTCACCGAAAGTATTTCTGTATTATTTTGTTCTATATAATAATTAAGAGATTCCTTGGAATTGGAGTATTTGAAGTTGGCTGAAACACCAAAGTTCTCTTTTTATATGTAAGAAATAAAGAAAATGGTGTCTTGTACACCAAGTGTTGCACTTTCTTACCAGTTTTATTTGAATTTTATAGGTCGGTGGCAATGACCTTTGAATGCACTGCAACTTGTTTTCATATACAGTATATATATTACATTTATAGCATTATTAACTGTGTATTAGCTTCTTGTGCACTTTGCAAAAAAAGGAATTTGGCAGTGTGACAGGGAACTGAGTCGCTGGTTCCTGCGCAAGTGTGTGCCTGTGAAAAATCAGCTGCAACGCGCAGCTGGAGACGCGTTGCTAAGCAACCAGCTGAATGGCAGGCTCGCCCTGAGCTAAGATGATCTGGAGGTCTGGATTGGCTGGGCGGCGTGCCTGGGGATGCTACGCAGAGCTCAAAAAGCGGCTGCGCTACAGCTCGGGGCTGCTGCAAGGCCATTGCTGTACAGACTGAGAGGGTTTGTTTACATCCAGGAGGGTCCGCTCTGCGGGAACTACAACTACGGAGCCCTTTAACTGCGGGGCCTGTGAAGACAATTGCCCAGCCAAGACCGTCTGAGTGGCCTGGAGTAGCTAGGAGGCCAGGACTTCAGAAGCAACAGAACAGAAGAAGGTCAGCTTAGGGGATGTGGATCCCAAACCAGTATAGAGAGGGTTACCGTAGAGTAGTAAGGTTCCTGGAGCGGGACATTTCTTTTACTGGGACTAGCGCTCGTCATTTTGTGTGGCAAACTTTGATTTTTATCTTTTGTTTTTGTTTCTTCATTAAATGTGGTACTAGGTCTACCATTGCTGGTACCCTAGAGTCAGCTCTGTATTGAAATTAAATCTACGCGCCTGAGCGGCGTATCAACACCAATGCTCTGTGTCTGTCAGTATTTTCCAGTGACTACCCACACATGTAACACGTCACCCTGTTACAGGCAGCCATTTAACATGTAATGGACATAAGATCCAAAGTATCGAGATAGTATCGAATATCATGTGCACAGTATGGCATCGATACTACCTAAATGAGGTATCGCAGAACACTAGTATAAACAGTTGGGTTTATTTTTTTATTTTTTTAAAGGGGGGATGAGACCACACACTTTTCTAATCTGTTACAGAAAATGACTGTTTACGTTACTCATAAGAAGCAAGCAGCAGAAAAGCCTGTTAGAAAAATAGATAAAATCCCTTAAATTGCCTTTTAAACCAGTTTTCATAGGTCACTTGACCTAGAAATGTGTGCAAAAAGGGCAGTAATGATTACTAGTTTTCTTAGGGAAATAAAGCTATAAATCACACACTGCCACAAGCCATTGGAAAGTGATTTGGATACATAAACATTATTGTGTTTCACAGTTTACTGGTTAAGGCTGTGGGTTTTTTTTTTTAACAGACTAAACATTAACAACAGGTTAACAAACATGTCAGTTTCCACTGAAGCAAGTTCTGAGAATTTATGGAAATCCTTATGAACGCATTATTTTGTTGAAATAATTGAAATTCTTGCTTTTCTAACAAATAGCACCCAACCACCAAATTACTGCTACAGTCACCAAAACTACTGAAACATAACTAACTATTTTGTGCCTGTACTTGACTATAGGGGCACTGCATGACTATAATAGTTATTCACTTCCTAAAGTACTCTCATTAAGAGGATTTTCACAGCAGCAAGACCTGTTTTGCCATCTGAGCAGTAGTTGATTAGTCAATCATTTCCTTCTACAGCAAAGACAGTTCGAAAACACTTAATTCAGTGGCTTAGTTCAACTAGGCAGGATTTAATTTACTTTTATTGTAATCAAGCAGGGATGGGACATCAGTATGTCCGGTAAAGAAATCAAAGGTTGCCAATCTCTGTTATGTTCCAAGAACTTCCAGTTTAGGGGGATCAGAAAAATGCTAGTGGTCACTCAGGCTCAAATTATGGTCAGTTATGGTCTATTATCAATCCCACTTGTAAGACTTGTAAGACGTGTATGCAGTGTGTTCATGGGGATGACAAAGAATATCCCAGTGCAGAGGTCAGGGTAGAGCTAGCCAATCAAGTTGTGGAACGGCTCCCATATGAGGTGATTATTGGCCAGGATGTACCTATCCTGCCAGATTTTGTAAAAAGCACTATGGCGTTTGTGGTTACCAAAAAGTCACAAACTAGGAAGGGATTACAGCCATTACCTGACCTAGATGATGAGCTCTGCCAGGAGGGCGGTAAAGCCAGGAAGAATCGTCATCACCGGAGGAGGGACAAGAAGGCAAGCACTCCAGTACCAGGCTTGGAGCAACAGGAGAGGTTGCCTGTAGACTCCCAATGGCAAATTTCAGATAATATTAGAGCTGCAAGCTACTGACCCAACCCTCAAACTCCTTTTTTCAGACAGTTACAGTATTGATGGCAGAAATGTGAAAGGGGATTTGTCTCTGAATAGTGAGAGGCATATACTAGAGAATGATCTCTTATACCTAGCGGATTCACAAGGCACTCAGCTAATAGTTCCCAAGCAGTGCAGACAGATTGTTATGCACCTTGCCCACACAGTCCCTTGGGCAGGACACTTGGGTCAACAGAAAACCTATGCTAGGGCCAGAGCCTGGTTTTATTGGCCAAATCTATATAAAAGACATGCAAAACAACTGTCCTTGCTGTACCGAATGTCAGAGGACCGCCCCAGAAATGAAAATAGCCAGGGCTCCCCTTCAGCTACTTCCCATTATCATCAATCCCTTTGAAAGGATAGCTATGGACATAGTGGGTCCACTAGTGAAAAGTAGTACTGGCTATAGTTATATCCTTGTGGTCTGTGATTACGCCACGAAGTACCCAGAAATATTCCCGTTCAGAGCAATAAAGTCCAAACAAATCACCCCCACCTTAATATAGCTGTTTGCGAGAGTAGGTATCCCCAAGGAAATCCTTACTGATCAGGGAACCAATTTTATGTCTCATATCATCCAAGGGTTGTATAAAGAGTTAGGCATTAAGGGTATAAGAACATCTCCACACCACCCACAAACAGACTAGTGGAGGGATTTAATAAAACACTGAAAAGCATGCTCCACATATTTGTGTCCGAGACAGGTAAAGATTGGGACAAATGTCCTCAGGGTTCTCGCCCTTTGAACTTTTGTACGGCATGCAGGTGAGGGGTCCATTAGATATCCTCCGGGAAGGTTGGAAAAGTGAATCACAGTCTCCACAGAACATGGTCTCGTATGTATTGCAGATGTGTGACAGGCTTGAGTATTTCCGAGACATGAAGAAGGAATACCTGCAGGATGCACAGCAAGCCCAAAAGAGATGGTACGACCAATGTGCACACACATGTGATCTTAAACCTGGACAAAAGGTACTGTTTGTTCTCCCCACAAGTTCCAGGGGGGTTTGTGGCAGCTTACCTTGATCACGTGGTGATCCACAGTGCCACCTAGATAGAACATCTGGAACACCTGACCGCTATCCTGCAGAATCTCAACAAGCGGGATTGACCTTGAACCCCAAGAAATGCACTTGGGCTAACAGGAAACCCTGGCTACGAGTTGGGTGGCGGCATGACCCAGCCCCAAGTAGATAAGGTGACGAGCATTCTGAATTCTGAATCCAGACTTCCAAAAGCCATTCAGGGTACAATTAGACACCTCTGAGGTGGGGCTGGGTGCAGTTCTAGTACAAGGAAAAGAAAGGTGAGGAGTGACCCATTCTGTACCTGAGCAGAATTTCTTTCCCCAAGGGAAACAAGGTACTCAGAAGTGGAGGAGGAGTGATTTGCCTTAGGTACTACTGGGTCGGGAATTCCAACCAGAGATCATAAAGCATTACAGTGGCTGCATTCAATGCAAGACCATAATACCCATATTAGCAGGTGGGTCCTTGCCCTGCAACCATATAGGTTCATGGTGAAACATTGCCCAGGGCAGCAGAATACAGTAGCTGATTACTTATCTTGTCTGCCTGAACAGGAGGCTACTTTAGGGGAGGGGGTGAGCAATGTGACAGAACCAACTGTCGCTATTAAGGAAGAGGGGTCTATAGACAGCGTAGGCTCACATATAACTGAAAACTAGCGTAACATTTTACCATTATTATTATTATTATTATTATTATTATTATTATTATTATTATTATTATTATTATTAGTATTATTATTATTAGCAGACGTCCATAACCAGGGCGAATTACTGTTGTATACAAAAAATACATATCAAGAATTACAGTACAATTATCATCATCTGTTTAGTCATGTACTATTTGGTTCTCAATGGAAACCATTGTCATTACAACCCTGCTTTGTTAAACCCACTCAAACTATTTATTTGTGTGCTGTTTTACTATCTGGACTACACGCGATCCACTTTATCTGCCTGCAACTATCCACATTAACTGACACGATAATCTGCAGATTATATCCAGTGAACAATAGACCAGCCATGTACTTTGTGTTTGTTGTTTGTGTTTTTCTTTCTTCTTGTTCTCCCTGCTGCTGTGGCCAGCGCAGAGGCTGGGATGTCCATGATATAGTCACGTGGGTGTAAGATATACCTACTTTCCCATAGGAAATAATGGGAACCATAGAACACTTTTTTTTGTATCGTCTTGAATGTTGTTTTTAGGGAAATAAGTATGAACCTAACCGGGAGCAAACAATAATGAAAATGACATGTGTAATATTGAATTTGTGTATGTAATGTTGTAATTGGTTGTTGGCATGGAGGGGCAGGACTATGAACCTATACATATATATATATATATATATATATATAGCTACCTTGCCAGTCTTCAGGGGGTGTGAGAGAGAGAGAGAGACCTGTTGAAACTCAATAGGTTGTTCTGACTGATTAAGGTCAACCAATACCTTTAGGGGAGGAATGGTTTAAGATGCTCCCATTGTTTTTGTTTTTTTCTACCTGTTGAACATTACTATTTTGTTTTACGCTATTTTTTTTTTATCATGGACTTGTTTTTTTCATATCCAGTTGAGCCTTTTGGCCACAGGTTACCCACATGAGGACTGTAGCATGGTATCTAAAAGCCTAGTAAAGAACTTAAACCAATGTTACATATTAAAACAAACTTTTCTAAGGAGGGTTAAGTATAACTGAACCTACCTGATTTAGCCATACAGAACTAAACTAGTATATTACATTTCCTGTAAATATCACAGGTTAAAAACATACACCAAGGGATCTGAAAAAGCTTGTTTTGAGATGAAAATGTTTAAGCAAACTACCTGTGAAAAAGTTTTTCTGAGCATAGATGAAATGGTATGTTGCCTTGTAGACTTCAATTTCACACTGCCACGCCTGTGGCATGTTCCAAATCCTTGGATAGCTGGCATTGACATGAAACTGTAAATGGAAAATGAAAATTGCACTGGTTAGTGCAGGCCTCATACATGGGTCCAATGATGCAGACCCGCTGTGTTAAACAGAAGGGACACCTGATTTCCTTGTGCTTTAATATCCCTCTCAGTGGTGCTTTCATGTATCAACCACAATATTGCAGCAGCTGGTGTTCATTAGACACTTGTGGTTCAAGTTTTGCCATGCTTTTTTTTATGCAGAATATACAATCTGTCCTTTAAGTTTAAGTCAAAACCTTTATTGATCCATAAAGAGCAAGCCACATGTATTGTTTTTTTTTTTTTTTTTTTTTTAACATATTTTGTACTTTGTCATAAAAATTAGAACCAGAATCGTGTATTCTGGTATCAGTGGTCATTACTAAGGCTGTATGTTTTTCAAGGTTATCATGGATTTCACAATTTCTGTGAAATGTACTCACTGCCGTGTAATATGTAGTTCCCAGTGAAAATATGAGAGAATAGTGTAAATATACATATTTGTATCACTTAAAAATAAATTCAGCAAACCTTTGCCTTATACACTGCAGTTACGAACCTGGCAGCCGGTTAGTTTGCTTCCGGTAAATGATTGAACTTACTGCATAGGGTTGCATTATTTTTAAAAAATGTTTTCAACAAAAAAGACACCAGCTGCTGCAAAGATCGGAAACATTACTGCTAAAGATTACTCTGTCCAGTAAAAGAAGGTGACATTTCATGTGTCTATTGTTATTTTTACATGTATTTATGTTTTTATTTTGTTTGATCATTCACTGTTGATGAAAATAAAATGTCTTTAAAACACTAAATATTCTACAATTTAGCACTTACTGTTTTTTTTTAAGTAAGCATTTAAATATTTAGAAACATTAGATTTTTTTTCCTGCTTTAATAAATATTATGTTTACATCGTGAAATATCTTGAAATGCCAATATTTAGACCGTGAAATGCCATGAAATAAGCTTTTTTTTTTTTTCAAAACAGTGAAAAAATACAGCCCAGGTTTCATTTGATTTATGAAGCAAACTAGTTCATTCTATAGGGTAATGCAAAACATATGACCAGCTGTACTTTTACTTTGATAAATCAGAGGATGGGTCTATTTTTCATAGGTGCATTACCTGTATTTCCATTTCATGGATTTACTTCAAAACATAATAAGATCCAAGTTTGTACTCAAGTCTGTAACTGTATAATATTTTGTCAGATTGGATCACCTGTTCTACTCCCAACACGAGAATGCTAAACACAGAGGATTGTAAATTCCCATGACTTACTGTACTTAGTTTGTGAGTGAGGGACACTCTGCAGGATGGAAAGCATCCTTCAGCATATTGAACCTTGCTTTTTATTTTAAGGAATATAATACAATAAAAATAATAAATACAAATTGGGGAGATTCAGGTTTCTGTTTGAATATAATCTCTTAAAATTATAACCTAGTAAATTATCAGTCTCATGAAAAAGTAGAAAACTATTACCTATGTCCATAGATTTAAAAGAAAAGCATACAAAAGGAAATAGTGATTCTCAAGATAGAAAATGACGTGTCAGTACTAAGTAAAGAACTACATTTACAGTACAGTTTATACTGAAAGTTGGATAAATGGTTCTCAAGACCATATTTAAAATGCGATTAACATAGCTTTGTGTACATTATAAAGAATGGGATAGTTTGTGAATTCATTGTAAAAAGTGTTTGGTACATTTCAGTTTTAAAAGGACAATGAACAGTAATTAGGAAGGGAAGGCAATGTAACCTTGTCTTTGAAGCCACCTGGACATGCTGTTCCTGCCCTCAAGATGATTTGATTTTTCAATTAATTAATTCTCATTGGTACCTTACTTCTTATCAATACAAACTTTAAAAAAAAAAAAAATCTACTTTGTGGACAAAATAAAAGCCCCAAATGTGACACATTGTGAATGTTTTTTTGAGAATATAACATAAGCATCCAGAAACAAAAAAACAAACATGATTGTAATAGCACCCATATCTAGTGTAATTCCCCTTATTGTCAGCATACATGCTGATGTGGAGGTTTGGAAGCATGCATTATATATCTCAATTAAAGCAAATTTAAACATCTGACTAAAAGAAATCAAAACAGACCACTGTAACAATGCTCATAGTAGTGGTCCTTTAATGGAAACACTGACATGGGTCGTGTTGACTAATACTGCTAGATCACGTGGAACCGACAAAACTTACAATAAATGGTTTGTAATAATTATGCATTACTGTTTTAAACATCTGGATTGATTTCCTATATACTTACAGCTAGCATTTCTGCCTCCAAAAGAGTCCGATATTGCATGCTGCTGGTTGTATCCACATGCAAAAGCTGACCTTTAATTGTGGGTGAGTAGCCTTGAGAAAAAGAAAAGAGCCATGAGCTGTAAACTTAATTATACCCAAAAAGGAAAGTGAAGTTACACTGCTTGATTATGTGTTAAAAATATAAGAAGCCAACTGAAACATTCCTCAAAAGAAGAAAAGTTTCTCCCTCTTAAGATAACCTGTTTGCACTGTAACAGAAACTTTGTTATAAATTTCATTAAAAAGATCTATCAAATTTACAGATGTCAAAATTCCATTTTATCCTGTGTAAAGGTGTCATCCAGTGCATAGAACACTACAGAACAATTTCAATGTTAAAAAAAAAACATGAGCATTACCTTATATATTGTGTGTAGGATGTCTTTTTGTAGAAGAGATATTATTTTTGCACAATTGAAGCAACCAGAACCAGCTTTGCTTCACAGTTCTCTTTCCAAAACTGTACAAGATTATGGGGCAGGATTTTCAAAAACCAGTGTTATTGTATCAAACTAATGGTATAGTAACAAGAGCTTTAGTAGCAAGTGATTTGCAAACGAAATGTGTTAATTAAATCATTCTGTTAATGCTTTGAAATTGAGGTCAATGAGGTTGTTTGTAGTTGTTAGTTATTATACATGTATACCATGTATGTAACACTTAATTATATATTTATTAAGCTTTTAAAATTATGCAGAACCCCCTAACCCAATACACAATTTGTTTGAATAAGTGAATACATCTAATTCCTAACCACAAGTATAGAAAAGGCTAAAATATTTTCATAACTACAAATACTAAATTATCGAGGTAGTCTAAGAAATTAACCCTGGTCCTGTACACTCTCGCTATCGTCGGCGTCACAGACGCGGTCTGTTAAATGTCTGTTTCAAGGTCAGTTATATACTCTTTCGTTAATTAAAATCCTCTTTTTCCCCCCAAGTGCAAATTAACTCCTGATAAATGATGACAATTAACACTGATTTGCTTTTCAATTCCCACGCAAACCAAAGAAATAGTCGCAAGAAGCTCTGCTCGTTATGATATTAACATTATTTCGTCAATCAACATAATTTCGGAAATCACATTAGAACGATTATTTAATAAGAAATAGGCATAACGACCGCCTGAAAATGCCAAAAAACAATGCTACATACCAATTTCTTGATTAACACTGGAGTTATCATTTACACATCCTGCCCTATATGTCTTATACTGTACAATAATAGACAATGCTGTAGTCAAGACCAGGCTAAAAGCCCACAGGCTAAGCTTCTAAGCCACGGTCAATGTCAACATTCCACATGCAGTACTATAAAAATCACACAATGAACCTTTCAATAAAAAGGTTTAAGGATTTTATAATACCAGTTTGAAAATGCTCACTCTCAAGCCATACTACAGACACACTGCAACTTTTAAGGTAAACCAGCTCCCAATTGTACAGCTCACCCCGCACCCCACACAGTAGTGCCTTTACTAGGTGAACCAATGGTGACCTGCCCTACACAGAAGTTTTTGTAGCATTTAAACTTTTGCACATTAGGGGTAACGTGAACAACTTCAATTCTATTGAAAATAGTATAGTCTTACCAGTTTCCCCCACAGTCACAGGGATATTAACTTCCAAATACGAACCAGCCCCAACATTTATATGTACAGCATTGGTCTCCTGAAAGCATAAAAACAATTCATCTAATGGGGTCCGAGATAAGATACTAGGACAGCTGCAGCTTTGTAAATTACTGACACAAAAGAGTTACTCTTTTTTAAACCATACTGACAAATTGAATCACAAAATACACAAATATGAAACCTTTCACAGGGGTGCTTAAATATCCACAGTGTACCTCAAGCAATTCTTTTTGCTCATATTGCACAGATATTTGGTCTGTACTCTTGTTTGTTCAATCTATTGCTGTATCACATGAGGCTGGCATCAAGTTACTGGGGTAAATCCATTGCTGTGGCTTTTTCAAGACTTGAAAGCCCTGAATTTTGGCACTGACACACAAGCCATTGTGAACACAATGATGCAATTAAAAAAAAGTGTGCCATGAGTTTTAACATCATCAAGTGATACAATGCTTAATGAGTGAGCTGATGCCTCACAAATACAACTTTATAGATGCTTGCACCCCCTACATTACTGTGTTCCACATGGCTTTTTCTGTGCCAGTAGCAAAATAAAGTATTCTATGTCAGCTAGATAAACCAAGGCAAGCTACTTTGTTCCATCCCGGGTATAATGAGTTTGCTGGGCTCTATCTAGCCAGTTTGCATTAGTAAAACAAAACAAAACAAACAAATAAATAAATAAATAATTTTAAAAAGCGTTTTTTTTCATAATTGACTATATGGTGGGGGTATTGGGGAAATACTACTCTTCTGGTGCCTGCCATTGTGACTTTACTTTCATTAGTGCTAAATTCACAAAAATTAAAAGCAAAGATTGATGGCTGTTTCTTAGCATACTTTCTTATTAATCCTCACTCTGAGGAATCACCTCAGTTTTCACTAACACATTGGCTTCCTACCTAACAAATCAGCCATCTGCCCTTGGCTGATGACGTACAAACAAAAATAAATAAATAAATAAATAAATAAATAAATAAATCACTGTACCCGGTTTTTGGTGAAGAGCAGATCGATTGTGGCATCTGCAATAATGTTCATGCGCAACTCAAAAGCTAGGATCTGTCTGGGTTTTCCTGGTTTTGCAATCTCTGTGACTTTCATGGGTTGGAAGTCAGCAGGGAAGAAGAACTTCCATAAGCAATCCCTGTAACACAGGAAAGCAGCCTTTTACGTGGCTACTTTTTCAATATTGTTCAAATCAATTGGCTTCAACATTCAAGCAGTGATATTCTGGAAGATTTTATGGCTGCTGGTCACTGTGTCTGAAAAGGCTTCCATGTATTTGAGGTGGACATCTGACAACCAAAGAAAAGCTAGCTTATAAAAACACATGAGCCAATCCAGAAGGAAGAGAAGCATTTATTTACATAACCTCACATCCTACCCTTATCTTTACAAACTATTATTTATCTGATATTTGTACCACTCGGTTTCTAAATAAAAAAAACTTTCAAAATAAAATTTAAAAAATATGAATGTTGTTAAGATGAACTATAGAAAAATAATGAGATTAGATTCACAAACACAAACCACAAAAGAAAACAATAAGTAAAAAAAAAAAGAAAAAAAAAGCCCCACCCCAAAAAAAACATGGAATGTGGAGGTAAATGTAAAGCTGGACAACTGTTAAAAAAAGAAATTCTCAGTAGGGGTTCACATTGATTGAACCCTAGCCCCACCCTATGAAAACAGTGTTTCATGCTTCATGTAATTATGAATTGACACACAGAACTAAACCCCCTTTCCCTGCTGTTTCGTAGAAAACATCTATTAGCAGGTTTCTAAGGAAAAGGCACTGGGGAGATGTCTCTCAAGAAATAAAAATAAAACTTGAACTAGTCTCTCAAGTCTCTTAGGGATAAGGGCACTTAGTTTGGCTTTGATCATGTCAGCTTATGGTGGGATGCCTCCAGATACAGTGGCCTAGAAGAAACACTGAAAACCTAGATAGCTCAAACCATCAATCGCTTTGTAGAAAAAAACAGAGAGGGGACTACTAACTTTACAACATTCTTTATGCAAAGGACACTGTACTGTGCCTTGTGTTAACAATGAAGTTAAACTGGGTTTGATTCCCAACTCACTTTTAGATTCTTGTTCCATGTCTATGCCCCACATGTAAAATTGTATAGAACCCTACTGAAATTAATCTACCCACTTTCAATGCCACTGAAGAGGTGTTCCACACAGGTTTCTAAAAGCTACCAAACCTGGGTAGCTTTTATCTAACTTGGCGGTATTTTGATGAAATATAATCTATATTTCTATAATTGTGTTACACATCCAAAAAAATGGGAGACTAAATCCTTAAGTAAACAAAGGATTTTAAAGGAGGTAGTTTAGTACCTCTGCCTGTCAGCCCAGGGCCCATAGTTGAAATCTGTTCCTTTGCCACAAACAATGTCCAGCCCCCAACAAGGAGGCAAATCCTGAAGTTTTGTGTCTTCATTAGAAGCTTCTGCCTCCCTGTTTTCCATTTCTTCTGGAACAAGCCCTACAAAAAAACACATGCATATTCAATTACATTTCTAATACATGACAGGCACAACAATATAAATGTAGGTAATGCAATGCTTTATACCTGGCTCATCCATGTAATAGTAGATGTCAACATCATTAGACTGCATTACCACAAAGCCTTCCCCCATCAACCTTGGAGGCCTAAAGAGAAAATAAAGTTGAAAAAAAAGTATCTATAGTTACAGGCTGGGGTTAGAGTCAACAAAGAAGTTATCATGTACTTTGATAATCTCTTAAAATTTGCTCATCAGAATACCCTGGTGCCATACATTTATGTTGGTAAAAATTACGAGAGGTTTGAAAGAAATTTGTGTTAAATTTGGTCTCTTGGCTGTCACCATCGCAATAACGGATTCTTGGGGATAAAATTAAGAAGAAATGTCCCACCCAGTCATTCTGCATTGGTAGTAAATGTACCACTGCACATAAGACAGACTTTTCATTAAAATCTTTTAGATGTATCTGGAGATATGAAGATTACCTACTCCATCTAACTTAATCTGTTACACTGTACTTAACACCTTTTAAATATTACTTAACATCTTTAAAAAAAAAAAAAAAAAAGTTTACTTAAAACCCTTTGCGGTCCTATGTCGGACCTGGTCTGACAATGCAATTTTCCCTTTCGAGAAAACCATTCAATGGCCAAAAATACAGTGAACAAGGGGTGGGGCGGGGCTGGAGATGCAGTACTGAGTGTCCTGATGATATGCAGTGCCTTTTAAACCTGTTTGACTGTGAAAAATAAAATTTTTAAAACAGCTGCGTCTGAAATAAACTGCGCGTGTGAAAATAAATTGGACCTGACGCGCCTGAGACGCGCTGAATAAATGGACCGCTAAGGGTTAAATCACTGCGAATTCATTAGGGATGTAAACATTGTAATGGATAATAAGGTTCAGCAGAGTTGTCACTTTCAAACTGGATGACTGCTCCATCTCATGGGAGGCCTGTGCTCTAAATTCTTCAGTGCGATTGCAAATTACCCCATTTCCAGTACACAGCTGCTCTATGTCAAGCTAATAAGCTTGATATTTCCAGTACTATTACTCATCATTTAGATAAAGTACTTTTATAAAGCACAAAAGCAAAACAATTCTTACTCGTCATTTTGAAGACCAACATATCTGGGACTAGGAACAACCATAACGCGGACATTTTCTAAAATCCCCTTCAAAATGTGCATAAACTGGTCAAGGTGACTGGAAGGAGGTTTGGTGGTGTATGTCAGGAAGGCATCATCAAAATTTACACAGAGCGTCTGGGGCAGACAATGATTTCCAAAGGCCAAACGACCCTAGTTTAGTAATAAGAAAAGAACAAAATGAAAAATATTATTCCTGTTTATGTCGCTTATTATCACCACACAATGAGGACAAGCTCTAGATAATATAATTACGGTTACTGTCATACTCTGGTTAAAATTACTCACATTTATCAGTCATCCTACCTTTGTGAAATATAACCATAACCATTTAATATATGCAAATTCATTCAGACAGAAATCACCACAGAAAAACAAAAAATGTGGTTGTTGATGCAAAATTGCAATACAGATTAGTTTATTGAAAATTGTTCAACAAACATAATAGCAGCTGCAGCACATAATCCTGATACAGCACCTTTGATGCCAATGTAATGATCACCATGGTCTAGTGTGGTTGTCTGCAGGTCTGTACAGCAGTAAAATTAGCTTTGTAGATCACACACAGATGTCTTTCAACAAAGGACTGTGCTTCAATGGTAATTTGCTGGTATCTTCTGAATTATATTATCCTATGAAACGTGTCATCAGGTGCATGTATACCTATACTAAACCATCTAGCAGGACCTAATCCTTTTGGGATAAGCCCTGATTTATACAGAGCTAAATTGAGTTTGTTTAGTTAAGAACAAAACTAATTACACCAAGTTCCTGTAAATAACCTACAATAAGAAGAAAAAAATCAATTATGAAAACCAATTGCAATAATAAAGCCTGGCTACTTTAACCTTGTAATGCACATCAAATTAAACAGTTCATAAAAATGTTGTCATTGTAAAGCTTTTTAAATGTAATATTCCTTATCCTTTTCTAATTTGGACAACAAATTGAATTTTGGTCAGTGTAAGAGGAAAAATAATAACTTACAGTGCTGATGTTAACTTTGATAACAGGGATGAGGGATATCCATGTGAAAAATAGGTCTTGTGTTTTGGTTTTAATTTGAACACTATAAAAGCAAAGAAATGAAAACAACAAATTCAGGCTTTCTCAACAGGCAACCACAAGAACACTGATTTTGTACCATTGATGTTGACTATAATTCTGAACAGCCAAAACAGAGCAAAACCGTTTTTGCTAACCAGACAATATTATTTGTGCACAAAAAGTACTTCACAGAAGCGCTTTGCATTGTACAGCTTTAGTTCGGCTGATGTTTTAACTATCAACACTTGTACCACTAATTTTTTTTTTTCTTATTGCCAAGATGTATTCTTTATTAACTTATTTCTGTAGGTTATAGGGATACAAATACAAAATTACACTGTACCTACCTCTCATGGGTCTTTTCTCTTTCATCTTTTTCCTTTTTAGGTGGAACGATGGTCGGTTCCAACCCAAACATTTCTTGCAAGCGTGCATAAAGGTCAGTTCGGTTGTACACATGGAATTCAAACCCATTCACAGTTATATGGAGTCTTGTTTCTGCTTTAGGATCTGTGGTGGAAAACACACTCTTTAGAAAACTTAAATTACATGATTTCAGTAAATTCTGTGAAGGGGATTTCTCTATAGCAGTACAGTTCTTTGGAGGCTAAAGTTTGTACATTTTAATGTTGCAATTTCAGCAGCATCTGTGATAAGTCAATCGATAAACAAACACACAACCGCAAAGTAAAACTGATATCCACTTAATTTAAATTACGATCCAAGTTCATTTGTGCCTTTTGATTAATTGTATACCACTAGATGTCACTGTGTTAATGCAGCACTATAGATTATATTCACAGCATGTTCTTGAGAGGTTTCTTCCTTTTTCTGCTCTTCTACTCATTTCAGAAATTTAAAATGAAACCTAGATATGTCCACAAAACAGTGTATCACCCCTCACAGGTAGTCGTATGTATGTATGTCACACTTTACACTTTTCCATACTGTATATATCTAGAGAATTGTCCTGAAACTTGGTATTAACATTATTTGTAATTAATTGAGACTAACAGATTCTGCCAATATATATGGGGGTTTCTGTACGTCACATTTAGGTAACATGTATCTATAACTGCTTATCAAATTGTGATTAAACATTTAGTTGCCAACTCTTATTCTATACTATTTTATACTGTTGATATGGCATGAACATCAACTTTTTTTTATCATACTGGTAAGTCCAGTATTAAAATTGACATCCATGGCAGGGTATTATGTAATGGACATACTGGTACTTGTTTTTATTGTATGAGACCATAATCAAAAGTGTCCAACTGACACATACAACACAGCTGTGTACAAAATCTGAAGACAGTACATAAAAAAGAAACAAGCAGTAACAAGGGCAATGTCACAATTTTAATACAATAATTACATTTACAGTATATTATGATCAATGATTAGACTCAGGGACAAGTCCTGAACAGGTTTATATTAGTACATATAAAAACGAAAGAATTTAACAAGCAAACTACATTTCTCCTCAACATTCATTAATGTTTCAGAATTCTTTCAGCAGAATGGACTTTGACGAGACAATTACTGCTCAGAGAAATGCCAGTTAGAAATACATTATGGAACTACAGTACACTAGTGTTGCTTCACAGTCAGTAAATCTGAAACCTTTCTGTGCTTAATTCAAAAGCAAAGCTTATGAAGCAAATACATCCAACTAGGAGACTGTGTGGTCCAGTGGTTAAAGCAAAGGGCTTGTAACCAGGAGGTCCCCGGTTCAAATCCCACCTCAGCCACTGACTCATTGTGTGACCCTGAGCAAGTCACTTAACCTCCTTGTGCTCCATCTTTCGGGTGAGATGTAGTTGTAAGTGACTCTGCAGCTGATGCATAGTTCACACACCCTAGTCTCTGTAAGTCGCCTTGGATAAAGGCGTCTGCTAAATAATAAACAAAAATGTCTCAACTGAAATATGACCATCATTTATAAGAACATTTAAAAATCTTTCATTTAATTTATAGTTTGATGAAAAGTGCAACAAAAGATTAACAATTTGTTCAATAAGGTCAATTTATGCAGTTCTCAGCATGAATTCTGAGGTCTGAAGTACTAGTTCTCCCTCATTTTCTAGGACATCAAGCCTTCGGGGGATAATATTCAATTTTCATTAGCTCCTCTTTTTTTTGTTCACCAATTTAATTGAAGACTAAATGAACTGAAATAAATGCATTTGGCAAGGTCCTTGTTTTTCAGAGTTTTGTTGCGTCACCATATCCTAAACTTATTTTCTAGGCTGGCAGCGTTCAAGTGTTGCATTTAACCACAGCAAGATACCAGAGAAATAAAATGCATCAATTTATTCAAGAACTTGTCAAAGCCTTTTCAGAGAACAGGAAGTTTGTATTGTATAAAAAACAACTTACGATACAGTATGTATGATCAAACTTACCATGCTGCTTTTGTTTGGGATTATACATTTTCCACCATCGAAATATAAGAAAGCCATCCTGAATTCTGAAAGATGAACATTATATATATATATATATATATATATATATATATATATATATATATATATATATATATATATATATATATATTATATATCATATTTAAAAACAATTTCCTTATACAGTAACAAGAGGGAAACAATGAAAAAGTAGCATCTAGAAAATGGCTGAGTAAACTAATTCTGCCCTAATTTAATTCTGCAGTATTTTTATATAATTTATCCTTCTGTCCACTGCTGACAGTCATTGTTTTACCATTTCCTTTAAAATACAAGGATAAAATGATGCTACAGTACAGTTTACTTAAAATGTGTAGATCATTTTGAAACAGCTCTGATTTAGCCTATGTGACCCCACTATGCAAATCAAGAAAAGTGTCAGCAAGTCTGTCCATCAGAATCTGGCAGAACACAGAGATCTAAGCAGCTGTACCATAATGTACATGTAGAGCTGAAGTGTTTAGACCTGCCTCTGTTTACACAATTAAAACTGACCCCCTCTTTTTAACAGGAAGAGGCACACACAAGTAACATTGCATGCTCTTGCTGCTAGACTTAACCTTTCAAACATAGTTTAGATGGGTCAGGAAAGCTGTTTCGCAGCACACAACTCTAAAAAGGTTAACTGGTGAGCCCATGTGAGCAATGTAATGCATTCACCTGATAGACATGTCCTCATTGATGAAATAAATATCCCTGAACATGACCTTTCCAGACAGCACAGAGAAGGAAAATGAGCCTGTTAAACAAAATGATAGATTATTAGTTGCGATAGTAAGACAGAATATAGGGCTAGAATACAACACTTACATTCTCAATTGATCAGCAATTCCTTCCTAACCCGCTAATTACTATTGTTTGTCTCCTCTTAAGAAATTACATGCCAAGTTAAAACCTATATTAAGATTACATTCAGGCCCAAAACAACAACAAATACATATTTAACCCATGAATGATGGTTATTCTTTTCACAGATACAAAAATGAAGTAGAACCTTAAATTTTGCATTTATACTTGTAAAGGGTAACGCTTAGTTCAGCCATGTAAAGTATAGGCCTAAATGTAATTAATGATCTAAAATATATTTACTTCCCTGCAAGTAGCTCAGTGGTTGGTGCACTGTGTAACTTGGTGAGCTAACTGTAACTTGGAAGTTATGTTAATTGACACAAGTGTAAGCAAGTACTAAAAACCTGTGTAACATCTAGTTTATAGTCTAGTATCTGCTACAGGTACAGTATGTTTCATCTGCCCTGCTTTACAGTACACTGCTCAGATAGGTGCTTAAATACTGTATGTTAGACATTTTTATTAATCACCACAATATCTACAATATTTAGCACCTGTCTTTAAAAACAGTGGGTTTTTTAATGATTGATTTAAGATTTTTATATACACATTGATGAGAACAAACCAATGAAAAACTCCTTAAAATATTGCCTAGTACTAGTACATGTTTGCTTTAAAGCATAAATTGAAGGAGTGTGCTAAAGTTTAACTTACCAATATGGATGTGGCCATTTGTATATAGTCTGTTAAGAATCAATGTTAAAATCAGTCCCACATTCCTGGAGTTGTAATATGTTAAATAAATAATCCAGCCACAGGATAGAATGGTAGCTGTAAAAAAAAAAAAAAAAAAAAAAAGAAGTATATACAAAAAAAATATATATATACTGTATATATATATATATATACACACACACATACACTGACCCCTAGGAAAACAACAGCACAGCTATTCCTACTGAAGGCGTAATTTCTTGAGACTTAACAGAACTGGATAAACTCATTTGGTGAAACCGTTCCACCATCCTGTTCCGCTTGTTCGGTCGAACAGCCCGGTCTGATCGACCAGCAGTTCCATACAGTGAAACATGGCGGTGTCCCGCAGGTACTGCTGATTCTCTGTACGTATTAGATAAATGACAAACTGTACTTGCAATACCGGCAAAATACAATAAACATAGCCTTGATTTACGATGGTCTGTACTGTCTACTGTAGTTACTAGTGCTAGTAATGGATCTAGAATATGTTACTGATTAATAACAAAAATGTATAACTATGCATGATGCGTTCCAAGCCCCCCCCCCCTTAAGCTGCAGTATAACCTATACATAGGCTACACAGGCTATAATAGATTGTCATACATCTAACATTTGCTAACTTGGTTATTGCTATTCTAGTTTTATTTGCAACCTTATATTTGCAACCTTATATTTAAATTCTGTTTGTTTATTTGGATGAGTAAAATTCTGAAAATTCTGAATGAGTAAAATTCTGAAAAGTGACATGGTTTTCGGTCGCAACTTAACAGTGCTGTGGACTCAAAGGGCGACTTAGGGAATGAAACAGCACTGAATACATCGATACCTTTCAAGTCCTGGCTCCAAGAGTGGCACGTCACTGAATTATTTATTCGCCACTGATTTGACCAGCATAAATACTGCTTGAAACTTTCTGACTGAAAAAATTCCTCACAAAGCACAAACAGCATCCCCAAATCGCTGTCAGTCATGATGCTAGAAAAGAAAAATAGAACAAACCGATTTTGCGAAAAGGATAAAACCTGCTCCTGTTCCACATCGAACAAGCTAAACGTGTCCGAGTCTGTCTGTCTCACTAAATTCCACCTTTACTTGTTTATCTTTCTGACTATTTAATCAGGATACTAAATGTGTGATTTGCACATGAACAAAATTAAATAAAGAAAACCTTACTGAACACAAGCTCTGAAAATCTTGAAGTCTAATTAAGCATACTTACTGTACTACCTCATATTATTACAATGTTTTATTCATAATTTCTTTAAATACTGGAGTCTTTTTTCTTTTTTTTGTAAACAGAGCTATACTGTAAGTTACAGTACCTAGTTTTGAAAATAACCCCTTGAAATGTAAACTAGAGATCAAGTCTGGTCCTTAAAAGACTAAAATCAACAGATGATGACATTTCATGACGTTTAAAGATGTACTGTATTTGTGATCTTACATCACACTTTAGGATAACTTATTTTCTGTTCTATTACCAGCTTTCTAAAATGGAATTAACTGTTTTGTTTCAATGTACATGTACTAGATGTACATATCGTAGCTAAGGGCCTATTCTGCTCTACGACAATAGGCGAACGTTAAAAGTTACCATATGAATAAAAATAAAGCAATGTATTAAGCACATAAAATACAAGACAGCCCCCATGTAAAATTTGGAGCAATGCCCATTTTAATTCCCAGATAAAAAATGAAGCTACCTACAGAAGTCTACTGTTTGGTCACCACACATTGAGAGCTTAAGTTTAAAAAATGTCACAGTCTAATAAGGGTTCACACACAGTTCAAAGTTGTCTAAGTTTGAACATGAATTTTGACTTCTCGTTTCTCTCATTCCTATTTCAGCTTATCAGCTAATCCTAAAACTATCTGTTATTATAATTGATCTCCAAACACTGAAAAATCAAGACAGGTTTTGAGTGAAATTGAAACAGTTGTAGGTTTCCAAAGCGAGCAAATGAGCAGCACCTACAACATTACATGCTGTGCAAGAGTACAGTACCTGGTACGTATTGAATACCAAGTGACAATGAAGTTGTTAAGCAGCCAGACAGCTTAAAAAATATAAAAAATATAAAAAATCCATTGGAGTCTAAGAGCAAGTCTAGAAACATCATTAGGCCTATGAATGCCATTACTCCAGGGGCATTTTCCTAATACAGTACAATACATGCAACCTTTATACCAGCTTGTTTCAATTGAGTATAAATAGCCTCCTCACCCAAAGTTGTGTTAGGTTTAAAGGAAAAGATTGAAAGCATCTGG
Source organism: Acipenser oxyrinchus oxyrinchus (assembly GCA_030684275.1). Classification (NCBI taxonomy): domain Eukaryota; kingdom Metazoa; phylum Chordata; class Actinopteri; order Acipenseriformes; family Acipenseridae; genus Acipenser; species Acipenser oxyrinchus. The sequence continues at coordinate 24,643,525 of CM060247.1, read as the reverse complement.
GTGAACAGTAATATATATATATATATATATATATATATATATATATATATATATATATATATATATACTGTATATATATATATACAGTATATATATATATATACACACACACACACATACAGTACTGTGCAAAAGTTTTAGGCAGGTGTGAAAAATGCTGTAAAGTAAGAATGCTTTCAAAAATAGACATGCCTAAAACTTTTGCACAGTACTGTATATATATATATATATATATATATATATCTATATATATATATATATATTCTTTATCCTTTTAGATCTTTGAATATGAGCAGTTCATTAATAGAAAGGTGAAACACTCCATGATCCAAAACAAGAGTGGTTTTATTGTTTAAAAAAATAATAATAATTAAAATTTAAAAAAAAAAATAAAAATAAAATATATATATATATATAAATCATTATCAGCGTAACAACGCGTTTTGACACAGAATGTGTCTACATCAGGTTGAACTGTTAAAGTGCCATACAGATCGATCGGTCTATATATCTATCTATACACACACACAGATTAAATAACTAAATGCACTATAAAATCATTAGTTAAAACAATTGCACCATTAATTAAACATGGAAACAGCCATATTCAATTACATAATTAAATACGTTAAAGGCAAAACAGTAAAGTGACCACGATTACAGATAACTAGTTGGAATTCTATATCAAGCTATATATTTAAATGATAAAAATAAAACTTAGCTATCAAAATTTAAGGATGAAATTGGGCACATTGAGTTTTAATGGTTGGTGGTATCCACACTGGACACTAAATTGCGGTAAATTTTAAGATTTTTTGGGATAGGTTATGGAATAAAATTAGGATTTCACTGACAGTTCGCAGACATGTTTAAACATTAAATAAACCTAAGTAAACAATATTTAAGAGCACTATAAAATAGTGGTAGTTGCTTCATTTCTAAAACAGAGCACACTCATTTGGTAAAGGCATGCATGCAACATCCCCCAGCAGTTGCTGCCAACATTCTCTGTCTGGTTTGGACTTGCCCATACATTGAGACTGCATGTTCTGCATCCACTGAATTGGTTGGAAGTGTAAGGCAAAGCTTTGCCAAGTTATACAGATGTGGAAATCAATTAGAAACAGTCCCAAAACTCGGTTACCCAAGGGCTATTGGCATACTTTAATAAAGGGAATATATGCAGCACGTTCGTTGTCATGTTATTTGTCCCAATAATTTATTTTATTAGTACCAAGTCAAAACAAAGAAATTGTGCCTATTCAGGTCTAAAATTCTAACTGCGTTGAAAAAGTAACCAGTAGGTTGTTTGAAGCGAGGTGGCTGTGCTAGACCGTACCTGTAGGCCTGATTTAACTTGTGATTCTGATTCTGAAGCTAAATAGCAATCGATCGTATTTTCTCCAGACACATTACAAGATGTGCAAAACAATGACCTCCATCTGCATGTACAGTTTCTTTGGGAAATATCGTGACACGATCATCAGCTTAAATATACTTTGATTTTTTTGCTTTGTCGTCCATTTCTGGTATTTTACCTCCAATGCTGCTGAAAACTAGATTTTAGCAACCTAATCAAAACAATGCAGCACTGACTTTGTCCCACCCCCTACTGTACAGTACAGGTCAGGTCACAGAAAAGCCAGTACAGGCGCACTGATAGGCTGATTAAAACATTGTTGTCATTTGAACAGTAAACAAGAACATTAACCGCTTTGGAGTAATTTTTTGTAAAAGGATTTTTTTTTATTTTTTATAATTATAATTCTAATTATATAATTATGCAATAACACGTTTACATAAAAAATAAATATAAAATGCATTTTTTTAAATATATAGCTTGATATTGATTTAATAGAATTCCAACTAGTTATTCCATGTTTAATTATTGGTGTAATTGTTTTAACTAATGATTTTATAGTGCAATTAGTTCTTTCATCTGTGTGTGTATATATATATATATATATATATATATATATATATATATATATATATATATACCAGGATCTGTACGGCACTTTCTAACAGTTGAACCTGATGAAGACACACTTTTTTAACAATAGAACCACTCTTGTTTTGGATCATGGAGTGTTTCACCTTTCTATTAATGAACTGCTCATATTTAAAGATCTAAAAGGATAAAGAAGAATCATGGGTTTGCGACCAAACCTGTTCTCTGCAGCTGCTATAGTAAGCTTTTTAATAATTATACCACTGCTGAACAATTATAGCTAATGCAGATACTTGTGTAAACATTATCTTTTCGCCGGCACCTCACTTCGAAACAAAACTTTGTGCACAAATGAGATTTGAATATTATATTACATTATATTATATTATATATATATCCCGGGATCAACAGTCTTCTACAGAGATTTTTTCCAAAATGATAAATATGTCATTTATTTAGTTTGCTTAACACAATATTTGATCAAAATGTGCGCTTTTTTTTTTTTAACGTGAAATTTTATAACAATTAAATAAAAATGAAAGGATGCGGACTTACCAACAAGCAGCCACACAAAATTAGAGTCATGCTCGACAAGGAAGTGTTCCAACTGTTTGAAGCTGGGGAAACCGGTGTCATTTTCTTTATTATCCATTGCTACAGAATGGTATCACAAACTCCAGTGCTGAAAGAAAAAGAAAACAAAACACTGTTAACCCCTGCAATGTCTTTCTGCAATAAGAGAATAACTGTGTAATATGTACGCCGGTATGCAAATTAATGTACACACATCAGTGAGTCCTAATCTTGACACTTCTTCAAATGATGTCTGAGATATGAAGCTTAGACACCGCAGCAGCTTTCTAAAATAATTGGCATAAAATTAGCTAAGTTATTTTTTGATACCAACGATCAAACTTGACCATTAAAATCCCATAATATAGCTGTTTACTGAGAAAGAAGCTAATATCTAGAAGTTATGTCTATCATCTGGAAAACAAAAAAGTCAAATGAATATGTAAGCCATCTTAGGTAACAGGTCAAAGTGCCTTTAGAATTTTCCCGAAGCGCTTCCATTAGCCTTGAAATATGAAGTTGCTATCTGAAATGGTTAATGAGATAGAGCAGCTGTAGACACGGCAGCAGCAGCGACAGAATTGCATCATGCAAGTTCCGGACAGGGATTCTTCAATATCTTTAAACAATCCTAATAGTTTCACTGTACTACTAAAATACAATTTAAAAAGACCATACTACAGCACAGACCGTCTCAATTAAAATCATGTGAGAAACATGAACAAACCAATGACCTGTAACCGACAGTGGAAGTGAAGCAAGCAAGGCTGTCCTGACAATGAACAAAGCATAAACCCAGAACAGGATCTACAACAAATCTGTACACAGAGAACCTTTCATAGAAATCTGACAGTTGCGTAAATGTTCTTTTATGAATATAAAAACAGCCAGCTCAGTATACGGTAATCTGCTTAGAGAAACACATTTCGAAACCATGAATATTAAACATTTAAAATCGCCTTTAACCATCCACACCACTGGCCAAAATGTTGAGCAGATTTAAAAAAATAAAAATAAAATTAAAAAAAAATACAAAAAAAAAGTGTTGTATAAAGTATTTTGTTTCAGTCTATTTGCATTAGCCTACATGTTGATATTCCTACTGTATACAGTAGAATCATTTCACATTAGGTGTTTGCCCACAACAGTACATAGGCCTAGTAAACACCTTGAAACCACCTGCATCTCCAATTTGGTCAACAAGATGAGATTGAGTTCTCCTTTCAGAAGCAGAAATTTTTTAAATCAGTATTTAATCAAAATTTCAAAATGTCTCCACTGTCAAATACAATTTAAATCATGACTTGTACATTGCAGTTGTGACAGACAACATTATTCTTATGTGCAGCTCACAAAAGTAGTGTAATCTTATAACAACTTGATTGTACAATACTTTTGAAGTTATAGATGAATCCCCACAACCAACCAGAACGTTAGAAGAATACAGGGTATTGTGTTCTGTTAAGGTTCACTGGGTTCTGAATAATCTTTTACAGATGCTATTTATATTTGTTCCTGTCAGAACTATTTGACCGTTTTTAACAGTAAGAAACACAACACACTAAAAGCCACAATCATAATGTTTTCTTTTTTTTTCTGTCTAACAGAACGAAAAATAAAAAGGCTTAACAATAGAATCCACAAAAGCAAAATTCCATAAAGATCAAAGGCAGGGAACCGGAACAATAAACTCATTATTTATTTATTTTTTTATTTTTTTATTTTTTTCCCCATGGAACAGAAAAAAAAACTAAAACAAAATGAATTTATTACGTTCTGGAACAAAAACGGTATTCAACATTTTGTTTATCAGTTAATAACGTATTTTTTTGTTTTTTGTTTTTGTTTTGTTTCCTTCAGCCTGTTCTCTGTCTCTTTTCATTGTTTTCAAACATACAATAATTTGAAAAAAGCACTCTTCCCATGGTCTTACACTTCAGTGGTCAACAACAAAGCATTGCATCACAGACAGCTAATGAAATTCAACATTACATTTAGTTTGCTTTTTCGGAGCAACCAGCAAATTAAATAGCACTGTATTTGCCTTCAGTTCAGGCTTCCACCTCTACAGTCATCTACATGCCGGATCCACGTTACGTGATCAGTCTTGTATTCGCTCAAAATAAACAGATACTGTTATTAACTTATTAAGTTATGTACACAGAAAACAAGCTGTAAAACTATGCGGCAAGTGAAGCACTTTGTTAATAATCGGAAGTTTGCTAGTTATATTTCTGGATATTAAGAGCTAAGACATTTTACCATCAACTTGAGAAAACAGTAATGTTTATTCTATAACAAATTTATTTAGTTGTATTCTCAATCATTTAACGATTCATGACTTAATTGTTTAGTGTTTCATTTTCATTGTTCTATCCCAAAAAAATGTTGCACGTGTGTACACGTTACATTTGTATGTCTTACTGTGAAATGTGCACACCGATGATAACAATGTTCCCCTTGGCGCTTAATAATAAAGAGTGTTCATACGTAATTGATTGCTTGGAGAGATTTTTTTCTGCATATCTTCTGTTTAAAACAGAATAGCTGTGCATAGCCATAGCATCTACAACCAATAATGTGTGTTCATCTGAATCTGGAAATTGATCGTACTGTCTCCAGGATTCTCCCAAGTGCTTTTTAAGAGCAACCAAGTAAACCGGTATGTTGCCTTTCCGCATAGCATAGCCTTGCTGAAGGTCTAAGTCAGGTTCAAATAAGGAGGAGGGATAATTTGTCCATTCATGGCTAAAAATAGACAACTTTCTCTCTTCATCCAGGTCTTATGCAAAGTACAGGCTTCTGACAACTGCACTCTCTCTTTTGGGCACTTGCAAACATTTGAAGCTTCACAACTTCTACTTTTTCACTGCCATTCTTTAATGTATAAAGCAAAGCTGCAAGTCCCTTCTCTTTGGCTTTCACAAGGTCATGTGATTCACATTTTTGGCCAGTAGAGATGTTCAGTAACTCTGTGATATTACAACAAACTGGGTTGATCATTTGCCCCCCCCCCCATGAACCACATCTTGTATTTTCCTGATGGTGTCTGCATTTTTCTTTGCTTGGCTTTCTGAGTCTTCATGCATGCTTCTGTTCATACTGGCCCAGGTGTGCCATTGCTTTTGTCTGCTTAGAGACTGCTGTCAGTGCTGGTAAGGCTTGCAAGTACTTCTCCATAGCAACAGGCTGCAGGCTTACACCATGGAAGAGTTGGGTCTTGGCATCGTGGTTGTATGTCTTCAAGGGCCATATCAAACCAGACTCCATTGAACATTCCAGATGTTTGTCGTACAGTGAAGTGTCCGTCTCTGAAAGCACAGGCAACATCAGGGGCCACTGAAGACAGTTCTCTCATGGCAGCCAGGTAATGCCTAGCTGCGACCAGGTATCGAAACATTCTCAACTTCAGCTAGGTGTTCCTCCCATAGGTCAGCTCGTTCAGCGTGAATGTGCAGTTTCAGGACCATTATCATGTCCATGTACATGCCAGAGTTTTGCAGTTGGAGATGTGGAACACAATTCATCAAACTCACCCATAAGAGTATTTTCTTCAGAGGCTCTGATGCACTTGAGCATGCCTTTGATGCCTTCTCTACATTCTTTTCTGACATGGCCTCTGTGAGCTGAAGGATGCTCTGAGAAAGTAATGACAAACATTCAATGTCTTTGTCTGCTTCACTTGCCAACCACTTCTCAAAGGATTCCCAGTGTAATGCAAACATAGCACTATGAACCAACCTATGTTCCCTCAGCATGGCACAGTATTATCTGCCTTTCATGACCTTATTTTCTGTTCCAGGTAAACAAACATCACCTTCCACAAGTATGTCTTCAGTTCCAGTTGTACTCAAAGTATCCAATGACACCCATAAAGTTTAATGCAATATGAAAGTCATCCATATGAAGTATCAGTTTGTTGTACTTCTCTGTACTTGTCATAGATGGCCTGATCACATGTCACAATGGTGAATTCTTGGTCCATTTTTCTGGTACATTAATGCAGTACTGAATAGACCTTTCAACAACATCAGGATTGGCAGGTGACTGGGGGGGAATAAAGGTCCATATCCTATCTAAGGAAATGCACTCCAGGTAGGAACCATGAATTCACATTCTGTTACATCCAGAAGAAGGGTGGGACAGATCTGCACCAGGTTCTACAGACAGCTGCGATGATCCAGTCACTCACATGTTTTCTCAGGCTGCTTAGCCTCTGTTGCTACATCAGCCAGTGATCAACTCTTTTGGCGATCCCTCAGGGTTAAGTGGCTGCTTGCAGTCTGAAATGTTTTTTGATTTTTGATAGTTTCACAGGTTTTGAGTAGAGGTATGCTTGCCACAGATTGTATCTCTTTATCTTTGTTCAAGTACTGATATACTATATGTGTAGTACCATGCACTGATCTGCCATCTTTTGTTCAATCAATGGAAGAGTGCGTAAATCTACCTGGCTTCAAATTTTTTGGTATGAAGAACCCATCTTGAGACTTAGTCACCATGTGCAGTTGCTACTGTTGTTACATATCTCTGTGCATCTTGATAACGAATGCTGTTGCCAAATCTATTCAGCTGTGTAATTGTTTCCTTACTTCTAGTCTACTTTTTAGTATAGGAGTTGGGATACATGAAAAGCCATTATCATACAGATTTTAGACACATTTTTTTACCATGTAAGCACTCATTCAAGAATGATGGTACTGAAAGTCATTTGCTATCATATCAATGCACTGTTTATCATAACCTTGTAATTTATGTATCATGATTTCATCTCCCAGCTCTTTAGCTTTTTTTCCACACTGAATTTTGTTGATGAATAGTGGCAATTAACAAAAGCTGCTTCTCTTCCTTCTTATTACATGATTTTCCACAAACAAAGCATTGTTTCTTAAGTTAACAGCACGCTCCGTTGACAATGTTTGAATCAGAGCCAACAGTAGCTGTTAGTTTGTGTTTTGTAAATATGCCGTTTTTTTGTTTAATAGTTTTTCTATTTGTGTAACATTCTCGGCACGTTGTACGATACAGAGAAAGTTTGGCCAGAAATTCATCTTTTGAAATCAACTCATCATTAAGTCAAACAGAGACATCATTTTTGAATGGCATTGCCGGTTTGTTGTTACATGCCACTCATTTTTAAAACTTTTAAAAATGAGTGGCATGTAACAACATTAAGGATTAAATAACAGATGAATAAAGAAAAACAAATAATTAAGGACTACTGTAGCTCTTAAACATCTCATTACAAAAATGCAAAACAAAGTTTTGAAAGCTTTGAGCCATGCTTAAGATACAGTATTTGAAAGTATATATTAATGCTATTGCAATCAGTATTGTTTACAGTGATATAATATAAAAGTATAAAGTATATAGTATAAAACAAATGTGGCATTTAACTTTTTAAAATGAGTGCAATTTCATGGAATTAAATTCTATTTCCTTTCATTCAAATTCAAATTCCAATTCTGTATCCTGAAGATTTTTTCAATTCCAATTCCAATTCCAATTCTCAAATTGAATTGGAATTTACCAACAAATTCCAATTCCATTCGGAATTGACCCCAACCCTGTGACTTAACACGAGTTGCACTCTGTAAATTAAATATCAAATAAAACTAGTCAACAACCATTATTTATGACTGACAGGTACAGTACTTCCGAACATAAAAAATAGAAATATCAAGGTTTGCTGGCTGAGACAGAGACTGTGTTTAACTCAGTTTGCAGTGTGTGTGTGAAGCTGGGAATAAGAGTACATATACATATAACCCAGTATTTCCAACACATTAGGCCTCTTGATTCTATCATAGTAGGGTTTGACCTTAGTAAATTAAGTGTACAAACAATTGTAGGCAGTGGTGTCATGTTAAACCATTTTTAAGAGCTTTTACTGCACTTGGATCCCTGACTACTGGGACGCAGTCATCAGCAAGAAAGCCTGAAATGGATTTTAGCAAAACACACAACCTTACACAGGTTGTCACGTGAAAAGGCTGCAACAGTATAGTGTTCAGTCCTTCTGATCCAAGACGTTCCCGGTACCATGTTTTCCAGTTCTCCACAGGAGGAACTACAACGCAGAGTATGAGCCTGAAAACATTTTGAAGCTTGCACCTCAAAAAACTGTAACTGCATAATTAAAAAAATAAAAGTACAATACAAAATCTGCAGTGGGACGGCCCGTGTTTTTCTAGCAACAGAACATTGTGACAAAGTAAGAAAAAAAAATGTACTTGTCCGACAGGCAAAATACAAGGGTAAAACTTGTCCCTCAAACAAATCTTTAGTGCTGGGACAAATAAACTAATATTTTTTTTTTTAAATGTTGGTCAGAAGTGTTATTTCCCTGTAACTCCTAGAGCAGGACACAAGTATTGTAAATAAAAAAACATAAACCTGTTTCTAGAGTTAAGCTTCTATCCTGCAATTCTGGAGGATGTGGAGATCAAAGGTACTTTACCAGCAGGGCATCATTTTCCCACAGTCAACCAGAAATTGTCTCAATATTGAATTCATTCTGTGGACTAAATTCTAAAACCTTTTCTAATTCTTAAGCAGTTAATTTATCTCTACATAAAATGGTCCAACACAAGCATTGCAATATACAGTACTGTACAGACCTGGGGTCAATTACTATTGTAATTGTGTCATTTTTAATTACTAGTAATTTAAATTACAAGTTAATTGTAATTGTAGTTGACCACTGGCATACCTGCGTAATTGTATTTGTAATTGTAATTGGTTAATTATATGCTAATTACAGTTACATTACACACCTTTCCAAGCTTAATCATTCACAGTTCCATGTTGTGTTTTATATTGGGCAAACATTCTTCTCATATTTTCAACCACTTATAGTGACCCCATTTGTTTCTGTATTTGTACCTGTGATTACTGCTTGGCAGAATAAATGTAATTGAACAAAATAGCCTTGTATTATTGCAGTTTCAGCAAACAATAATGCTGCAATTGTAATTATAATTGACCCCAGGTCTGGTACTGTCTCAGAGACAAGCACCCGTCCCAGACTGCAGGTTAAAACTGCAATAAGAAATGCTAAAAGATCAAAATGTTGTATCCTCTCCACTTACTTGTGATGACTGGGCCATGCAGTTGCAAGATTTCAATAGTAGTGTAAACAGTGTATAAAACAGACAGACAGCAGCATTTGGGAAATGTACAGGTAACAAAATACAGAATAAAAACTATTTTGACAATAAAATCCATACTAGGAAAGAGACAAATCAATCAGGTCAGTGTATGTAGCATTAAAAACTAAAACTAAAACAAACTAATCATTAAAAAAATAAAAAAAAATGTCAAAAGGAACCACAAGACAGCATCATTAACCTGCAGTGTCTCCAGTGAGTAAACGGTTAAACATTAAAAACTAGACCCCAGCAAATCATCAGGTGATGGGTTTATTCATCCCTGCACTAAGGGCATTTAAATTTGACAGCGCTTTTAGCAGTCAAAACAACAACTTGGAAAAAGACAGGAGGTTAAGAGGACAGTTCAAACCCTTGGTATTTTAACACAGGAAACCAGGACCAGTGTCTGAGTGTGTGTCACATTAAAAAACAAATATGTACCGCAGTATTCAAAACACTGACGTATGCTCTGCAGCAAAGATAAAACACCACTGCATTGGGTTTAAAGCAACCTTCAAATTATTCCTATACAAACTACAGAATGATACAACTGTATGCAAACACATATTGTAATATAGATTACTCTTAAAAAACAAATAAACAAGCAAGCACTTAATGAACATAACCTACTTTTGCAGCATGCCCCTTTTCTGCCTTTTCTGCAGGGTTTACGTCTCGGTTTACTGAGGATTGTGCGCTTAAAAGTTCTGCAATATGCATTATTGTTTTGGTTTGGTTTTTAAGCCCAATGAAAAGGATGCTCAGGTCTGTAAACTTACATTTTTCTTTGTCGTGAGCAACGTGTCTATTCAAAGATTTTACACTACACAATGGCTTCAGATTAATTTTTTACAACTCTCATAAATTATGCACGAAATTAACTTTTATAATTGTAATATATTACAGTAGACCCCTCTGAAAAAACCTTGGCAATGATTCTGATTATTTTATTTTCCTATAACGGTTTTGCTCTATACTGATGTACTGAACAGTACACTATTTATTTATTTGAAAATTTTACACACACAAGGAAAACCTCTTTTAGTTGGTACATGCAGGAGTTTATCATCCTGGATTTTCTTATGCACAAATTTTAGTGTTTTTACAGTAGCATAGTTCTAATCATTTCCATAACAGATGTGTGCAATTTTTGAAAAATAACTTCTTGTCCTAGAAAAATCTACTTGTCCTTCTTAAAAGTCTACTTGCCCCCTCCCCATCACACAAAACACACACAAAAAAGCAGAATATAAAACTTTCAGGGGGTGGGGGCCTAGGTCGGCCAGGGTGTCCTCGGCTCACCGCGCACCAACAACCCCTATAGTCTGGCCGGGCACCTGCGGGCTTGCCTGTAAGCTGCATTGTCCTCTGACGCTGTAGCTCTGAGGTGGCTGCACGGTGAGTCTGCAGTGTGAAAAAAAGCGGTTGGCTGACGACACACGCTTCGGAGGACAGCGTGTGTTCGTCTTCGCCGCTCCTGAGTCAGTACGGGTGTGGTAGCAGTGAGCTGAGCCTAAAAATAATTGGATATGCCAAATTGGGAGAAAATAATAAAATAATTGTCGATTACTAAATTAAAAAAAAAAAAAAGTTTCTCTGCATTTTGTACTGCTTTTCTACCAAAATGCACGCAATTACAGTAGGTTCCATCAAATTCTGCAGACAAAATATATTTATTTTGTTTATTTATTATATACTTAAAAAAAACTAAAAAAACAGTACAACATTTTACAGCTATTTTTCCTCATCTAACACCTTGTCCCATGATTGGCTAACGAACATTGCTGCAGCAAGGTGATCCTGGTTTCATACCCTGATGGCTTTATTATTTATTATTATTATTATTATTATTATTATTATTATTATTATTACTGGGAGGACAACATTCTTTCTCTGCACTACTCAGTGAAAAATGAATACATAAAATAATTAAATACATAAACACATTGTCATGAGATTTACAGTCTAATTTATTTTTATAGGCTGTATTTTGGAGGCTGTGTGGTCTAGTGGTTAAAGAAAAGGGCTTGTAACCAGGAGATCCCCTGTTCAAATCCCACCTCAGCCACTGACTCATTGTGTGACTCTGAGCAAGTCACTTAACCTCCTTGTGCTCCGTCTTTCGGGTGAGACGTAATTGTAAGTGACTGCAGCTGATGCATAGTTCACACACCCTAGACTCTATGAGTCGCCTTGGATAAAGGCGTCTGCTAAATAAACAAATAATAATAATATATCAAATATTTCATTTCTATCATTAAACATATTTGACAATCTTTATGTTTTAATAGTTTCACAAATCGATAAGTTATCGCTTCTGTTCAAATCTAGTTATATATATATATATATATATATATATATATATATATATATATATATATATATATATATATATATATATATTTTATTATAGCGTTTAAATGTAAAAAAAAAAAAACTATGGTAAATAGCAAACTAGGTTAGCAACACTAAAATCGATTTAAATTTAAATGTCAGGTTCATGCATTAAGAAAACAGCATCACTTATTTCCTAATATACAAAATAAATAAATAAATAATACCTTGCATTTAAAAGATTAGTCTGTACATTGCCAGAGGCTCTCTTGGCAGCCATTTCTGGGTTTCTTTGTAACCAATAGAAGATTAGCTTTTCCCACAGCTAGCCAATCAGAAGTGATAGGGGTGGGACGTAATCACAGAACTTCTTGTTCCTGACGTCGGACGAACGAATTGCACATCCCTGCATGTTTTTTTTTGTTTTGTTTTGTTTTTAAATATTATTTTAAGTGAAACTACTTTTGTATTTGCCTTAACAAGTGCCAGACGAGTCTACACTTTTCTGTACATCTCATCTGTTTTCAGGGTAATGCAGCAGCAATGCTGTTTATAGAACAAATAGACAATTTATTATTATTTTTTTTTAATATATTATTATTCATATTATTATTATTGTGAAAATTAGAAAAAACATTAATCTAGGTATTAGTGTTTTAAAGTAAAATGCAAATCTGCCTTCATGTTCTGACTAGGGATGGGCACGTGTATTCGTTTATTCCAATAACCGATTAAAAAATTGTTAATCGTTTAGAACATTTCTAATCATATAAATCTACCTTGTATTGCAACAAATATAAATGGTCTGAACAGAGTCATTAACCACGCTAAGCCTGCCGCTGCCTAAATTACTCAAGCTCCTGACAAAAAAAAAACAAGTGGTCCTAAAAGTGCAGGATCCCTTCGTTAACACCGGTACAACAGACAAGCTGCAAATTGACTGACTGTGATCAAGGTTCCATCTAAAGACGGTTGCAAAGAGGCCAGAAACAGGGTTCGAAATTAATCAGCGTCGAAGCAAAGTGTGTTGACAATGAAAGTCCCTGAATTAATTGATTTAATATAAAAAAATGTACACAGTTTATTGCTATTTATTTTAAAATAAACTTGTGGTATAAACAGAATATAGGGCCATTCCGTGTCAAATCAACCAAAATCCAAGAGAATCCCTGCCTCAAGATTTTGATTGTGTTTATATTTTGTGTAGTGGAAGACACAGGTCAGGTATGAAACCACGCCAAATATTTAAGGGGAGGTATCTCAACTAAAGCAGTGGTACTTATTTTGCATGAATTCCTACCTGGTTATCTGTACAGAAGAATTCATATGGCTACTGACATTCTAAATATCATTTTTAGATCCTCAAAATCACTCCAATATGGTATAGTGGTATAGGTTTATATTCGCTGCAGAAGGATGTCCCAGTAAACCACGAGACCGATAGATGAGAGTGGTTTATGTAAGATCATCTTCCTAATTGGTTGACCGGGTGCTTCTATATCAATATCGACCAATAAGGAATTTTATTGGATAATCCAGAAAAAAGATATCGTGAAGAGAGATACAAAAGCATGTATTTCGTTATATACAATGGACCTCAATGTGGAACTAAAATCTTGTTTTTGTATATTTATCAATGATATTTCCAATAATGTGCAGAACTGTTAACTCTATGTGTTCTAGAGAATGCATTCGGTGACAGCTACAGTGTACAATTTCACAAGTAAGCCTCATGTTATTACTAGGGATGGGAATTTTACACGTTTAAAACATAAACTAATGCCCATAAATTAACTGATCAAAAATTGTAATCGAGTGACAGCACTAATTTCAATATATACTGTACTTTGGTGTGTCCGTGTTTTTTTTTGTTGTTGTTATGTGTTTGTGATGTTAAAACGTTATTTGCTTATTTAGCAGTTATTTGCGTGGAAAAATACTAACCAGGGCTGTCGGTATACATCAGAATGTAATAGAGTGTTTGTTTATGTAGATATGGTTTAAAAGCTGACACCTGCATAGCATTTAAACGTTCATAAAAATTTACCAAAATCACTGTTTACTGCAAAGAAACGGCAATGGCAAGGAATAAACAATAAAAAAATAAAAAATAAGTTAAAAATAAATAAAATAAGGTGTCAAATTTATGTATTATTTATTTTGGGCATAAACAAAAGAACGTTTAACTTAAACTGCTATTTGGCATCCTTTGTTTTGTAGTTAATTCACTGGGGTAAAGTAAGGCTTGCACAATATATTCTTTACTCCTGGGATATTTTTCTACTTTAACGTGTGACATATTTCAACGTCTTGCTGTAAACTAAAGGCGCACACACACAGGGCCAGTCTTACTGTAAACTAAAGGCGCACACACCCAGGGCCACGCCCCCCTGCTATGCTGTCTCTGCCTGCGTTCTGAACAATATAATGGCTTTTATTACTTTATGAATATCCGAACGACTATTTAAATTATGATCAAATATCCTAACATGAAAATCCCGTGTTCGTCCCACCACTATTTATTTTTGGTTGATTATGGACCTTGGTGTTATTGCCTTTTAGTTAACAAGAAGATATATTTTAAAAGTTTTAAACAACAGATTAGCTACGTTAATGACAGCTTTTCGTCAGTTTTATTTTATGGCTTAATCAAGTTGAGAGTGTACTTTCGCTTCCGCTCTTTGTTAGACAGGCCCGACTTCGCTTCGCTGACACAACAGTAAAATACACCCTCAAATTGATTAGAGGTGTCCTCCGAACATTAAATATACAATAACTGCATTTTATATAATGACAAAATACTGTGTTTTACACTATTGTCTGTGTATCTCATTTCATCACACATAGAATGTCATTTGCAGTTTGACGCTAAATCACAAACCACAATTTTCAAACAAAAAAGGAACGTCTGCTATTTCAACGTGAGCGGTTGGAAACCTGCACCAAGAATTAAAGTCTTGTTTTTCATGACATTCGTAATGTAAGCAGCTTGCCGCAATCACTACCGACTGCAAGCCGCACCCCAGCTGCTGCTTCCTTGCTCTGTCTAAATTCGTGTTCTGCTAAAACAAAACAAAGACATATATAGAGACTCACCTCACATTCTGTGATATTTTTATATCTCATACTCGCCGATTCTAAGTCCAGGGGATATTTACAGTTCCAGTCTAACTACATTTAAATCCCTACGAAAGCAATTTGCGATTTATTATTTACATCCTGCTCTGAAGACTGACCTGGGTCTCAGACTTCCGACTGGGCAGATTGCATCCAATCAGAGCGCGACAGTAAATGAAAAGTCGCCTATCCGATTCTGAGGCAAATCTACATCAGCCAATTAAGACAGAGATAGTTCGGGAAACCAATGATAATTCGACAAATTCACCCATATAGCTGATCAGGACAACGACTCAACGTGTTACATACTTCAGAAAGTTATTTTAAAGTTGCGTTTTTGTTTTTTGTTTTCTGCTGCAGGTAAATAGATTTTAAGACTAGGATTTTTAGTGTTCAATAGAACTTTATTGTTTTTATCTACCATTACAGTACATTTTGCAACATGTGAAAAAGGTAAAACAAGACTCCTTTTTTTCAAAATATTTTTTAATTAAAAAAATAAGCCTTCAAATATACAGAAACTACTCTTTGCAGAGCTCAACTGCAAAACACCTAAAAGATTTATGCCAAAAATCCACATGTAAACAGTATTTTCTGTCAACTCTATTACTGACATGTAGTATATTGTTTAGCAAAGTGTTTACACTATTAAATATTTAATTCATGGATATAATGGATATAATGTAATTAGTAAATAACTTAAGGTTAAAGTCTATTAAGACTGTTGATCTGCAGAAATCATTCAGAAGTATTATCATTTTTATAAATAAGTCTTAAGGTTAATTTCAATAATTTTCGGGGGGGGGGTATCACTCGGTTTGCTTTTGTTAATACGATGTCCATATTAGGGCATCTTCGTACAAGTAGAAAAGCAAAAAGTAGTCATTATGTGCTCCCTCCTCTGCAACTCCCTCCTCTGCCCTCTGAAATGCCCTCCTCCCTCCTCTGGATCTCCCTCCTCCCTCCTCTGGATCTCCCTCCTCCCTCCTCTGAATATCCCTCCTCTCCTCTGAAACTCCCTCCGCCCTCCTCTGAAACTCCCTCCTCCCTCCTCTGAAGCTCCCTCCTCCCTCCTCTGAATCTCCCTCCACCCTCCTCTGAAACTCCCTCCTCCCTCCTCTGAAACTCCCTCCTCCCTCCTCTGAAGCTCCCTCCTCCCTCCTCTGAATCTCCCTCCACCCTCCTCTGAAACTCCCTCCTCCCTCCTCTGAAACTTCCTCCTCCCTCTGTCATGCTCCAGGCTCCCTCCTCCCTCCGACATAATTTTTGCTGGTCTGAAGAAATCAGCCAATAAAGAACCACTTCTAACTTTTACGCGTTTTCATTGGTCAGATTAAATGCCAGTCATATTACCGGGAGACCAGCTATGTAATTGAATGAGGCGTAGCCAACTAAACACATTCAACGTTTGAGAGCTGAAAAAAGTAATAATAATAATAATAATAATAATAATAATAATAATAATAATAATGATGATATCTAAAGCCAAATAATTATTGTTTTCGTTTCTGCAATCTGTACTTATTTCAATTTTTCTTAAGTACTCCCAGTTGATCGATATGGCTCTTTTGGGTTTTTGACTGCTGTACTACGATACTTGTACTTGTAACACTCCGCTATATTGCATTTATAATGGAGATATTACAAGCATTGTTTTTTTTGTTTTCACATTTTCTACATCAACTGCCATAATATAACAAAATTAAAAAATCCAGATTTCATTATATGCTAAAGAGCAGAGGGGACATAAGGAACAGTTAATATGTTGCACCTTTCATATCTCACTTCAGGCTCTGCATTCAGAGCTGCCAATTGTGTTTTATGAACCTTACACATCACTGGTGAATAAATGTCCATATCATTACATACTCTTTACCATACACATATATTAAAGGTTCATCTATGTCTAAGGAATTAGGTCTGCCAGGGTGTCCTCAGCTCACCGCGCACCAGCGACCCCTGTAGACTGGCCGGGCCGACTACTACATTTTTAAAGAAAAAAAAAAAGAATACACTAGATAGTAAAGTGTTAATCTATATGAGTTGCTGTTCCTAGGGGATTTTTCATCTGCAGCAAAAATCTATTTATCAGAAGGGAAATATGTCACTGTCTCCTGCGCTTCAGCATAGTCTAGCACAGGGGTCTCCAACCCTGGTCCTGGTGAGTTACTGTGGCTGCTGGTTTTCCTTTCAACCAATCTCTAAGCTATTTAATTGAACCAATTATTGGCTTAATTAGTCAAGATTAACAGATGTTCCAGATCTATAGCCACTGATGATGTAAAGACACCTATAAAACCTGCTGGATAGGGGCTCTCCAGGACCAGGGTTGGAGACGCCTGGTCTAGCAGGACAGTTTACAAGTGTATTTTTATTGTATCTATAACAGTATACACCACCCTCCTTCCGGGGAAGATCAATAAAAGACGGGGCAAGTTGGGGGTTCAGATTCTGAATGTATTATTCTGGTCGAATGCCTCTTTGGAAAATGTATAGTCACAGATTGAACCTGCAATGACATATGATGCCTCAGGCCCAGTCTTGAAATAACTTTTTTTTTTTTTTAATGTGATTTGTTTCCTGAATTTACGTATTATGGCGGTGCATGGAAGATTTCCAATCCTCGACTGGACCTACAGTATCTGGCACAAGCCCTTGCACATAAAGTATTTTGATTTCACAATATAAGATGTTCTGCCTGTTACTAAATAAAAAATATCTATGTGCAATCATCACATCTGTTGATTGTCCAATTTTTTTAAGTAGTGTGGCTATAGGATATAGTGGATTGATTTACTAGTTTAATTTTCACATACCTTTTAATGAGTAAATAAATACTATATTCACACTAAATAAGGTGCGATCATATTGAAAACGTGCTTGTGAACTTGAATGGCAATTACATTTTAAAAGTGTTGATTGTCCATTATTAAGTTAACTTGTATCATCATTATTTTCGTAATGATTAAGGAGACTTTTCTCTGTCAGATTTTAACATTCAATTTGATCTTATCTAAACCCTTCAGAAAAAAAAATGTGCTTGGATTTGTGCCATTGTAACACCGGTGATCCTTCCATCTACAGCGGTGGCAATATCTTTCATTTTGAAATGCACAAGTTTACAAAATATAACATTTTTATATCAACGGTTACTGAATTGTGTATTTTAAAGGTATATTCATAAATAACTAAGAGAACAACAATAGCTACTTCAAAAACAGATGCATGCAGTTGTCTATGCATTTGCTGTACTTTATTATGCAACTTTAAAATATAGCAATCAAATATTTCCAAAAATGTATATTACTTAATTTTTTTGTAACATGAGCTGATTCAACTGCTGTCACATTCTTGGAATATTATGTGATTTTGTCATTCTAATATTCTCATATGAAATATAAATTACAAATACATTCTGAACATGACCTTTCACTAGATGAGCAACAAACACAGCTGTTTAAGCCTTGGAAATCAAAGAAGCATTCAAAATTCCTTCATTTTCTCTTCAACTCAGTAGGATCTACAGTCTCTCTGCTCATGGCTGTTAATTGGTGTCATTTAAGTAACTGTAGGTCTTAGCTATTTATTTACAAATTGAATACCCTGAGAGCATACTGGCACAGAACTGTACCTCCGGTAGACCTTCATGCCTATGATAGTGCAAAACAATCAAGACTGTACCAGTGAGCGTATTAGTGATTCACTAAGAGTGGAATGTGATATTACATATTAGTTGTCATTTTTGTCCAGCGTACATTTATAATTGTAAAGTGCTCACAGTGGTCAGTTGCTTTCCATAAGCTGGTGACAGCAAAACCAAATTTGTGTAACCTTGATAACGCATATAAAAATAAACTTTTATCTGCTATTTTACCCAGTCTTTTTTTCTTACCTTAACTGTTTGCCCTGTATAATCAATAGTTATTTTGCCACATCTTAAACTGCTGAATTCAGCAGACCAGCCTTAAAACATATTATGACAAACAAAAGACCACTGTGATCTACATAACAACTTGCTAAGGTTTTAAACAAAGTCCAGCCTTATGAATATAAGTAGCGTTTCACTCCTTCCCTAATTGTTGTAGGGATGGTTTATTGCCTTCAGCAGCAGAGGAGCGTTCGCATTGGATGCAATAAGCACGCTTTGAAAATGCAAGCCCCCCTTCAAATATGTTGTTTTCAAAAAATAAGCTTTAATGAAGTCATTCATCAAAATGAACAGAAACATTTAGTCCTATTAACTCTGTTTACAACAAGTGGAAAGGAAGCTGTTTAATTGAAGAAAAATCTCATTTGAAAGCTGGGAGCAAACTTGGTAACCACAGCATCCCAACCCAGCACTAATCACTGCCCAACAGGGTCTGGCTTGCTGTTGCAGGCAGTTACAGAGGTTGAAATGCTTCTTTAAGTGCATGGCCTCCATTATCAACTAGTTGGAAATGGAATAGATGTTGGATTAGCTTTAATTTCAGCTACCACTTATGTATCTCCAGTAGCTCAAGAAAGGCATTCATTTCTTCCAAGGTGTAAACAACTGAAACAAAACAAAAAAAAATGCACAGGGATTTTTTCATGTGCACACCTTTAAAGTAAATGCACTCTGCCATCTGCACCATTTCATCAGTGCCCATCTGACTGTAGCACAAATCCTTTGAAGTACCAGGCTTTTAATGCTCCATCATTTTCTAGATGAGTCACACAGGCATTTTAATGGTTTCTGGGAGATGGACTTACATAGAAACAAATTGGCAATCAAACTCTTTGGGTAGACCCTTGTATTTCCACTCTTCTTTCATTTTAGAAGATTTTCTTACACTCTTCTTCATGTTATGCTCTAAATGGAACAAGACTGTTTTTTTCTCTGTATACTGTGGAGATATAATTTAGGACCAATTTACTAAAATCCTCATACTATCCATCTTCAGGTGCTGTACTCTGTACCAACAGAATGCAGAGGTTCCTGGATAGGGACACGGCAGTAATTCAATTCAAGTTTATGGCACTGCTATTTATATACTTTGTATTAATTATGGCATTAATTAATGTAATAAATAAATAAATAAATATTTCTCACTGAAACAAAGTGTGCCAGATAAATGAGGTTTGAAGATGGATTTTTTTTTTTTAACAGATTTGAATTTGCAATGATTTGCAGATTGTTAAACTAGAAGAAAACAAGCTGTATGCACACCCTTGTCCCCACCCCATAAAAGTCTCAACAAATCAATAACGTGCAGGTTACACAAAGGATAAGCATTATAGTTTACAATGTTAAAGTTTATTTTTGATTTAGTACACTCTGTCCTGCTACATGAGATTATCTCCTGACATTTTTGCAATAATGAGTTGTGCGTGTTGCCACACAAAGCATTGTGGACTACAGGAAATGAGTCACACACATCAATGGCACATTGCCTTTAATATTCTATTCCATGTTGTGTCACATGTCATGCTGACAGAGGGTAGCAGAGCAGCAGAGATGAATACAACAGACACCTGAAAGACAAATGAGCTGTAGTCAGATATGATCACTGGCATTGTTTCTGTACTGTATCCTTCTGTGGATACACCATAGTCCTACCTGATTAGAAACTGGTTTTACAGTTTGTTTATAATTACTAAAGGTAGAAACACCTACAGACCTAACATCATGAGCTCAGAATGATTTTAATAAATAAATATACTGTATATAGAAACTGTTTATTTTATTTTATTTTTCCATATGGGGCACTACACCCTTAAGGCTATACAAAGAAAGAAATAACTGCCTGCCACTATTGAAATGAGATTTTGTTTTCATTTTCAATTACGTTTTAGACTTCATTCCTTCAGTAAATCATCACTCCAGAACAACACACAGCTTTTATGCTTGGTTGTGATTATGAGAATGTTTAGCTCTTTAAACCTTAATTGTTTAGAACATTCATCTTTCTTGGTTAAAAATAAATAATTATTGACTGTGTCCCACATAACCATTTTCTGAAGATAAATGTTGCAACACAGTTAAGATGTATGGAATAACTGTGTTAGTTACAATCCCTTTAAGATATTCTAATGAGGAATTGATCAAAATCATGGGTACCACTCTGTTTATGTTTATAGCAATTGACAATTGAACTAACAAATAACACTGGATACAAGACAAGAACTACCATGTTCCTAAATTATTATTATTATTATTATTATTATTATTATTATTATTATTATTATTATTATTATTATTATTATTTTGTCATTTAGCAGACACTTTTATCCAAAGCGACTTACAGAGACTAAGCAGTGACTACAGCTGTAAATAGCGTAACTACAACCCCATCCCAAGTAAAATAATACAAATCTGTTTGGTAAATGTTACAAATGCAACTCCAAACCCAGAATGAAAGGTCATGGTTCTACAATAAGTAAGTGTGTATGTATGTATAGTCTGTACTTATTTGTTTTAAAAAGTTTTTAATAAGATGACATGCTGGATGGTGACTCATTGGATTTTCAGATATTACATTTTATGATTCATGAAACATGTTTGTTAATTTTGTATTGCTGCAGGGAACCTGCCATTTCGGAGTTATTAAGGAATCTGTTTATTGCAGCCTTATATAAAGGACACTTAAAAGGTCATGCTTTAATTAGCATTAATTATTTTGGTAAGCATACTACAGCTTTATACATAGGGGTTCTTATTTGGAATGGCTGTTGTTTTTTATTTATGTATTGCTCACAATACAAAATATTAGATACTATCAAAAAGCAAATGTCTTTGTGGTTTGTAGTTGATCTCTTGGGTGCTGGCGTGTTGTCTGAATAGCATTGAGGATCATATACGATTTGATGTCTACATGTTTTCAGTTTTGCTAAGGTCACATGTCAATATTTAATTTCCATAACGTATGGACCCCTCATTGTAACCTCTTTGTAACCCTTGTCATTTTTGTTTGTCCACTCCCTTTCCTACAGATCAATTTAGGCAAGCACATTGCTGGAAGCTGATTAGAGGTAACAGTGTGTGTATATGTGTGTGCTTGGTTTCCTTTATTCTGCTTTCTACCTGAAAGTCAACATAACAATGAACCAATGTTATTGTTCAATTATTTATGGTTTTATTGTTTAAGACTAATTAAATATGATAATTCCCACATTAGTCCAAAAAAATGATTATAATTCAGTGTATCCGTATAAGAATCGATCACTGCTTCTACACAGGTCTGGGGGGTATCTTTTCTAATTCTTATGTTTTATAATGGACTATAATTTGTTGAAATTATCTCTAATTTTTAAACATGCTTATTCCAAGGTAACCGTGTTTGTAATTGCTAAAAGAATGTTCCAGAAGAATAATTTCTTTAAAAAAATGATAAATGTTTCATTAGCATTAGCATTACCAGAATGATCTGCATGTAACTATTTAGCATGCCTTTCATGTGCCCTTCCTTTTGGATTGATTTTGGTCTGACAGTGATTGATTTTGCTGTGACTTCATTTGGTATCCCTGTCCAAAAAAAAAACCTGTTAATTATTTGGTAGATTGCAAATGAGTCTTCTTCTAAAATAACATCGGAAGAAATGTTTATCTAAACACTCGAAATACACAGTGCTAAATCAGTGTGCATATGGCACAAACCCTTCTTAAGTGTTCCTTAAATTGTAAGTGTAAGTACACAATCTAAAAAAAGGGTTGTTTATATATAAAAAAAGATCATTTATAGTTTACATTTCACTCTGTTAAATTTCACTTGTACAACTGCATATACAGTATTTGTTAATATTAAAAACACCAAATTAACGTGAGTGGATATTGTTTTGTTTTGTTTTCATCCCATTTTTTGTCAGTACTGTGTGTTAAGGTTTTGGTAACTTCGTTAAAAATCCTTTCTGTTATGAAACATGATGCACACATGAGTCAGTATGGTGAACAAGATGTATTAGATAAACTAATCGAATGGCAGAATTATTTTTAAAAGAAAAAAAAAACTTCGTTATAAATGTCCACCAATCCTGTTCATGTACATGAGCAATGTAAACCATTTCTATCTGATTTGCTGAGAGATTGATCCTCTGGTAGTTGGCTCGCTGGCGCTGGTGATGATGATGATGATGATGATGCTGATGTCCTACACTTCACGAGTCGGGGTTGGTCATCATATCCCTTGCAGCTTCACTTAATCAAACTACTGAGCTGTGTGAGCACCAACAACTAAAACCACCACCAGCGCGGAGAACAAATTCAACCAGATCTCTGTGCTTAGTAAAGCGTATATAATTTAGACCGCTATATATTGAGAAAGTGATCGCAGCTGCCTGGATGTCAACAAAAGGCAGGAAGTATCAGAAGAGAGTGTCTTTCTCTGAGGAGGACAATGATCAGGATTGGAAAGAGGAGAACGGGGGTTTGGATGCACATCATTTGAGATCAGTGAAAACCGTTAGGGATTCATCTGGCTACTACCATCACACGCTGTAAGTAAGCTGCTATATTGTCCCTGCTATTTCTACTGCTTGTATTGATCCGTACATGTTCACATGTTCAATACATCTAAAAGATATTAACTCAACGTGTGCTAGAAGAAACAGGAAACATGTTTGAAAGAAGCTGTTCAAAAGTTAATGTATTAATATTAGAACGCCAGCCTGTCTCCCCCCAAACAACACATTCTGAAGTACAGAACTCGGATTAACTTTAAATTCGGTATTGTCAAATGTAGACTATATAACATTTACAACATTTTATTGTCATTTATAAAGTAATACAACTTGTGTGTATATATATATATATATATATATATATATATATATATATATATATATATATATATATATATATATATATATATATATCCTCTTATAATGGTATAATCTATTCGTTACATTAATATTGTTTGTAAATTTAAACATTCTTGCAGACCCATAAATTCCATAACAATGTAAAAGAACAAACACTATAAAAATAAATAAAAATAAATAAAAAAAACAGCCCTTGTCCAAAGATGTTTTATTCTCGGTTTCGAATGTCAGAAAATGATTATTGTTCACAATTTCTTAGTAAATAAGCGCCACCAAGTGGTTACTTTATTACAAGCTAAGGTCTTGAAGAAAAAGCAGATATCCTTGCAAGTTTAGTTTATGCAGCCATTGAAATAATAAGCCCTGTCAAACTGTCAATTTACAAAATGTTATCTTTAGTATGCTGGGGCAATGTTTCCTGTGGACTGACCTTAAAACGCGACACAGGCGAGTTGAATAAAAACGTTTGCACTATGCCATTTAAACATAACCCTGATTATTCATGTTAATCTAAATGATATTTAAAAAAGTGAAGACCTAATGTAGTAGTTTTTTTTTTCTTTCTGATATTTGAAACTAATCAACGACTACGTATCTTAATACCCTTTCGTGTCCTTAATACACTGTACTTGTAAACCAGCTTTATCTGAGCTTTACAATGTACTTTTATTGTATTGATTATTTATTAATTATCACAAATACGAGCAAGATGGTTTACAGAATAAAAGAACAGGCAGAATTAAAGGATAGGTAGTATTTAATGTGACCTCTGATTAGATAATTGAAACAGACCCTTAATTAAAAAAAAAGAAAAACAACTTTGCTTTGTTACATTTTGTCTAATGAAGTTCTTTGTCTTGTTGTGTTTGATGGACTGCCTGTTTAGAATGTTTATTTCATCAACGACTGAATAAAAACTATTACAACATAAAAACAAATGTGATGGTGCAATCAGCACCGTCTTTCACTAGCTTTATGTAAAGTCAACTGCCAGTAGGAGTATGCATGCTGATAGAATTCTGTAGAATATTGCAAAAGGAAGGGAGAAAGCAGAGCTGATGCTTCAAAGAACAACGCTGACACATCTTTACACGAAATAATGATAAACCACTCCTTTTTAAGATTGCAGGAACACACTTAGTAGTGATATGGTTGGGATATTAGCAAAACAATGCTACAAATTGTTTAATGCTTTTTACAATTATGTCCTGCCTAAGAGACCAAGTTGCAGAGCCAGATAATACCCGTACATAAGATTTTATTTTAATTTATTGTCTATTGGAGTTTATCAAGCTCCGGGGATGCTTTGTAGTCTCATTACATTATGTTGCTCGATATCCTAGTTGGGTGGCGCTCAATTGGCAGAGCGCCGCCCAGGGGGAGGGAGGGCTAGGTCGGCTAGGGTGTCCTCGGCTCACCACGCACCAGCGACCCCTGTAGTCTGGCCGGGCACCTGCGGGCTTGCCTGTAAGCTGCCCGAGAGCTGCGTTGTCCTCTGACGCTGTACCTCTTGGGTGGCTGCATGGTGAGTCCGCAGTGTGAGCTGAGCTTAAAAAATAATTGGCCATTCTAGATTTTCTAATTCATGAAACCTTTTCCCGGCTGTTGGAGAGAGGGTTAGATGGTAATATTCAGTTTACAAAGCACTATTTAAGAGAATGCTTATAAACACTATTTAAAAAAGTCCTTAAAACAGTCCTAAAAACATTATTTACATTTGTATGGATGGGATGCTAAAAATAGATTATTAATCTGCATTTTGGTTTCAGTTGTGTAGTGTACATGTTAGTTGCAAAGTAAAGTGCTGATATAAAGAGCCACAGCTGGAAAAGAAAAATGCCTCTATGAAAACTGATTTTTATATTACTGAGTGACAAATGTACTTCATCATTTTTTTCAGGCATCACATCTGCTTGTTCAGACAGAATGTTTCAATCATTCTTTCCCTGTGTGGGGAAAAGTAATTTATTATGTCTTAAAAGTTTGCCATTATTAATGTTGTACTGTAACAGTGAAGTTACATGCTTATCCCTTGATTTGACTGTGCCTTTACTGTGCTTTGCCATGGTTTTTCATATTTTATCATCTTCGCCCTACGTTCCCTTCCTTATAATATCTATATGTGACATGCATTCTCGTGGTTATGCTGTCACTATGCTGTGCTTTTTTGTGCCATTACATTCCACAGTAAGCCTTTACCAGGGCTAATGTACCAAGAGTGAACTGTTGTTACAAGTAGTGGTTTTGTGATTTTCTTTCATTTTTATGTTTGCATTTCTGAGTGGTCCTGTGTACCCCCTATGACGGGTGTCCAATCCTGGTCCTGGAAGGCCGGTGTCCCTCCTGGTTTTTGTTCCAACTGTGCCCTAAATTACTTAAGTAGAATAATAATTGGTAATAATTGGTCCAATTAAGTAATTTAGGACACAGTTGGAACAAAAACCAGGAAGGGACACCGGCCCTCCAGGACCAGGATTAGACACCCCTGCCCTATGACCCTTATGTGTACCCCTGGTTGAAAACCCATGCTCTAAAGTGTTCAGACATGAAAGGCTAGTGTATTAGCCCCATGCCCCACCAACTGTTGCTATCCCTCTTAAATGGTATTCCAACTTAATTGCTTTAATAATGTTTGCTTTTGGAGGCTTTTTTAAAGTTATGAGATGATAAAAAACAGTCATATCAAAGGTAAGAGGACTGACAACCCACTTGGTTATACTGAACTATGATTTACAATGGGAATGTATTTCATTTCTTTAAATATTTTGGATCAACCCAACTACATCGTTGGGTTTGTAATGCATTTCCATTTATGAGCGTCAAACATAACCATACATAGGATCAGCATTTCAGTAGTTTCTTGACTTTAGTTTCTTCAATTGGTCCTTTTTTAACCCTTTGCAGTCCATTTATTAAGTGCATGTCAGGTGCGTCAGGTCTAATTTATTTTCACACGCGCAGTTAATTTTAGGCAGCTGTTTAAAAGTATTTTTTCCACAGTCAAACGGGTTTAAAAGGCCTTGCATATCAACAAAGGACTCGCTAGGCATCTCCAGCCCCGCCCCACCCGGCTTGTCTCGGCTCCTGTCGCTCCCACTCAGCCATTGAATGGTTTTCTCGGCTTTTTCCGGAGAAAAAACGACTAGAAACCCATTTTTTGCGTCTTTTTGATGATGTCGAACAGGGTCCGACATTGGACCAGATAGGAACAATTGCAATGTCGGACCAGGTCTGACATAGGACCGCTAAGGGTTAAAGGCCTGTCGTCTTAAAATGCCCCATTGTTTTAAAATTATTCCACAAGCTGATTAGAACAGAAATCTGCTGAGAAGTCTTGATGTCATCTTTTAGATTCACAGCTGTTATCTGCCAAAAAAATTAAAGCTTACATGTTTGGGTCCTGCAACTTATGAAACTGCGTAGATGCAAAGCTGATTGAACTCAGTGGTAGAGCACAGGGTAGCACAGTTTGAACTGTCTGCGAGCTATGGGACAGCTCAGCTGTATCTTATGTCTGGTGCTACAGAGATAAGAAATGGAACATACACAATGAAAAAAAACTAAAGACCATTGGTAAAAAACATTACAAAATTCTAGGTTTTCCTGAATAAATACATGTGTTGAGAGTGAAAATGAATACAAGACAACATTTTAATACATTTTTACTTAATGAATGCATGTGAACCTTTTCTATATATTTTGTTTTTACAATTACTTTTTTATTATGACAGCTCATTCCACCAATCTTCTCTTGTCCTCACTTTCCAGGCAAGGGGGTGATAATAATCCCAAAGAAAAGAGACTCACGATGATGAGAGAGAAGGGAAGACGACAAGCTATCCGAGGCCCGGCGTTCATGTTTAACAACAGAAGCACCAGCCTGACGACGGAAGAGGAGAGGTTTTTGGATGCCGCAGAGTATGGAAACATTCCTGTTGTGCGCAAGATGCTTGAGGAATCCAGGACTTTAAATGTCAACTGCGTCGACTACATGGGCCAAAGCAGCCTGCAGCTCGCAGTGGGAAATGAACATCTGGAAGTGACTGAGCTGCTCCTGAAAAGGGACAATCTGGCCCGCATCGGTGACGCTCTGATGCTTGCTATCAGCAAGGGTTATGTACGGATTGTGGAAGCGATTTTGAACCACCCGGCTTTTGTTACAAGTAAACGCTTGACTCTCAGCCCTTGTGAGCTGCAGGATGATGACTTTTATTCCTACGATGAAGACGGCACAAGGTTCTCTCCTGACATCACCCCCATCATTCTCGCCGCGCACTGCCAGAAGTACGAGGTCGTTCACATGCTGCTCATGAAAGGCGCTCGCATCGAGAAACCCCATGACTATTTCTGCAAGTGCAATGATTGCATGGAAAAGCAGAGGATTGACGCTTTTAGTCATTCCCGCTCAAGAATAAATGCCTACAGAGGATTAGCAAGTCCTGCTTATCTGTCTTTGTCTAGCGAAGACCCAGTCTTCACAGCTTTAGAACTTAGCAATGAGCTGGCCAAGTTGGCTAACATTGAAAAAGAATTTAAGGTAAGGTGTTAATGGAATGTTTTCACAATTATATTTATACATAAAAATAAAACAACAGTCACAAACAAAATTATTTGGGCAGTTACAAAAATGAGAAAAACCACAAAGAAAGTGATTTCTATAATTTCTAATTGTTCTATTGAAAGGTAGAAATTAGAGATTTAGCTTTATAATTAAAACAACAAATTATTACATAACATGCATAAAATGAAAAATAACATGCAAAAACTAATTTCATACTTAGTATTTGGGCAATCAACATATTTCGTATGAAACCCATTCATTGCTAATTATTGACAATTATCATGATTGAAAACCAACACCTGATGATAATTATAGAATAAATAAATACATAATCATCAAGTGCTGAAAAATACAATGGAAATTTGTGATTAAAAAAGC
Source organism: Acipenser oxyrinchus oxyrinchus (assembly GCA_030684275.1). NCBI lineage: Eukaryota > Metazoa > Chordata > Actinopteri > Acipenseriformes > Acipenseridae > Acipenser > Acipenser oxyrinchus. Next base: position 24,614,682 of record CM060247.1, on the reverse strand, counting down.
GATAAAAATGGTTACAACTAAAGGGTACAGCAATGATCTCAAAATGGCAATGATACAACTAAACAAAAAAGGAGAAACTACTAGAAAAATAGCAGAAAATCCTGGCAACATCCTCGGATTACTGCAAAAGATTTGACACAAGAATTGAGAGAAGACGATCAAGAAATTCACGCGCAAACAATTCAACGATACCTTAACAAGATGAATGTCCATGGGTGAAAACCAAGATGCAAACCTTTGTTAAAAACAATACACAAAAGAAAGCGATTGGAGTTTCCGTTGAATATTTGAAGAGCCTGATGATTTCTTCAACCAAATTTTATGGTCAGACAAATCCAAAATATAACTTTTTTTTCACCAAGAAAGCAACAATATGTTTGGAGGAAGAGAGGAGAATAATTTAAAGAAAAGTTCACCATGCCCTGTGTTAAACATGGTGGAGGTTGTGTGATGGTATGGGCTTGTTTTTCTTCCTCAGGCACTGCTGACCATTGTATTGTAGAAGGATCAATGAATGCTGCAAAATATCAAGGAAGTTTGCACTCTCATTTGTTACCCAGTGCTAGAAGGCTTATTGGACGGAAGTTTGTAGGATAATGACCATAAGCATTCTGTGAAGTTCACAAAGGAATTTCTGAAAAAAGGAAGATTACAGTTATGGATTGACCATCTCAGTCACCAGACTTGAATCCCATCGAGATGTTGGGGATTGACTTGAAGGTTGCCAAAAGAAAACCAAAGTCGATTGCAGAACTCAAAGCTGTATATGTTGAAGAATGGGCAAAAATATCTCTGGAAAGATACCAGGAACTGGTTTCAAAATACAAAAAAAGACTGCAAGCTGTAAAGGAAGCAAAGGGTGGGCACACAAAATACTAATGTAAGGTTGCCTAAATACCTTTTTCAAAGTATGGAATTAGTTTTTGCATGTTATTTTTTTATTTTATGCATGTTATGTAATAATTTGTTGTTTTATTATTAAATCTGAATCTCTACTTTAATTGATATCTTTCAATAGAATAATTAGAAATTATAGAAATCACTTTCTACGTGGTATTTCTCATTTTTTAACTGCCCAAATACTTTTGTTTAATAGTATGTCTGATTGTATTTCCGTTGTAATTTATTGTGGATACCAGCACAGATTATTATTATTATTATTATTATTATTATTATTATTATTATTATTATTATTATTATTATTATTATTATTATTATTATTAATTTTAAAATTAAAGTATTTCAGTAATCTGGATATACAGTTATACAGTATATTGTGATATATCATATAATTATGGTTTGTTTTATTTTTTAACATGCTTTTAATAACTTATTGTTTTATGTCATGTAATGTATTTGCAAACTATATGTGCTGCTGTCGCCACCAGGACAACAAAAAAAAAGAGACGATGCAGCTCAATTGCTTCTCCCTGGTAAATATTTTTAAATACATAAATTAATTAAATTGTGTAAGACATTCGTTAGTTTGAAGGTCACTGGAGCCATGTGAAAATAACTAAATTAATTACGCATTGTGGGTTAGGCTCCTTCCAGCAGATTTTCAGCCTTGTTCCTTCCTGGTGTCTTCAAATGAGAGTGCCACAAACACGCCTTTTGAGTCTCAGGCATTGTGATTGTAAAGGCTGATAGGAGGGATTGGGATTATACAGTTTACCTTTTAATTACATTGGCATTTATTTGTATTTTTTCGACTTGGTACTTGTAACCTCTTTGATACCTTCATTTGATACATTCATGTTACGTGTTCTTGTCGCTTATCTCTCAGCCACCTGCATATTTAATATGTGTTTAATTTTATCCACTGATTTTTGTTCTGTGTATTTCTTTTTTAATTATTTTTTATAGTCTTAAATGTATTCGTCGCCAATGGTTTTTACCCTGGTTTTCTCCCCAATTTGGAATGCCCAATTATTATTTTTATCCTGGTTCACCGCTGCAAACCCCGACGACTCTGGAAACGGAGGCTGAAACACGCGTCCTCCGAAATGTGTTCCTGCCAAGCCGTCATTTTTCACACTGCGGATCCACAGCAAAGCCACCAGACTTATAGTGCCAGAGGACAACACAGATCTGAATGGCTCCACTGCAGACCTGCAGGCGCCCTATCAGCCACAGGGGTCGCTGATGTGCGGTGAACCATGGATTGCCCTGCAATATTTATGTTTGTTAACATGCAATTCAGCCATACATGACCCTTTGGGTTAGTTGAGGTATTCTAGTCAGATTTTTGTAATAAAGATGGAATGAAAAGCTTATTTACCATAATAACATGACCAAATTGTTAAATAATATAGTAGTCTCCGCATATAGGAACACCTCCTAAGAGAACACTTCGGCTTAGGGAACAACCTTGCAGTGAAATGGAATTTTCCCATTGTATATGGTCAGTTTATTATTATGGTTTATTAACATATGCTTGCCTATTGCTTTTCTCTTACTTATGCTGTGAATTTCAAATGTTGAAGTACGTGCGTCATGACATAAGTAATAAATACCTTTGTATTTATTGATTTATATTGTGATTGGCCTTGGCATATTGTGTCTGTGGTCAGCTCTGTCTTAGAGAACACTTCAGCTAAGAGAACACTTTGCTTACTTCTTGAGGAGTGTTCTCTTAGAGAGACTACTGTAATACAAGTATGTTTTTATCTAGTTTCCAAATGATTCCGCAAAAATAGTGCTTCAATTAAAATAAAACAATTATCCATTAAAATTAAAATCTTATAAACAAATGAATTGAAAACCATTTTTATCACACAGCTTTAGAAGCTGACTTCATTAGATCTCGGTACCCTTACCAAACATATCAGCCTTTATTTGTGCATTGTTTCATTCTTTGGGTCTGTAATAGTACAATCTTTTAGCTACTCCTTCCATCTTTTTTGTAGATTGCCATTTATTTTACCGACCTACTTTACCTACTAATATTGATCAATTACATGAGATTAAAAAAGTACAGTAAAGAGCACAATTTCTGTAATACTCCACGTACCACTGTTTTCAATATAATTATATTACAGAGTTGTGCTGCATCATCAGTGTGTATCAGCATTAAAGCTTTTTAATCAGGGCAGTGTTTTGATGGAGGTTGTTGACCTTGGATGAAAATTGGCAAAGAAAAAACATGTTCGAGAAATAAACATGGTTTTCCATTCCCCAGCAAAAACATGCAATTTAGAAATGACAGAAATTCAATATGACTGAATATTTTTTTTAAACAATTATTTTTACGGTTTTGTTGATAAATACGTAGTGAGAAGGTAACAATGAGATTAACAGTTTAACAACATTTCTGTTTTTCTTAACCAAACACTGGAACACCTTCTTGACTGATGCGCTTTTACCTTGAAATACCCAACCACACTCAGATAATGAAAGTTTCCAGTGACTCACCTAGTAAAAGCACTGAAGTTTGAAATGCATGATGAGCCATGCGAGTGTGGCTTGAATCCCACTCTGGGTGAAAAAGAAACAATAGTCTTTACAGCAGGATTGAAGGTTGCCTGTTGCTCTTCAGTCCTCCTTTTCTGCTAGTTTTTACTGGAAGCAATACCGTATAAATATGAATGTATGTGCAACCGAATGGAGCTGAATTACTGCTGCTAAATCATCTGAACAAACAAATTAATTTATTTGGAACTGAACTTTAACAGTAAACCTTTTGTTTTTTTTTAATACATTTTCTTTGATTCATCTCAGGGGACACCATTCTTGCTTTAAATAGCTGGGGCACAGATCAATTCTGGTTTGCACCCCATGCATCATTAGCATATCATTAACTTTTAGTGAGTTCATTTGCATAATTAGCACCCTGCGTGCTTACAGTGTAACACAAACAGGAACTAATGCAAAGTAGAGCCAGTGTGAAGGAACTTTGCAGTAGTGATGGGTCATTATGTGTTGTGTCCCCATGAGGAGAGAAACAAAGGAACAGTTACATTATAGCTTTAGTCCTCTTCGAATTAATCTAAAATGAGTGAAAGAATGTGAAGGGTACAATACACTGGCGACCTGAAATAGGACAGTACCCCCCGAGAGTATAAATAGAACAGACTACCTTGCTATTCAATATAACTGACTCTGATAATCCCAACATTTTCTAATGCTGAGATTATCTTGTGTTTGTACAGCTCTGTTTTAAGATTGTGCTGCTCTCTGGGTTAAGTAACCCTGTCAAGAAAAGAAAAAGCATGTACTGTGTATAATTTTGGCTGTTAATCACACAAACTTTTTAGCAGGGTTACAAATGTGTTCTGGGGTTAGCCTAGCTAGAATGACAACATAATAGTACTGTTGATTGAAAATGCAAGGGCTACTGCAAGAGATTATATATATATAAACCGTCTGCTTTAGAGAGTAATTGGCACAAACTATTGCCTTGGGGTTATAAAATTCATTGAGAGTGTAATATGCTGTAATGCCCAAAGCCACAGCCATTTCTGCAGAATTGAGGGAACCTTTGTAACCTGAAGGCAAGAGTATTTCTGTAACATGAAAAAATGTAATCACTATTTGTTTTCCTACAGCCTTGGATTTTATCCCTGAAATAATAACAATCAATTGAAGTTAAAAAAACAAAACAAAAAAACAACCTTGTTTTAATATAGAGGTACAGGATTTTTTTTTTTTTTTTTTAAATGTCTACAGCTGGGTTTTATTGTGTTTTTTTTTAGGATTTCAGTTAATTAACTTCTGTTAGATATTCAGTAAAACTAAAAATAAACTGATTTTAAAATATACAACAATAAGTGTCAAAACACATAGGCTCATAGTTATTATTATTATTATTATTATTATTATTATTATTATTATTATTATTATTATTATTATTATTATTATTATTAATTTATTTAGCAGATGCCTTTATCCAAGGCGACTTACAGAGACTAGGGTGTGTGAACTATGCATCAGCTGCAGAGTCACATAGTCTTTATTTATTTATTTATTTTTGTATCTTACTGAAGATTTTTGCCAATCCACTTGAACCAATCAACAGGCCATTAAAAAATCTAAGGCTGTACAAACAATATACAGGGTGATTAGAAAGTAAGTTTACTACATCAACGTCCCCATGTGGTAAACTTACTTTCTAATCCCCCTTTATATGCAATAGGCCTAAAGGTACTAATCTAATTTGGGCTGATGTATTACAGTGGTGTCCTTATTAAGGGTTCAGCATCCTATAGCCCATGGTGTTGAAACAACCTGGTTAGTTTAGTATTTCCTCCACTTGCCAAATTTCCTTGCTGTGCATTGAAAGATGTTATTTTTGTTCCACAAAAGCAGTGTCAGAGTGACTTGTAACTATATTGTGTTTACATGTACAGTATCCAGGGTTGTTCCTTATAAAAGAGAAAGAGGGAATGTTCTTCAGTAAGCTGTAATATTCGATGCAAAAGGAAAAATATAATTCCCAAATAAGATGAAAGGTAACTGGGAAATGTCAACCAGAGTATAAAGCTACAGTCTCCCAAAGCACTAAATTGGCAGTATAGCTACTGGTTTATCTGACACTTTCAGATAGAAAACATTATTCATTCCAAGCATTTGTTTGACAAAAGTGAATAATTAATCTCTTCAAATACAGCCATTGACCTGCACAACCACTGTAATAGCTATAAAACCCATTACCATATAAATAGACCTCGAATAGATATGGACACTGTCAATTAATCTCTTCTTGTTACTGCCTTGTAAGCAGTTCCAAGGAGTGTGCCTTAGAAAATTGCCTGTCATCAGTTTTTACCAATGCGTTTCCCTTTCATTTAGAATGACTATCGCAAGCTATCTATGCAATGTAAGGACTTTGTAGTGGGTGTTCTTGATTTGTGCCGAGATACTGAAGAAGTTGAAGCCATACTGAACGGAGATGTGGACGCTGAACAAGTCCAAGGGCAACACCACAGGGCTTCCCTTAGTCGGGTCAAACTGGCCATCAAGTACGAAGTCAAGAAGGTAATTTTACGTTGCTATGATAAACGATAAAGCCGTTACTCCTGTGAACTGACTACAGAGATGGAAATAAGATTCGCATTGCATAGCAGTTTCGATCCATTCCTGGTTTTCCTATGAGTTTAATAAGACACACCTGAGCCTGTTACCTATACACTGTGGCTAATGAAGCTAATGAAACCTGGATAAAACTGCTATGCAATACTAGTCTTATTTCCATCACTGGGGAATATTAAATAACAGTTTTAAATGTCCTTGCTTTCTAAGTTTCTGGTGTACAAATAGACTAGAGTAATGAGGAAAACTATGCGTTTTCAATTAGACAAAGGTTTCAACCAATGCTGTCATAATTCTCCGTACTAACCATCAAGTTCTCTTAATAGCCCAGAATCAGCTTCTGATTGCTTCCTGAGGCAATGTTTTCGAATGGTTAATGCAATTTGCAAAGGATATGGCTGCAAATGTTTTACCAGCCACTGCATCAATGTGTGACCTTAAGCATGTCACTCAACCCCTCTGCTCCATGTACACAATGCTGTATAATTGAGTTCAGACAGGACCAGCATCTGGCATTTGGCGTAATAGATACGTCTTAAGCATTTTATTGTTCAGGGGCTGGATGTACTAAACAGTGCATTCATTAACCCTTTAAAACTAGTCTTTTTGGAGGATTATTGATATTCTGTCTTAAAACCCCAAAACAAAAACATAGTCCTTTAGCATTTTATAAAAGTATATCATATATCAACCCATTGTATCCAAGTTTTGTTTATTGATTTATTTGTTTATTTATTTGTTTGTTTTTTTGTTTACTTATTCATTCAAAATAATATGCAAATTAATGAAAACAATGATGATAACGTAATTGATATGTTGTCATCTAACCATCACCTCCTAAGACCAGCAATTTTGCAACAAAAGACCTTTAGTGCACTGTTTAAATGCAAAATTCTAAATTCCCCCATTTCAATGAAGGAAGTCTGAGCAGTGATTGACAGAGCCTGGTTTGATTAACAGACTGAGCATATATATTATTATTTATTTCTTAGCAGACGCCCTTATCCATACATGTAGCACAATAGTTAGTGATGACTGGTTACTTAGCTGTCATTCAAAACCCTGCAGTCATTAATGCAAAGAGAACATTTCTAATGTCAGAAATTGATTTCTTCTTCTAATTTACTAATTAATTATGGCTTTAGTCACAACACACCATCCTTAGGGAGAAGCATCGTCCCATTACAGCATTTGAGGCTTGGAATATAAAGAAGGACCAGTTGGCTTATTAGCATGAATTAGCTTGCAAAGAGCACTGTGAAATCAATTTTCACTTACAATTCTACGACAGAAAATGGTACTTCTGTATGGAAGGCAACCATGCTGAAACCCTATATTCCAAGGGAAGGATAATGTAGTAAGTAACCCTTGTACAGTTCAGTAGCTTGGATGAAGCAATACGTGAGCTAATGTCTAATCTGTTTAGTTATTTATCAGCATAATACTGACATGTTTCTTCCAAATAGGTCCATATTAATGCTGATTAATGTTAATTTTGCCTAACTCTTCATAAGTTTAATTAGCTTTATTATGTAGGACGTCATCGGAAATAAAATCTTGGTCTCGATGGATCTTAATTAATTAGGTTACAAAGTAAGGAGCTAAATATAGCATATTCATGTGGTCTTGATCTGTTTTGCTCATGATAAAAATTGCTCTGTCTCCCCAAACATAACCCAGTTATCATAACAATAGTTTCAGATATCAGTTTTCATTTTCCTTTCATTAAGTATTTTTTGTTTGTCATGGTTTCAGTTTGATTTGCTAGACTAATTCCATTGCTCAACCTAGGACCCACTGCTTTTCAGACCTGCTTAATGTCACAGGGAACAAGGACACAATGCATTTGTTAAGTTTATATCAGGGCTGTTAATATGATTATTTCAATTCCACATTCTGAAACAACCCTATTAAAAATGCAAATTGAAAGAAAAAAAAAAAAATCTGGTGCCATAATGGCCAGGACTGTTGCTCAGAGTATAGAAGTTGTGTGTAATTTTCACAAATGTTGAGCTAATGCATCTTTGTTTGTTTCTGTAGTTTGTTGCCCACCCAAACTGCCAACAGCAGTTGCTGACAATCTGGTATGAAAACATCTCAGGACTCAGGGAGCAGGCCACCGCCATCAAATGCCTCGTGGTACTTGTTGTTGCCTTAGGCCTTCCATTCCTTGCTGCTGGCTACTGGTTTGCTCCATGTAGCAGGGTAAGGATCTACTATACATTACAAAAACACAGCCATTGCACTATCTACAAAAAAAAAAAAGTTAATGTAACGTTTGTTGCAAGAGGTTTCTCCTGCTGTACTGTTTGTCAAAACAATAAAGGTCTCCGGGGCTACGTTAAACAGCAGCTACAAAGCTTGATTAAATTCCATATATTTTATTCAAGGCCCTTAATTTTAGTTATATAAAAATTTCCCTGGAATTTTACTGTTGATAAAAAAATTGATTTAATTTACCAGTTTTCTAGATAAATATTGAGACTGATTTCTTCTATTTGCTGTGAACGCTAACAACTGTAAGTGACGTTATGAAGCTGTGAAGTTAACCTGTATCAGTACTACAGTACATTAATCCTTGTATTGCACTAAAACTGATTACAATTTTTACATGAATATATCTACTGAAGGTAAGGTAATGAATTTTCTTGGTAGAAATCAACATGTTTGAGCGCCACATTGTGGGTGAAAATCTAAACAGCTACCTGTAGCTTGTGTAAAACCTGGGAATGTAGGTGTGGCAGGGCGGATGCCCCTGCATGTAAATAGTTCTGTTGTAGGATTTAGGTTTGGCAGGGATGGGGTTAAAATCCCATCCCTGCAGAAATAAGTGTGGAATGTGGCCATTTCCAAATTGTTTAATTGATTCCCAATTTGGAGATGGCCACCTGTGCAAAATAGGAGACAGAAGCTTGGTTTGTAGGTTAGTTTAGGGGACAGGTTGTGCTCCCTACCCAACACTGTGATACTGCTGCTTGGGTGTTAGTCTTCTGATTTATAGTTTGTTTGTTCATTTATATTGTATATTTAAGTTAATTAAACGGCAGTGTTTTGCCTCTGTGTCTACTTTCTTGTCGCTGACCAGCCTTGACCGTGAGGCTACCCTACCACACAGGGCCTTGAGTATACTGCTCATAAGAAATAAAATATAAAACATTCCTTATTTTAACAAATGGGACATATTTTTTCTTATTTGCCTGCTTTAAGCAAATATATTTGTAATAGTTCTGTAATAAAGGCCTATCATTCTTAAAACTGACCTCTTGGCATTTTGTTGTGATTTCTGTGGTATAGAACATATGTAAAGGTTTAATCTAACATCTCTTTTGTTTTGTTTTTCCTGCGTAGCTTGGGAAAATCCTCCGAAGTCCCTTCATGAAGTTTGTGGCACATGCTGCATCCTTCATTATATTCCTGGGCTTGCTGGTGTTTAATGCTTCTGACAGATTTGAAGGCATAACAACATTACCAAACGTCACAGTCACAGATTATCCTGCACAGATATTCCGAGTGAAAACCACAAGGTTTAGCTGGACAGAGATGCTCATCATGGTCTGGGTTCTAGGTATGTAATTGTGATCTTTATTTCAAATGATATAGAGTTCAAGACCATCTAGTAAAGATCCTATATCCAGAATGATGGATGGTCATGACACATGGCAAATCTAGATTTGACTCAGATGAGTTTGATTGCCAGCCCTATAGATGACATAGTGATGAGGTCAAACCTAATTCATTGTTACTTTCAAATCCAGGTTTAATGGTGTACAAAAGCCAAGCTCCCTTATAAAAGCCTCCCACTTGACATAAAGCTTGAGTGGCTGCTCAGACCCAATAACCACCTTGTTAAATAGTTATGTAATTTCTCCTTTACTGTAACCCTCATTAAATTTGCACAGACTGATAACCAAAGAATAATCTGTCTTGTATACAGTTGAGTTTTACTCATCAGGACCTGGCCTGTGAAAAGAGAGCCAGCAATTTTCTTCCCCAGTTTTTAAATCTGTGTTTTTTTCTGATACTTGTTAACCAATTGTGAACAATTGTTAATAATTATGTCCAACTGTGACCTTTTTACATGTTTCTAGAGAAACATATAATGTATTACATGCGAAAGTGTTGGCTTTTAAGGCTGGTTGTGAACACTTTATTCTACAGAGGGTGGCAACGTTTTGTATCTTATGTGCTACAACAAATAGCCATTACAGGGTTAAAATTCTTAAAATATTTACCTTTTGGGGGGTTCCCTGAGTGACTCACCTTGTATAAGCACAGCCATGTGGAGTGCAGGGTGAGTCAAAGCTCACTTCTGAGCTGTGTGGGGAATTGCTACAGTGACAGGAAAAATAATTGGACATTCGAAACTAAAAAAAATATATATATAAACCTTTTTTTAGGTGGAAGCATGAGTTCCATACACCACATACAATTATCACTCACATCTTCAACTGTCCTTGGATGTTAGTGGGAAGTTCACAGCAGGTTCACATACTGTATGCAATCATTTCAAGTTTCAAGTAAAAAGAAGGGCTTTTGAGGAACTAGCTTTCATTATTATTTTTAACGGGGAGAATGTTGTGCTTGTGAAAAATGATGGATGAGATGCATTGGTCACTTATGTTCTCTAAAACCAGCCTAACAAAGGGGAGGATTGCCCTCTTTTGAGGTGAAAGTAATTCAGTTGTGAGTCCATGCTGTTCTGAGCTTATATTGAGATAAGACTGCCAACAACATTAAGGCAGTCATGACTTTGCGAGACACATGCTTTTCTAAAAAATAGATCATTCTTCAGACCGCCGCACATCAACTGTAATGAAGTTATTTCTACAAAATGATGACAGTCTGCTTGCGTACGTGTAGCCTAATCAAGTAGGTGTTCTGCGTGCATTAATGACTAATTTGTGGTCTCCAAAGTCATTTTACTTTTCTAGATTTATATGCTTCTGTAAGGTTTTAGTTAAAACCTTTTTTTTAATAAAGGGGGAGCACTAGACCAAAGTCACTTCAAAAGGAGTCCCAACTAAAACAACAAAATTAGAACCACCGATCTAGAACGTCACTTGAAGCAATTGTTTTGTGGTTTGTATTCTTCAGGTATGATGTGGTCAGAATGTAAGGATCTGTGGATGGAAGGCCCGAGAGAATATATTTTGCAGTTGTGGAACGTTCTGGATTTTGGAATGCTCTCTATATTTATCGCTGCATTCACAGCAAGATTCTTTGCCTTCCTTCAGGCCACGAAAGCTCAACAATTTGTAGATGAACACCATTTCAGTGACCTATCTACAGTAACACTTCCACCAGATATTGCATACTTTACATACGGTAAGACTATTGTGAGAAACTAATACTGTAGATTCAGATAAAAAATGTAAAGTGATATAATAGTAAGGAGAAAGAAACACGTGAAATATTTGTGGTTCAAATATTCAAGTCACATTACACAGAATTTAAAAAAAAAAATCTATATTTTGTTTTGAATCTTTCAGCAAGAGACAAATGGCTCCCCTCAGATCCACAGCTCATATCTGAAGGTCTATATGCAATTGCTGTGGTTCTCAGTTTCTCCAGGATTGCTTATATTCTGCCTGCAAATGAGAGCTTTGGCCCACTGCAGATCTCCCTTGGCAGGACGGTCAAGGACATTTTTAAGTTTATGGTCTTGTTTATCATGGTATTCCTGGCCTTTATGATTGGGATGTTTATTCTCTATTCATACTACCTTGGTGCTAAAGTGAACCCAGCTTTTACCACGTGAGTACAATGTTCCTTGATATAATTCCACACAGGTCCACTAACTGTTCATTACCAGTACAATAAAATGTACATGTCTGTAGCTGTTTTCATTCACAAATATGTAAGGCACTGTACAATGAATAATTATTAGCCGAATGGGTCCCCCCTATTGACTCCCCGAAGTGACGATACAGCACTGAGCTCAGGCGAACACAAGCAGGGCTCACCTGTATCCTCCAGAGCTCCTGGGTGTAAATAGGTAATTGGCTTGGTTATGGGATTGGAGGATGCCCGCTGACCCTCAGTTCTGAGGAAATGTAATTAAATATTCTAAATTGGGGAAAAAAACAGGATACTTTACATAAAAAATAAAAATTGTTCTGACAGACAAAACTGTTATTATTTAGTTTTAAATTTGAAAAAGGTAGTTAGAACCTTGGATATCTCAGGCAGGGACAAACAGGGTGCTTAACAGCTCAAAGGCTCAATATTGCAACCACTAATGCAAATTGAATGGTGGAGCAACGAACACATCAAGGTACTTATGTAGCTGTCATTTGTAGATACTATATACAGTATTTTGCAAAATTTCTTGTTTTACTGTTACACTGACAACTGTATCAGTGGAATGAACCCAAGGGGAGGTTACTGGCTCCAATCATGATACAGACCAAATAAATGCACTTTTCCCTAGTATTGCAACCATAAAGGTTCGTCATACTGTTAAATTCTGTCAGTTATGAGTGGCACTTTTACAAATGTAGTGCAAATAAACAGTTGTCCGAAATGCAGATGTTTTCGTATCCTATTAGAAGTAAAGTAACTTTACAAGGACTTTTAAACAGAGAAGCAGGTGCATGGCAATTGCTGTATTTTCTAAAGGTAGGCAAAGGTAGAAAATAAGTGTTGTGAAAAAAAATACCTGTTTATCCTTTCAGGTAATTTCTAGTAGCCTAGCATTCAAATTTTATAAAATGGCATCAAATAAACACATAGTAATTTAAATCTGTATGTGGGTTCCCAGAGGTTGGCCTAGTAAAAGCATTACCATTGGGAGTGCAGGGTCTGTTATGAAAGCAAGGTTAAAATCCTGCTCACACCAAGGCAGCGATCTTAGTGGGGGGGTCCACAGGGAGCACTGCATTGGCCTTTGCAGGGTTAACATGGAAAAATGGGTGGGTCTAGTTTGCCTGATCATGTGCTCTTGGACAGGTTTAGGGTTTTTTGGTTTTGGCAGGAAGGTTTTTGGGTACCCGTGCTTCTAATATTATCAAATGTTTTTATTATGAGGGATTTTGTGTTGAATAGCAACAGCTTGTCTATCCCACTGAGATGGCACAGCATGGCAGCTTACAGAGTAAGCTTCCACAAGCTGCTCTTCAACCAGTCAGCCATAGTGCTGCTTAGAGGGGCACCCTCAGGCAATCTGTGGTTGGTGCGCAAGTAAATCAACCACCAAGCCCTTCCAATAATCATTAACCCCCCCGGGTGCTGACAGAGATACAGTCACTATGGAGGTCCATGATGCATGTCAGACAGCACCAACAGATTGAGAATCATTTCATTTGCGACTGACTTGAGAGAGAATTACCCAACGGGCAGAAAGTAGTGTAACTTTGTTACAGATCTATAAATAACAGACTTTAAGAGATCGACACATACAGGGGGAAGCAAACTGTGTCTCTCTTCATTTTCACCACACATAACATTTTCTTGACCTTATTATGCTACTTTTCAGTTAATACGCATTAATATGTTTGATATTCATGAAACCAGCAATACAGTCTAGAACGGTTTCATGAATATCAAATTGTACGGTATGTTTTATTCATAAAAACAGACTTTGAAAAATTCTTTAAATAGCTCACAAGTTAAAACATTGTTATTAGACGGTATAGGTTGCATTAATATTCAGTAAAGCACATGAACATTACTTATCCACTGCTTGGACTCACCTGAACACTGCCTACATCTCAGTATACAGTAATAACACCTACTCTCTATATTATACTTCAGTTAGATACCTTGCTTTCATTGTATTGATCCCCATATCTCTTGCAGATATGATATTTGAATTTAACCTTCTTTCTTTCATTTTACCTTTCTCTCTCTTTCTTCCTTGCATTAGAGTTGAAGAAAGTTTTAAAACTTTGTTTTGGTCTATATTTGGTCTGTCTGAAGTATCTTCAGTCGTGCTCAAATATGACCACAAATTCATTGAAAACATTGGCTACGTATTATATGGAATATACAATGTGACAATGGTGGTGGTGCTTCTCAACATGCTGATTGCTATGATCAACAGTTCATACCAAGAAATTGAGGTATGGCATCTGTGTGTAATGGGCTGTTGTTTAATGGTGGAGATATAGTGGAGGATTGTATACGTCTGGGTGTCACACTGTTTTACATTGCTTATCCAGTGTAACATGATAAAGACATTTAGTTCAAGCTATTAATGAGGGGTATACTGTACATGAAGGTGACCTGTCTGTTCCTCTGTTGTATGTGGCACTTTTTTTTAAACCCATATATGTTCTTGTGTCAGGGCTGTGGCCCTGCATGTGAGAAAATGTGTTTTGTTTTCATTCAAGGGGGGTTGTGTTTGTTTTTTGTTTTTGTTTTTTGTAAATGTTGTGTAATTATTATAGAGCTGTCTGGGACATTCTATCTGCTGTGTTAGGTTGCAGGGAAAAGCAGGTGGTGATTGGCCAGTTGCTTATTCCTAAACAGCAGTAGGGTGTGTCCTGGCAGAGCGTCTCACAATAAAAGGGTCCATCTTACACACCTCGCGACTGCTGAAAAGCCACAGGACAAAGATGGTCCACGCAAATGGACAACGAATCATAAAAGCCGAAATCCTCTGATCACCGTGTGTCTTTACCAGGATTGGAGCTTTGTGAAAAGGAAGCCAAAAACTGCACACCACCGTATGTGGAACTGGGGTCAGGGTTTTAATTGTTATAGGAAACAGGGATTCGTTTAGGGATTATAAATCCCACAACTATAGCAAGGTGTGTCATAGGGACCTCCTTTATAGCAGAGTAGGGCTCATCATACTCGCAGCATCTTTTGTTTGTAGTTGTGTTTTCAGTGTTTTATTTTGCCTTTTTGTACACTTTGTATGTCCTCCGTGTGCTACTATTGCTGGTAGCATCACATTATTTTTCCATTTGTTTGTTTCTTTAAATATATACTATGCGCCTGAGTGGCGTTGTCAACCTCACCTCTGTTTCTCTCCCTGACTGTCAGCGGATAACCTACATCCCCTATCACAGTGCTATTGTAGCAAAGACTGTGTTAAGCTGTAAATCTGGTTCTAAGAACACTCCTTTTTGGCTTCACACAATCTGGTGGCTATCTGCCATTACTACAGCTACAAAAGGGTATATATGACTTACAATTTGAAAACAAATGAATGTCTCTAAAAGGTTTGGAATGCAAATGTATGCTTCTTTGTCCGAATGCTTCAATTGTTTAACTACACATTCTAGGTTGTGTTCTTAAGCCGTAGGGTGCCATATGCTACAAAATACTACTTTTCGCAACACCGTTTTCTACACATCATTTTATACCTTTTAATAAAACAACCTCTGACCCGTGGTGCACTCCACCACTGTACCATGCATTATAATGACACATTACATTTATGGCACACATCAAAAGAACAACATGTATAGGAGGCTGTGTGGTACAGTGGTTAAAGAAAGGGACTTGGAACCAGGAGGTCCCCGGTTCAAATCCCACCTCAACCACTGACTCATTGTGTGACCCTGAGCAAGTCACTTAACCTCCTTGTGCTCTGTCTTTCGGGTGAGACGTAATTGTAAGTGACTTTGCAGCTGATGCATAGTTCACACACCCTAGTCTCTGTAAGTCGCCTTGGATAAAGGCGTCTGCTAAATAAACAAATAATAATAATAACATGTACTACTGTTCGGATTTATTGTGCATCAGGGAAGTTATCTTTATGAAACAAAACTACCCTTTTACAAAATGCCCTTTCCAATAGCACAATTAATAGAAAACAGCTAGGCTTTGCATTGCTCAAGTCCCAGTTCCTGTCATTTGTTGTATAAAGAATGAGTGTTCTATAAGCTCTACTGTTGTTTCTTCAGTGGTATTGGAGCCCTCTGCTGGTAAATCTTGCAATAGCAGAACTCCATAGGAAAAGGTATATAGTAAAGCCTGAGGGCTTTGTAAATAAGATTTAAATTGTTTGAGTCATGCAATTTAAAAATCTAACACTATTATTAAAGGATGATGCAGACGTGGAATGGAAATTTGCTCGTTCAAAACTCTGGCTGTCGTACTTTGATGATGGAAAAACATTACCCCCTCCATACAGTATTGTGCCCAGCCCCAAATCCTTCTTTTACTGCATCATGAGAGTGGTGAACCTTTTCAGATGCAGAAGGAGAAGACTTAAGAAGGATGTAGAACTGGGAATGGACAACTCCAAGTCCAGGGTATGTAGAAATATGTAAATGAATGCTGAATATTTTTAGAGAGACTATAACCTCAGAGTTTGCCGGAGAGTTCTATTCACAAACCCTTAGCTCATGAGTTGTTTAAAGAATATTCTTTCAAAGTCTGTTTTTATAAATAAATAAAAGAACATTTGATATTTATGAAACTATTATTTATTGTTCTTAATAAAACCATCAAAGAACATGAGTTAAAACTGTGAATAGAGCCCATAGTTTCAGACACAACCATGCCAAAAATGTTCCTAAAATGAGTCCAACCTCACAATCACACACAACCTTCTATCAATGCCTCACAGTATACAATGTACATTATACACCAAGTAATATTATTACTATTATTATTGCTATGTTAGGAAAGACAATACAAATTATAAAAATCCTAGTGCTGAATGTATTGTATGTGTAGGTTTTGCCATATGGTTGGATACACTGTATCACAGCAAAAGCAGACCTAGTGTTTATTAATGTTCATTAGCCTGTTTGCCAACAGAGCAGATTGACTCCTCCCACAGTAATAAATGCAACTGCAACTCACAATAGGGTTATTGAACAGTATGTCCATATCAATGCAATGTTACGTGTAGATGTTACAATGTTGATGTTAAATACAGTTAATGAAATGTTTTTGCATTGTTAGTTGAACCTGTTCACTCAGTCGAACCTGAAAATCTCAGAAACGCACAGTTTCAGCTCTATACTCAACCAACCAACACGGTATCAGGCAAGTTAATGTATTTATTGTTTGTTTTAATTTTATTTGAACTATTGGTTCACTGATATGTTGTAATAAAAGCAAGCATGTTTTTTCTTTTTTTAATAAATGCACAAAAGTTTAAAATAAGCCTTATGTAAAACCATAAAAATGAAATGATTCTCTTTTTTACAGCAAATAATAAAACGTCTTATAAAACGTTTTGTGTTAAAAGCACAAGTTGACAAAGAGAATGACGAAGTCAATGAGGGTAAGACCTGCTTTATCCAAAACCCTTTTGAAGTTGTATGAAGTTCTGTTTTTTCTGCAACTTTCCAAAGCTGTTTTTCCTCCTGCTCTCTAACCACATGCTTTGTGTTACTGATGCGATTCACTTTATTGTAGGTGAACTGAAAGAAATCAAACAGGACATCTCCAGTCTCCGCTATGAACTTCTGGAAGACAAGTCTCAAACGACTGAGGAGCTTTGTGTTCTGATACAAAAGCTCAGTGATAAGCTTAACATTAGCATGACAAGATGTGAATGATTAGAACTGCATACATTTTTTTTTATAAATATCTGCATTATGGACAAAACCTTTTTTCTTTAAAACGCAATTATTAATTACAAGTTTAATATTTTGCGCCAAAAGTCAGCTAAATTATGATTAATGCTTATAAAAGTAGTAGCTAGCCTTCTGTGCCTGGCATGTGTTGGTTATTTTGTATATTGATTGTCTTTCTTTTTTGTTTTGTTTTTTTTCAATTCTTTTTATTTGTATTAATATTAATATGTATACAGCACATAACTGTGTAATGCACAAATTCTATATATCTCACCTAATTTGTACAAAAAGGCAACCAAGAGGACAGCCTCTTATGGGAAAACTGGAGGGACATCAATGCTTACCACAGACTGTGCTAAACTGAGGTGTCACATTTGGATACACGAAGATAGATTTTGTGCATACAGTACATGTAAACGTGGTGTAATGAAAGCACAGATTACTGCAATAATACTTGTGACTAAAGCAAAACTGGCTTCACATTTACATTCTGTAAATATATTGTAGTACACATTTTTATATCGACATTCAAAACAGTCAAATGTTATATTTTATGTTACTGTATGTACATTTCAACTAGAAAAAAAACATATCAACTTCCTTACATGTAGCTTTCTTATCACAAGAAGGAATTTTACACATTTTGAACAGCTGAATGTTTTAAAATGTAAAAAAACCGACAGGTTAATTCACTTTTGCGTAAAGGTAAATTATAGAAAAAACAAATGCATTAGAGGTCCCTTTTTTATATTCTTGGGCCAAGCTCAAAGGTTTTATACAGCGTATTTTATGGGCACTCATTTT
Organism: Acipenser oxyrinchus oxyrinchus; assembly: GCA_030684275.1. NCBI lineage: Eukaryota > Metazoa > Chordata > Actinopteri > Acipenseriformes > Acipenseridae > Acipenser > Acipenser oxyrinchus. Next base: position 24,596,365 of record CM060247.1, on the reverse strand, counting down.
ATGTTTCTGCAAGAAAACAAACACAATCAGTTTAACTTTCAATATTAATTTATTTATTTCACTATGTAAGTTGTGTATATATATATATATATATATATATATATATATATATATATATATATATATATATATATATATATATATACAGTATATTCTACAGTATGACATATACCAAATATTTTAACTAATTTTAATATTTTAATATTTAACTAATTTATCTAATTTTAAGAGCGCTCTGTATTTCATATTTTAATCCCCGCTAAAATTTGAATCCCATCAGTGACAAAGCTAAGAATGTGCCAAATGGTTGCAATAACAGGAACATCCACAAGACTAATTTTACACCGATCTAAGCGTTCCGAAATTGTATAATTGTGCCTAGTTAATATTATTTAAAAGTTCTGATGCTTATTAAATACTCTACTGTAATGATTTAATTCACTTAGATTTTTCTATTCTATAAATCTATGCAGGGTGATTATTTCTTTTGTCCAATGTTGACATGGGGCTTAAAATGCAACACAGTAGTACGCAATATAAATTAAATTTTGTATTAGAACTTTTATATTTTAATTCTGGAGAATAAGTTTGCTTAGAGGTAATTATCTTGGTATGTTAATAAACAAAACATATTGCTGTATGACTTTAAAATGTAAGATGACAGATGACGTATATTGTTAACTATTGTATTTAAACAATCCTATAATGTTAATAATATTGTCTAGGTTTTTCCTTGGTCCTTTTGTATTAATGTTCCAGATACATTTCAGTCAAGCTTATAAAGTGTATTGTACACAGTGAATGAGACTTGCAGTTGCACTGGAAATGAAAATGCATAATGAAGTGAATCCCTTTCAGAGGGATTTCCTTGTGTTGTAACGGCTATGGAGGCATGCATTGTTTAACAGTGTACAGCACATACTGTACATGATTTATGAGAAGCATTTATAATAGATAATTTATCAACAGTATGTACAGAAGAATATAGAATAAGAATTAGCAATGAAATGGTTAATCATAATTTGAAAAGCAGTCCACCCAGGTATACTAGTGTGACATATGGACATGTACAGTATATCTGGACAGACACCTCCATATATTCCCAGTCTAGTACTCTCAATAACTTATGATAGATAATGTTAATACCAAGCTCCATCCCAATATTGGATAAGCAGTTTTTTAGATACATAGAAAAATGTACACATACGTGATATGATTATTTCAAAGTTAACACAGAGACCAGGGCCAGAGGACTAAGGAGTGAGGACAGATTCAAACTATACAGTTAAAATACACAGCCCTTTTTCACACAGAGTGGATGTATGGAATGGGTTGCCAAGCCATGTTGTTGCTACTGATGCTCTGGGATCCTTTAAGAGAGATCTGGATGACGTTCTAGAAACAATTACTGTTGTGTAGTCATTACATGAAGAAACAGAAGAACAGTGGGGCTCCAAATGGCCTCTCCTCGTTCGTAACTTATCTAAAGCAATGCAGCAGCAAGCTGTGCCCTATTTATAACAAAATCATACATCAACATAAATACTTAACTTTTTTTTTTTATAAACAATAAACATAATGATCTGGAAAACATGTATTAGCAAAATAACAGGCACCATCAACAAAATGAATATGTTTTGAAAGCAGGTATTACATGTTTTGTTGCTAAAAGGCCTCAGCAACATTGTTATATTTTATCAATCACTTGCAAATCCACCTACCTACTCCTTTCTTTCTATTTAGCTAATTGCAAACAAAATTAACTAAGTGTTAAAATGGTTTTACAGCTCACCTGCAGCTGCTAAACACAATGTGGCACATTATAAACTTGAATATGTTGCTAAAACCATTTCTAACGTTTATGGATCATCATAAAGCTATGAAACATTACTGCAAAGAAAAAAAAAACATATTTGGTCCAGTTCATTTCTACTGTCTACAAATTACTTGGTAAACTAAATTATGCAAATGAGATTCTCCTAATACTTTAATATGATGCTTAATTTAATAGTGGGAAAAAACAAACTAGTGCAATGGTTTCCAACCAACCATCCTTTCCAATTACCTTGGGGTTTAAATGGTTTTCTGTGTACCAATGCCAGCATGGGATTACAGTCATACTGAAGTGTGCACACAATAAGGGGATTAAGGGTGAGGAAGCCACATACAACCTCATGATCTGACCAACTTTCCCAACCCTGCGCTCCAAACACTGCAAAAGGAGCCAGACCTAGTTGTGCAGTAAGTTAAAGGCAGATGCAGAGTGTACACGCAGTATGAATTATATCTTTTATTGATTTATTGATTTATTTATTTAAATCCAAAAATTGACGTAGAGTTTAAAATGAGCAGGAGGTACAGTGTGAGGAAATGTATAGCGAATAACAAAATCTATTCAAAATCATCAAACCCGAATTATACAGGGCCGCCAAGAGCCGTCATAGGCCCCGGGGAATTATTGGTATGTCCCTGCCCCAGCCCCGCTCATCTCCACTCATCTCTGCTCTTAACTAATAGCCTGTATTGGTAAATATATTTGTATTTTAAGCAATATAACCGTTCATTCCCTAATTGTGTTTACCACCAGCTGAAGAAAGTACTTTATTTATTTTACACTATACAATTTTTCTAACAAACTGCTGCACCACGTTGTTTTGAGCAAATTATAGATCTTAATAATAGAATAATTCATACACTGGTATATATTGTGCAACTTTAGGGTTCTTTTAAAGTTTTTTAAACTCTTTAAAAAAATACATAAAATTGCTATGCTTTTTCAGCTTTTTGGTGTCCTAAAATATGAAACGAGAAAGTTCAAATGATTGTGTGAAAGGAAGTGTTTGACAGCACCTGGATACACAATCATTACACAACAGAAGCACATCGGCTCGGTGTGCAGTACGGCAGTTTTTCTTTTTAATGTGCTGGTGGGAACGCAAAGGGTCTTGTGCAGGGATAGTTGTTTTAAAATATTATATATATATTTTTTTTAAAAAAAGTTCCCCCTTCATCAGGCCCACCCTTTTTGGGGCGCTGGGCCCTGGGCCCCAAGGAAATGTCCCCGTCCTCCCTGCCCTCTCGGTGGGCCTGGAATTATATGAATAGGTGCAATTAATGTAAAAAATGACTGCAAAGATAATCAACATTATTAACTTTAAACGTAATGACTAAACCGGCGTTTCGTCAGGCAATTCTGAAATGAGCCTTTATCTCAGCACATGTTGATTGCTCGAGCTACATTTTAATAAGGTTTAATTTTCGCGTGCGTCACAAATTTCAGCACATGTTGTGTAAGCGCTCATTGGTTGATCAAAGAAAAGGCGGCTAGAAAATATTCGAACGAATTGCACCACATTAATTCGACGGCAAAAGTCCATGTCTGTAAATAAAAACAGGATCAACATTCAACCTGCTGTTGACCCCGTGTTCAAAACGTGTTTGCAACACGAGGGAAACATTACTGATTAGGATGCATGCGCAGCACACATTTTATTTAAGGGGCCAAATTAAGGATCTCGAGTCTACCTCCTAAAGAAAAGTGCAGTTTCAGATTTCGGAAGCGATCGATTGATACAAATGCAGCATCATCACTTGAAAATGCTTCACGTTGTAAACACCCAACAAGGTAAATGTTATGTAATTATACTGCCCCCCCAGACCTCTTTGCAATTTTTTTAAGTACATTTGTACAGTTTAACTTGTGTGTACAGCTTTTGTTTTTTTAAACCGCATCAGTAAACCTCAGTAGTACTTTATGAAAATGTATTTTACCACTGTTTTATTGCGATGAAACGACAGTGGCAGGGATTTCGTTTTAAAACGAGATCACACAAATAGTCACACACAATGCTTACTGCGTGTCACCTTTGTTAGTTGATAGTTTATAGTTGCTTTACGAGGTAAAGTAAGGTCTTCACAACCTGTCAATCTGGGGTATTTTTAATATAGTTTTACATAATGTTATGATGCAGATCGTTATACTTTTGTTTAGTTGTGGATTGTGCAGCTTGTGATAGGAAAGTGAAAGTCATTTTTTGTATTTATTTAACTCCAAAACGTTTGTAATGTACTTTACTTTAGGTATTGTATTAATTTATATGATTTGAGTTATGTTTGACCTGTTGTGAGAACAATAAGTTAACATACATCTAGCAAAATACAGTAATTAATTTAAGTATCCAGGTTATCATTTGGAGCATGGTGTTACTGTTTGAGAACCACTGACTGGACTAAATTACGATCGGAACTCGGTCACTTAACAATGTTCATTAAAACAAATTTTTTTAAAAAATGAATAAAAAAAAGAATCGCTTGCATTGGCCGGGAATCGAACCCGGGCCTCCCGCGTGGCAGGCGAGAATTCTACCACTGAACCACCAATGCTTTACATGGAGTGATTATTTACAGATTACGTTTTGTAATGTGTGTCAATATTACCTCAATATTAAAAAAAATATATATTAAACTAAGAGCGAGCCAGAGTACGACACACGTACAGTTGGAGTCCTGCATCATCTTGTCTGTCCGCCCCACGGTCGTCGGTATGTGTTTGGGTTGCGGTTAGAAGCGCCGAAACTTGTCCTGCAGCCAGATATTTAAAATGTACGGGATTGACAGTCGAGTTGCGAGATTAGGGTTTAGGTGGTATTACAATTTCACTGTTTTGTTTTTTGTATGACACTGACAGCCTACTGAAAGCTGCATTCTAGATCGTACCCCCGTTCTTAGTCCTAATATCCCAGGTGCTAAATAAATCATTTACAATGCCCAGCGGGGCTTCATAAGAGTTAGTTTCAGTGTTTTCATAGATTACAATAATGTAAAGTCTTAAAAATATATGTGGAAAAGTGCCCATTGTCACGTGACTTGTAAACTAAACGAAGCATTTCTCAGAAATTGTGTACTAAAATTAGCATACACAGCGCCTCCAGGTGTCAGAAGAACCAAATAACAAGCTGAAGAATTCAGAAGTCTTAGCCAATTCTGCTGAAGAATAAATAGATCTGTGTCGCTACCAATCTGATGGTACTCTCTGTTATCCAATCATGTTTTAATTCATTGGTTGTTTCCCTCTGTATGGGAACGACGATTCCGACGGTTTGAAATTGGTTAACTAGGTTTAGTTCACTGATGTTGAGCGTTAATGCTAAACAAGAAAATAAATAAATAAAACGGCTAAATCCTATGTGATTTTTAAAGACAAACCTTGAAAACTATGTGTAAGGGAATATATGCATCTATGGTCGTATTTGCTACACTGCAGTGGATCACATCTCTCAGCCTTTTAATCCATGGAATTAATCCAGACATTGGAAACGTTGTTTATGTTTTATGGGCCATATACATACAGGATTTCGTTTTAAACAGATGTCAGCTTGTACTGTTTCTGTCTGAAATAGTCACACACAATGCTTACTGCGTGTCACCTTTGTTAGTTGATAGTTTATAGTTGCTTTACGAGGTAAAGTAAGGTCTTCACAACCTGTCAATCCGGGGTATTTTTAATTTTTTTTTTTACATAATGTTATGATGCAGATCGTTGTATTTTTTATTTAGCTGGGTATTGTGCAGATTGTGATAGGAAAGTGAAAGTCATTTTTTGTATTTATTTAACTCCAATACGTTTGTAATGTACTTTACTTTAGGTATTGTATTAATTTATATGATTTGAGTTATGTTTGACCTGTTGTGAGAACAATAAGTTAACATACATCTAGCAAAATACAGTAATTAATTTAAGTATCCAGGTTATCATTTGGAGCATGGTGTTACTGTTTGAGAACCACTGACTGGACTAAATTACGATCGGAACTCGGTCACTTAACAATGTTCATTAAAACAAATTTTTTAAAAAAAATGAATAAAAAAATGAAACGCTTGCATTGGCCGGGAATCGAACCCGGGCCTCCCGCGTGGCAGGCGAGAATTCTACCACTGAACCACCAATGCTTTACATGGAGTGGTTATTTACAGATTACGTTTTGTAACGTGTGTCAATATTACCTCAATATTAAAAAAAAAAAAATATTAAACTAAGAGCGAGCCAGAGTACGACACACGTACAGTTGGAGTTTTGTATCATCTTTTGTCTGTCCGCCCCACGGTCGTCGGTATGTGTTTGGGTTGCGGTTATAAGCACCGTAACTTGTCCTGCAGCCAGACATTTAAAATGTACGGGATTGACAGTCGAGTTGCGAGATTAGGGTTTAGGTGGTATTACAATTTCACTGTTTTGTTTTTTGTATGACACTGACAGCCTACTGAAAGCTGCATTCTAGATCGTACCCCCGTTCTTAGTCCTAATATCCCAGGTGCTAAATAAATCATTTACAATGCCCAGCGAGGCTTCATAAGAGTTAGTTTCAGTGTTTTCATAGATTACAATAATATAGTCTTAAAAATATATGTGGAAAAGTGCCCATTGTCACGTGACTTGTAAACTAAACGAAGCATTTCTCAGAAATTGTGTACTAAAATTAGCATACACAGCGCCTCCAGGTGTCAGAAGAACCAAATAACAAGCTGAAGAATTCAGAAGTCTTAGCCAATTCTGCTGAAGAATAAATAGATCTGTGTCGCTACCAATCTGATGGTACTCTCTGTTATCCAATCATGTTTTAATTCATTGGTTGTTTCCCTCTGTATGGGAACGACGATTCCGACGGTTTGAAATTGGTTAACTAGGTTTAGTTCACTGATGTTGAGCGTTAATGCTAAACAAGAAAATAAATAAATAAAACGGCTAAATCCTATGTGATTTTTTAAAGACAAACCTTGAAAACTATGTGTAAGGGAATATATGCATCTATGGTCGTATTTGCTACACTGCAGTGGATCACATCTCTCAGCCTTTTAATCCATGGAATTAATCCAGACATTGGAAACGTTGTTTATGTTTTATGGGCCATATACATACAGGATTTCGTTTTAAACAGATGTCAGCTTGTACTGTTTCTGTCTGAAATAGTCACACACAATGCTTACTGCGTGTCACCTTTGTTAGTTGATAGTTTATAGTTGCTTTACGAGGTAAAGTAAGGTCTTCACAACCTGTCAATCCGGGGTATTTTTAATTTTTTTTACATAATGTTATGATGCAGATCGTTGTATTTTTATTTAGCTGGGTATTGTGCAGATTGTGATAGGAAAGTGAAAGTCATTTTTGTATTTATTTAACTCCAATACGTTTGTAATGTACTTTACTTTAGGTATTGTATTAATTTATATGATTTGAGTTATGTTTGACCTGTTGTGAGAACAATAAGTTAACATACATCTAGCAAAATACAGTAATTAATTTAAGTATCCAGGTTATCATTTGGAGCATGGTGTTACTGTTTGAGAACCACTGACTGGACTAAATTACGATCGGAACTCGGTCACTTAACAATGTTCATTAAAACAAATTTTTAAAAAAAAATGAATAAAAAAATGAAACGCTTGCATTGGCCGGGAATCGAACCCGGGCCTCCCGCGTGGCAGGCGAGAATTCTACCACTGAACCACCAATGCTTTACATGGAGTGATTATTTACAGATTACGTTTTGTAACGTGTGTCAATATTACCTCAATATTTAAAAAAAAAAATTAAATAGGAAAAGAACCAGAGAACGGCACACACGTACAGTTGGAGTTTTGTATCATCTTTTGTCTGTCCGCCCCACGGTCGTCGGTATGTGTTTGGGTTGCGGTTATAAGCACCGTAACTTGTCTTGCAGCCAGACATTTAAACTGTACGGGATTGACGGACGGGTTGCGAGATTAGGGTTTAGGTGGTATTACAATTTCACTGTTTTGTTTTTTGTATGACACTGACAGCCTACTGAAAGCTGCATTCTAGATCGTACCCCTGTTCTTAGTCCTAATATCCCAGGTGCTAAATAAATCATTTACAATGCCCAGCGAGGCTTCATAAGAGTTAGTTTCAGTGTTTTCATAGATTACAATAATATAAAGTCTTAAACAAGGATTCTGACGGCTTGAAAGAGGTTAACCAGGTTTAGTTCACTGATGATGTTGAGCGTTATTGCTAAAAAAATTTAATTAATAAATAAGGGAAAATATGCAGAGCGGTCGTATTTGCTACACAGCAGTAGATTGCATCTCTCTGCCTTTTAATCCATATAATTTGTAATTGTTTTATGTGCCATATCCATACACACTTATTTGTAATTATAACGTAATTTGGAATACTTTTTAAAGTTTATCCACAGCTAGAGAAGCTGGAAATAAATCTCCCCCCCCTTCTGCCTTAATGACAATTTACAGTTTGTTAAAGAGAGCTTGACATTTGCATACCATTTTACTTGCTGACTGTGTAATGTCTTTCTTATGCCAACTTTGAATAATGACATATCAAACATTAAACAGTGCAAGTATTGTTTTTTTCTGTTTTTTTTTGTTTTGTTTAGGTCATTATTTGTGATTTAACCAAAATAAAATAAATGTATTATCTTTGTTTATTGCAAAAATTAAATAATATCCGACTGGTTTACCATGTTGAAATGCACAGAAGAAAATGTTCCCAATTAAATATAACCTATATTAAAATATTTCTGTGACATGCGCCTTTGATCTTTTTGATTTGATTAAAAATCTAACTAAAAGTGTCTATGTGGCTTTGAAGAGAAGGGGAGTGTGGGGCTGATATAGTGTTAATTTAATGAATCCACAGTTTATGCTAGAAATCCACAGAAAACTTGATTTGTCAACGAAACCACAGTCAGCACAATTCAACAGCAAAGTGAATAACATTTTATTATGCAACATCATTTCAACAATTATAGTATTACAAATTTTAAATGTAACAATTAGAAAAAGGCTTGTGATTTCAGTTTAGCATTTCCTATTGTTTGAAATGTAATAAAAAAATAATAATTATGTATTAATATCATTTTTAAAAAGCTTCTTTATTTACATTATAACTTTGAACAGAGTTCTTGGTTCCTAAAACTGTTTGGTGGATAAAGTGCTCTTGACAATAAAGGATGGGTTTAAACAGGATGGTACCTGTATGTTTGTTCCGCGGTGTCCCTTTCCAGTGGGACCACGACTTCTTTTAACAAACAACACAAAAGAAAAATAAATCCTAGCTCCTGTTTTGCAGCACTAATTAATTTAACAGGATACCTAACTTTGTCGGCCCACTAATCTAGCTCACTGACTTTTAAATATATTATTCACAAATTACAGATTGAATGTACTTTATTTTAACATACACCACATACAGGTCTGTACACAGGTCCTAACCTTCGCACAGACAGCTATTGTCTTTTAAACCTGTCCTTTTGTACCTGCCTTGCTTGTTAAATTACAAACAGGTGTATTAGTTTAACAGATTGCCAGTCAATCAGTGTTCTTGGATAGCTATGGCATTCTGGGAGGTGTAGTTTTCTCATTTAAACAGCAAGAACTACATTTCCAAAAAAATGTTTAATGCCTATCTTACATTCCAGGGTAAAGACTGCTTACAATTAAGAGTCCTATGTCTTTCTTTCTTTCTTTCTTTCTTTCTTTCTTTCTTTCTTTCTTTCTTTCTTTCTTTCTTTCTTTCTCTCTGCACAGGCCCATGAATACTCTTTGACACTGACTGGCCAGTTCAGTTTAGCTGAGATTCACTCCTGGGTTGTTTTCTGTCTGCCTGAAGTCCCTGAAAAGACTCCAGCAGGGGATGGTGTAACCTTCTACTTCCAAAACACTTTCCTCAGTACACAGCTAGAATGCACATACAGGTAAGGCCACCAAGGTCACCAAGAAATCCTTTAATCTGTAGTATTTTGTATTTAATTATATCCTGATGTAGCTATCACTGACACTGTTATCTGCTCCGTTATTGAATCGTATTTTGTCATATACTTGTACTTGCTAGAACCGAAGTCATTGTATTTTATCTTGCTCTTAATTGTATTAATACTTGTACTGTGATTCTTGAAATGTGTTTTTGTTTGAATGTAAGGGTGTTTGCTAAGAAATAAATAATAATACCAATAATACTACCATTTCAGATTTTCTGGTTCAGTAAAACAATTATTTATTCCATCTCTCTCTTCTGATTTTAGCAAAGGAGAAGGTATATTTAAATTGACAGCATTTCTACAAGAAAAATCAAGCTCATCCTATCCTATGGTAAGAGCCTTTCTCTTTCCTGTTTCATCTGGGATTGTGATTGTCATTGAGTTGAATGCAGTGAATGTTGACAAGGTTAGTGTGTGTGTGTGTCTCTCTCTCTCTCTCTCTCTCTCTCTCTCTCTCTCTCTCTCTCTCTCTCTCTCTCTCTCTCTCTCTCTCTCATCTCTGGGTAATAAATATTCTTGTTAAATCTGTAGAACAAAGAGGCAGTTCACCCCTATGGCAAGATTGTTGTACATAGTACATTATGGACCTTGTATCCATATCACAACATGAGTGAATACCAACACAGTTAACATAGAAACTTCCCTGAAGTTTTATAAATGTTGTTTTTCTAACCTTAGAACACAAAAGACATGATTATTAGTTCCTACCTATCTTTTTGTCCCCGCTCCTGTATCATGGACACAGTAAACCGATGTATTAAAAGTGCTTATTGAACAGAAATCATTCTTTACATTCTTTTAATGCATTTCCTCTATTTTTATCCCCCACGAGTTGCAAGTTCATGAGGGTAAGGTGGACTTCTTGATTCCAGAGTACTGCAGTATTTTGGAAGACACAGATCACCTCCTACAGGAGTGCCAGTTTTTAACATTAGAATTGTGCTGCATGTTCTTTGCACTTTGCACAGGATGATGTCTGTACAGGATTCTGGTTTCTCATATGTGATATTTAATTTAGAATGAAATGTGTATTTATATGTTTCTTTAGTATTGCCTTCTCGTGCAGGTGTGATTACAGATCTCTTCATTGACAAGTTCAAATTCAGGGGAACAAATGTCAAAACCAAGGTTCCACTGCTGCTTGAAGTTTTGGATCACTATGACTCTGGTTCTTTAATTGCTTTCTTTGACTCTGCTTAATCCTGTAGAGAAAAAAACATCGACATCTTTACATAAAAAAAAGCCATACATACATACTACTTTTATTCTAATCTTTATGTAAAATGTGCAAATGTTTTATTATACTTTTTAAAAGTAATATTTAGTATATATGTATATTGAAAAATACTTTATGAAAATTCTTAGTAGTCAATGTTTGAAGAAAATAATATTTTGTTTCAATTCTATATGTTTTATAAAGAATTAAATTTTAACGTAATGTGTTACTTTGAATAGTCTATTTCTATAAAATGTTATTTTCACTGGCTTTTTGTTTCATAATGCAAATATCACTTGTCTACATAATTGTATTACTAAAAAGATTAAACCCAAATATGTCAAAGGTTACAACAGAAAATAACTTCATTACAAGCTGGAAACCATATTATATAGGCACTTTATCTGGCATTCACTATTTTTAGACACTGATTTTTACAAAAATAAAAAATCTGGATTCATCTTGAAATTGTGTAGAACTGTAAAGTTAGGGTATGTTTATTTTAAAGGTATGTTTATTTTCTTTTAGCCTGATTTGCATACATTTACAGCTCATGTTAATGATACGACTTTGCATATTTATTTTTTAAAACCTATTTCGATTTGTAAATTAAAATGATCTTTTAAACTTTCGTCAGTGCAATAATTTGCCAGACAGATTGCTTCCAGAATAAAACAGGTTGCATCTGAAAATGATTTAAAGACATTTCTGGTTGATCAAGATACTGCCAGCTTCTATGACAGACATTTATTTGCAAAATTAACTGATTAGACTGCTACTTTATAATATGAGTAATTTGGGTTTGGACAGCAGCTGCAAGACAACTGTACTTTTCTGCTGGGAGAAAGGTCATTTAATACTATTTGCACACTGCACTAAACATCACTGCACCATTCATCCATCACCCAACCTGCTTCAAAGCATTGCAATTCAGACCAAGTGGACAAACTAGGAAACTGGTGCATGCCAAATTTGATGTATGAGTTCAGGTAGAAACAGTAATCGACGAGATCTTCTCACTCCCACACTACTAGACTGTAAAGCAGGTATTTGAAAGGCAAAGAAAAAAAAGGGGGCAAAAAGTAGTCACAAGGCAAGTTTGTGTCTGAAACCAGCATTCGTCACTACATATCATTACTTTGTCCAATTTATGTCAAAACACTTCTATATGCCAGTGTTCTATGTCATTAATCTGGCTATATGTGTTTCTAAACCATAAGAAAGACACTGTTGCTAATGTAATGTTCTAAACTAATATGTATTGTGGGTGCCTGTCTTAGTTATACATAACTGAATGGCAAATTAGAGGAGGCTTGTGTGTTTTAGAGAGGAAATGGAGCTATAGTTCAGACAGTACTAATATGTATTGGGGTCTGTCACAAAGACGGCCGGAGTGGGTGGCGTCAGACCAGAGCCAGGAAATAAATAACAGAGATGGGGTTTTGGTGAAGCTGAGCGCGTGATCGCGCTCAGCATTTAATAATTAAACAGAACAGAAAATAAAAGGTTTGAACACAAAACACGGCACATTCGCCAAAACAAAAGAGATAAACAAAACGAACACACACTTAACAAACGGTGCACGGAGACAAACAAACACGGTGAGTACAAAAACACTTCTTCTTCTTATTATATTCTCTCCTTCTCCACACCCGTTCTCCACTCACGAACACCCAACCCCGAGTGAGTGAAACGTGCATCTATATATACTGTTGTGCTGGGATTCAATTACTAATTAATTATTCACTTGAATCCCAGCACGTGAATTAATTATGTGCAACCTCGTGCCTAACTACAATTATACATTTTTAAACACACGTGAAACACAGACCCGCTTATATCCCGTGTACCAATCGCTATACACCAACATTAACACATGCAACATGCAACATATAACACAAACTACGCACAAGGGCGCTGCCACATCGCCACATATACCCCCTTGTGCGCAGCACACATGGCCTCAACGGCCACCTCCCCTTAAAACCCAGCAGTCCAGGACAAAGTCTCGGGCTGGGAAGGGAGGCTTCAGTGGGCCCATGGCTGGCAATGCTGTCAGCACCCCTGCCGGTAGTGGCACGGCTGACAGCATGCTGGTCCACTCCTGCAGCGAAACTGCTGCTGGGGATGCTGGTCTCCTGACCTCTCCCCTTTCTTCAGTAGCCGGTAGCTCCCTCCTGTGGGGCTCCGCCACAAGAACTCCTGCAGAGAAACTGCTGCTGGGGAAAGTGGTCTCCTGACCTCTCCCCTGTCTTTGTAGCCGGTAGCTCCCTCCTGTGGGGCTCCGGCCTCAAGAACTCCTGCAGCGAAACTGCTGCTGGGGAAAGTGGTCTCCTGACCTCTCCCCTGTCTTTGTAGCCGGTAGCTCCCTTTCTGGGGCTCCGCCACCGTACTCCCTGTGGTGGAGGTGCGGGAAGCGGAGACAGCTCCTGCTCCTCTGCTCGGGCAGTGGCGGAACCAGCAGGTATTCACCCTCTGCTGGTGGAGGTGGGAGGGGCAAGCAGTCCTCCCACGACAAAGAAGGCGGAACCAGCAGGTACTCACCCTCTGCTGGTGGAGGAGGCAGAGGCAGCTCCTGCTGCTCTGCTCCTGGTAGAAGCAATTGAGGTGGTGGAGGCAGAGGCAGCTCCTGCTGCTCTGCTCCTAGTGGTGTCGGAACCAGCAGGTATTCACCCTCTGCTGGTGGAGGTGGGAGGGGCAAGCAGTCCTCCCACGACAAAGAAGGCGGAACCAGCAGGTACTCACCCTCTGCTGGTGGAGGAGGCAGAGGCAGCTCCTGCTGCTCTGCTCCTGGTGGAAGCGGTTGAGGTGGTGGAGGCAGAGGCAGCTCCTGCTCCTCTGCTCCTAGTGGAGGAAGTGGTGGAGGTGGGAGCATTGTGTGCATTGTGTAGTCTCCTGGCGATGGAGGTGCGAGCAGCGTGTAGTCTCCTGGCGATGGAGGTGCGAGCAGCGTGTGGTCTCCTACTGTTGCAGGGGACTGGTGCGGCTCCGCCTCTCTTGCAGGGGACTGGTGCGGCTCTCCCGCTCTTGCAGGGGACTGTGGTGGAGGCAGAGGCAGCTCCTGTTCCTCTCCTCCGGGTGGTGACGGTGGGGGAAGTGATACCAGCAGACGTTCACACTCTGCTGGTGGATGGGAACCCAGCAGGCATTCACCCTCTGCTGGTGGACACGGGACAGCAGGCATTCACCCTCTGCTGGTGGACACGGGGACAGCAGGCATTCTTCCTCTGCTGGTGGACATGGGGACAGCAGGCATTCTTCCTCTGCTGGTGGAGGTGGGGACCAGCAGGCATTCTCCTCTGCTGGCAGCTTGGGTCCTAGGGCTGTGGAAGCCCCGACTTCCCTCTCTTTGGGCTGTGGACGCACCGACTCCTCCCTTTTGGGCTGTGGACGCACCGACTCCTCCCTTTTGGGCTGTGGACGCACCGACTCCTCCCTTTTGGGCTGTGGACGCACCGACTCCTCCCTTTTGGGCTGTGGACGCACCGACTCCTCCCTTTTGGGCTGTGGACGCACCGACTCCCCCACTCAGGCTGTGGGACGCTCGGGCTCCCCCACTCAGGCGTGGGACGTTCGGGCTCCTCCCACTCAGGCGTAGGGACGTTCGGGCTCCTCCCACTCAGGCGTAGGGACGTTCGGGCTCCTCCCACTCAGGCGTGGGACGCTCGGGCTCCTCCCACTCAGGCGTAGGGACGTTCGGGCTCCTCCCACTCAGGCGTGGGACGCTCGGGCTCCTCCCACTCAGGCGTGGGACGTTCGGGCTCCTCCCACTCAGGCGTGGGACGTTCGGGCTCCTCCCTTTGGGCTAGAGAGGACAACAGCCTTGTTAGTAGCGGTGCAGGGCACCTTTTAACACCGCCTGCAACTGCTGCGCTGATGTTACTCTGGGCCCCCCTTGCTTCTCCTGATCCAGCAGCCAGTCGATCACCTCCTCTGACACTGGGCTGCAGGATGGGTGCTGCTGTTGCTTCCTCTCTAGCGTCTTTCCTCCCTCCATTTCTCCAAAAAAAAAATCCATTTTTTTTTTTTCCTTTTTTTCTCTCCAAAAAAAAAAAACACACGGTACTCCTGCTCTGGTCTGAGTCTTGGAGGCGCTGGTAATCCCACGATGACACCACGTGTCACAAAGACGGCAGCAGTGGGTGACGTCAGACCAGAGCCAGGAAATAAATAACAGAGAGTGGGGTTTTGGTGAAGCTGAGCGCGTGATCGCGCTCAGCATTTAATAATTAAACAGAACAGAAAATAAAAGGTTTGAACACAAAACACGGCACATTCGCCAAAACAAAAGAGATAAACAAAACGAACACACACTTAACAAACGGTGCACGGAGACAAACAAACACGGTGAGTACAAAAACACTTCTTCTTCTTATTATATTCTCTCCTTCTCCACACCCGTTCTCCACCCACGAACACCCAACCCCCAGTGAGTGAAACGTGCATCTATATATACTGTTGTGCTGGGATTCAATTACTAATTAATTATTCACTTGAATCCCAGCACGTGAATTAATTATGTGCAACCTCGTGCCTAACTACAATTATACATTTTTAAACACACGTGAAACACAGACCCGCTTATATCCCGTGTACCAATCGCTATACACCAACATTAACACATGCAACATGCAACATATAACACAAACTACGCACAAGGGCGCGGCCACATCGCCACAGGGTCTCAGACATGTCCTTGAGCTCCAGTTATCAAGATTATATACCGGTTTAACAGAACACATCACAACCTATTTAATATTATTATTTGTTTATTTAGCAGACGCCTTTATCCAAGGAGACTTACAGAGACTAGGGTGTGTGAACTATGCATCAGCTGCATTGTCACTTACAACAACGTCTCACCCGAAGGACGGAGCACAAAGAGGTTAAGTGACTTGCTCAGGGTCGCACAATGAGTTAGTGGTTGAGGTGGGATTTGAACCGGGGACCTCCTGGTTACAAGCCCTTTTGTTTAACCACTGGACCGCACAGCTTAGTCTCATGGTTAAGGTTTCCAACAGACTGGCTCATAACCAAGTTGCATGCTTGTACTTTCTCCTTGAGAGGACAACTTTCTTCAATAGCAGTTGCTGTATAGGGCAAACGATATGGTGCTCTGTGTGACTGCAGTTGTTCTTGTTCTGCTAAAGCCTGAGGGCACTGTCTGGTGTGACTTCCTTCAGCACAAGTCACCGGGGAACTACCAGTTTCCACAACAAACAAATCATTACCCTAATGAAGATTGCAGCTTTGGTTAATTTGAAAGCGCAACTGAAGCCCATTAGGTTTTAATATATTAACTCACTTATTTGTTAGATGTGAGGAAAAGTGTGTAAAGTTCTGTACTTCTTGACCCAAACAAACACATTTGTAGAGTATGTTGATTAGGGATAATCCTGCCATGTTTTGAATCAGATGCCAGGTGTTTCATTAGAAATGGCAGTACATATTCATGCCTGGGTGGGTCTGATGCGCATGTCTGTTTATATAGTGTTATCTGTTCATTGCATGAAAATCAATACAAGTGGTCCTAAAATGTATTGTATCTACAGTTAAACATAACAATGACAAATTGTATCTTCCTGTCGATTGTAAACACCTACTGTTTTAGAACACAGATATCTTTACACTGTCATTTTAGAACTTAAATATAGTTGAAATTATTATAGGAGTCATTTTAAGATCTTTACAACATGTTTTTATTTTTATTTGTATGAACAAGTAATAACAAACCTAAAAATACGATCTAAATTTTAATACCTATAATTGCTTGTGATGGGTTGCCTTCAATTTAAATATAATAGACAGTTAATAATATATAAGACAAGTTCATTTTAAAAAATGTTAAGAGGATGATTTCCTTATGCCAACAAGCCTGTCAATCTTAATTTGTCAATGCTGTTGACATGCAATTCATTCTCAGCATTTTTTTTTTCAGAACTAACTGACTGGCTCAGTACTATAAAGCAGGTGAACTATGGGTCTCTCAAGTTTACAGGTTAAAGCTAAGAGTCCATTTCTGTTAGGTGACAAAAGGTCCTGCTATTCCCATGAGTGGGTGTAGTCAACTGGAAGGAGATCAGAAGCATGTCTTCATTTGCACTGGTATAGCCAGAACTTCGTTGACACACAACAGATGGGGCCAACTGAAAATGAAGCTTGAGGGACAGCTTCAAATGCTAGTCGGAGGAAAAATGTAAAACTAGAATTTAAATATTCTATATTTTCAAAGACGCTGAATGTCCATGCAGAATGTTCATGAAATTAAAACTGTCATTACGGCTAGATTTGTGTTTTTTAAATCCAGAAACAACATTTTAACATAAAGGTCCCTATCCTCCAACACGAATCTATGTTTTGTAAAGTTTTTATTTACCTTTACAACAAAATACAGTACTGCACTGGGACAAATGCCTAGCAAAAAATGTCCCCATATGTTTTGTAACATTAACATGGAATTGTTCTTTCAAAAATAGGAGTTAATTGAAAACTGGAGTAAAAATATGCTTCATTGTGTTTTTGCAGGATTCAATTCAACAGTTAACATTCCATTAGATGAGATGCTGCAGTTCAGTAAAAAAAATAAACTATTAATCTCCAGTAAATGAGCACAGCAATGCTGTGAATATACTGTATGTACACCACATTAACTACCATTAACATTGTTTTTTTTTTCTTCTTTTCAATGCAAATGCAAAAAATAAAACAGACATTAGATATGATTTGTTTACTTGGAAGATCTTTGTCTGAAAGCATGTATTTCAATTTGTGAATAGGTAGTCTTCTTTGGTGCTGTCATAACAGCAGATTGCTGTTTGCAAATTTGTATTTAGCACTTTATTGGAGAGTGGAGTTGAGCAGTGAGGTAACAGTGTCCTTAGTAGGGCTGTTTTTTTCTGGTGGCCAAAATAAATGAGGGCAGAAAAAAAGGCAAAGGACTTGGGCCCCCCTTAAGCCACCAGCAGCAGTAGAATCATATTATTGTATTCTAACTGACAACACTTTTAATTTCTTCTTAACGTTTTACCCCATTTTGGCTGTTAAACGCATTTTCCACTAGCCAACAGAGAAAAGAAAACAGTAGCCAATTATAGTTTATTCTAATAAACTTTTATACACTGCCAGCATATGTTTAAAAATGCACTGTATACAACATCAATATAGCATTTAGATTAAGACCACGTCAGTAATGTACTTTGCATAAAATGCAGACAAAAATCAAGCACATCCTATTCATTTAATAATTATATACCTTTCTGTATACACCGTAGTTTAGGGTAACCATACATCCCCGATTTCCGGGGACAGTGCCAAGATGAGGTACTGTGTCCCCTGTCAAACAATGTCACAAAACAGGTCCCCAAATTCCCTTTTAATTTGTCATGTTGGTTAATATGTTGGATTCATAAATGTGTTAGAGAGAAATAACCAGACTTTCTATTATTGTTATTATTATTAGCTGTAACACTGGAGAGCCCAAATCCTACAGGTTTTCTAGGTGTCTTTACATCATCAGTGGCTAAATATCTAGAACATCTGTTAAACTTGACTAATTAAGCCAATAATTGTTGCAATTAACTATCTGAGAGCTTGGTTAAAATGAAAACCAGAAGACCCTGTAGCTCTCCAGGACCAGAGTTGGAGACCCCTGATCTAGATGGTACAGCACTATTGCAGTTGCCATAGCTAATCTAGTGAGCTTCTCCAGAGCTGCCAGCATCAGGAATGCTGGTGAGTACAATTTTTTGTATGTGTCCCCAGATTTGGTTTACAAAATATGGTCACCTTAGTTGTTCTTTCTAGTTCTGTAACATGAGCATTTTTTTTCTTTGTAATAATTTCTCTTGTTATTGTTTAATCAGGAGACACTTATAGTAATTGACATGCTGCAATTTGTGAACTACCTTGTTCTACCTCAATGCCATTTTCAGAAGAGATCAATCAAATAATTTATGAACCTCCAGTTTCTGTCTTATGCATTGTTTGTGAAGTTTCTTTTTCTGTCTTTACCAAATGTGTTTATTATATTAAGTGTGGCAGATCATAAATGTCCCTGATCAAAATTGCCATGACAACTAAACTGCAATGAGGTGATTCAATTGCAGGTCTACAGTAGGAGATCAGTAACATTTCTAATTGGCCCCAATAAAAACACCAGTAGTGTATAATATATTATATGAAATTCATTTAAATGTGTCAGCACTTACAATTTCCAAATAAGTATTGATAATGCTTTATTTGAACTGAACACCTCTATAAAGGTAACATTAGTAGCTCTGTTTAACTACAATTCAAAATGAAGGGAGGTGATATAAGGAAACACGCCATGTGATTTGCGGGAGCAAACCCCCCCATAATGCTGCCATAAATCGTGTTTAGCAACCGTAAAGTCACATTTTACCGGCCGCTAAAAATGCAGCCTATGTAAAAAAATAGTGTTCACCTGGCGTTCTGCACTCGCTATCAAATTTGGACTGCCATCATTATTCCATTAAAAATATATTAAAATGCTTTCAAATAAATAAAAGAGCATGGAATTGGGTGGGATATGGATACTAAGCGGGTGCAAACATTATAATGTGATGTAAGGATTTTGCCTTCCACTTAGGCAATTGCTGACCCTCCAAAAACTTTACACTTCTTACAAGGTGCAGAACATTATAGAAGCGAGTAATTAAGAGCTGTATAAAAGCACACACCTGCAGAGACCTGTCATTGGCTTCAGGGTGGCTGCTGTGGTACACTTCCTGATGCGGTGACACTTGGCTCTTGTTGAGGAGAGGCAGGAACATGTTCGGAAAAGAAGGCAAGACGAAGAAGACCCTGCATATTCAATCCCATGGTCACTGTTTGGGATGCCGGAGGATGTGGTGCTAAAGCGTTATCATCTCACTCTGCAGGTCATCTTTGACCTCATAGCTGAATTGAGGGATGAGCTAGACCTCAGCATCAACATCTGATGCTGAAAGAAAGCACCACCACTCATTCAAAATGTACATATATTTAATAAATAGATATTTCTGTAAAATGTTATTGCAGGCATTATTCCATTGAGCACACCTGCTCCTACATTAGGCACATGTCACAGTGGCAGAAATAATGTGCTGTGTCTAATACCAGGTTTATTGTCATTATTCATTAATGGCCAATACAGCAGAGCCACACATCCAGGTTCACTGTAAGTAAACCCCCAACCAACCATTTATCAAAGGGGCGTGGGGGAGGAGAGTTGGAGAAGCTACGTTTCTGCATTTTGCTTTTAACCTGTCTAAGCATACATGAAACACCCTATCAGCCAGTTTGTCTCTTACAGTCCAACCCATTGTTACTCTTCAGTCAGTTTGACACTCAGATTTTATGCAGCATCCTGTTTGTTTAATTTAACTTATAATACAACTTGATTTTAACCATAGCTTAGGTCATATTTGTAATGTTTAAAATGGTGACTACAGTTGAACTGTTTAACATTTAAGCGATTTGTGTATTGGCCACAAAATGCGTGTTGTTCTTGTGCAAATATATGTCTTCTATAAAATGCCAGACCTGCGTTTATCTGGGTCCCTGCAATTAATATAATCGAATTCGAATAGCAGCTTCTGCTGACTTGATATTATGAATAAAGTGATGTCAATGGGTCTTTCAATTTTTTATAACGTGTTTTTTTGGTCTATTTGTTTAGTCTTATTGTATTCACTGTACCTGAACTACATATTATTATTTCAGGAAGTACACATTTTTCTAACCTTGGAAATCTTTGTCACGTATACACATTGTAATACAACACATTTTGAACAAACGTACACGTATGATTTTCACTGTCTTTTACGATTTGCTAAATCCTTGGGCAAAAGGGGCGGTACTAAAATTTGGACTCGGCCACCGTAGTTCCTTTGACGTAATCAC
This sequence comes from Acipenser oxyrinchus oxyrinchus, assembly GCA_030684275.1. Taxonomy (NCBI): domain Eukaryota; kingdom Metazoa; phylum Chordata; class Actinopteri; order Acipenseriformes; family Acipenseridae; genus Acipenser; species Acipenser oxyrinchus. The sequence goes on along the minus strand of CM060247.1, from coordinate 24,575,452 downwards.
TTTATCTGTGATTGGACAATTTCAATAGTCGCGGGCTACTTGAATAGAGAAATCAGCAGTTTTGGTAACTGCAGGAATTGGAGAAGTATTGCTTGAGAATCAGGCAGAAAAAGAGAGATAACTTAAAGTTGTCCAAAATGGGAAATAAAATCAGCATGGAGAATTAAAGCAAACACACTAAATCACGCTGTTTGCTGTTTTAGTTTATGCTTTCTAGCTAAGCTTCGCATTTTTAATTTAGATTTCTTTTTTTTTTAAATTTTGCTTTTGTAAACAACTTGTTGCACAGTGTTACCCTTGATGTTATTGCCTGCGTACTTTTAACTGTCTCCTGCTTTGTTTTTAGACTTGGTGTTTATTTAGCGTTTTATCTTATTAGTTTTCGGATTGTATTTTGAAAATGTTTGGCACCAGTCAGAGGACTGTGACGGGGGATAGTTTCCAGAACCAGGAAAATTCGCTTTCAAGACGAAGAGAAGCTGAAAAACAGATTTTAGAAAACCAAGAAAATATGAATCCCAAAGCCTCAAACAGGACGGTTTTGGGAGTTCTGCAGAATAACCAGCGCAGCAGCAGAGTCCAGTCACTACGCGCCACAAAACAGGTGGGCAATTTTACTATACTAAACAGTATCCTTTAAAAATGTGTTTTTATATATAAACCAGTGATGTATTTAACTAATATTCCTGTGCAGACAATGTCGATTTACTAAAGGTATATTCCGCCGTGGTGGCCTGTCATTGAGTGTAAATATTCTTTATTTAATAAAGCAGGCCGTCCCCAGACTCGTCTATGAAAATGTAAACCAATCTATAAAAGTTTAAGTCTTACATTTTTTTTAATATACCTAATGTGAAAGCATCTAATTTGAGTCTGTAAATGCAATATGGTTAGACCCTTTGTCCTGCGCGCTTAAAAGATAGTTAGATTAAAACTGAAATGTCTGTAGGGGGAAGACTAATAAGACTACAGTCCGCCATTTTCTAAATCAGCTGCTGCACCTAAAGTTCACAGCATTACATTTTTACATCAATACGTTTACGTCTAAGCATTTGCCTTTATAAACGTAAACCTTGTTTTAATCCCACAATTTGTAATTGATTGGTTTTATATGTTGCCTTGGTCTTCGTAAAACCTTTTGTACAAAACAAATGCTCACAATTGGACATTGAATTCTCGCAGCATAAGTGATTATTTAATGGGTTTGTTCTCGCTTAAATTTATAGAAGACAAAATTCAATTGTGTAGCTTTGCTTGTCCATCTGGAATTAAAATTAACTAGCCCGAATCGTCATATACCGCCATTTTTACATGCCCCCACCAGCCCTGCAAGTTTACTTCGTTACACTGCTTTGGGGTGTTCAGCAATGAGCTTCTATAACGTGCATTATGACCTATAAATCTATACATTTACCTATTTGTTTCTCTAGGTCGGTAATTTTGTAGTAATCCATAGCTGTTCCTGAACATCAATCTAATATCTGCTTAAATATTTAGTTATCCTGTGTAGCAATTTACAATGTACATAACAATCTTTTGACTTTAAATTACTAGTGTGTGTGTGTATCTATATCCTATCTCTATCTTTTTTTTTTTCTTCTCTGTAGGCTGCTTTAGCACAGGCTGCCTCCTGCAATGATGAGAACTTTAGCCAGGTGCCTGCTGACAAAGTGGGAGCAAAACAGCCTGCTTTTACAATCCATGTGGATGAGCCTGATGGTGCCTGCAGTAAAAGACAAAATGTCTTGCCAGTGAAACCCGAGTCAGATGAACCTCTTACACTTAACCCATCCGTGACATCCCTTGTGACCCGGCAGCCACTTTCTACGATTGAATGCTCTATGGATGTCAGCTATGGTAGGTAGATCTAGAATCCAGTGACCAGCTTTTCTGTTTTCAACTTTCTGATCACACTGGCACAGGATGGCTACCTCGAGCACACATAGCGTGTGACCTGTATATTTGGATTAGCAGTGTGCCGGTCATCCGTTGCATAAAAAGCACAACAGTATTATCTGGGGTCAATTTGGAACATTCATCCACCCTGATTTCTTTGGTTCCATGAGAGATTTGTTTATTTAATCACTCCTGAAGCGGCGCCATGATCTTGGTGCTGTAAATCGCCACCAGTGATTTTGAGGCCACACTTCAGTTAATTGCTCCAAATTAAAAAACATGGAACTGTATTGAGGAACCCCTGTGCTTTTAAATATAATACTGCCTTAACTATAGCTTTAGAATTATATGCATACTTGAATACTCACCTTGTCAAATCTTTTCAGACTCTCCAATGGTTCTGGACATGTCTGTTAATGAAGCAGAAGAAAAGAAGTCCATTGTAAACAAAGTCCCAGATTATGCATTGGACATCCACAAATATTTACGAGAAATGGAGGTATGTATATCCCCTTTTCAAATGATTGAGATTATTGCAAGAATTACTGATATGATGAAACTGTGACACTGGTAGCGGGTGTAGGTTGGTGGTCTACTAGACACCAGTCTGTCAGAAGTGGCAGATTTCTCCTTTTTAATGTCATCCAGATTCTAGTATAGCATGGGTACAGAATTGACTAAATTTGGATCACGATGCAATTTGATTTGGCATACAGAATAGAATCCAAGAAGTAAACTATGCCTTTTTAATTTTAGTAAAGGTATTTTACATGGTGAAACACAAATCATTTTTCTGTCCCTCAAATAGGTGAAGTCCAGGCCAAAGGCAGGTTACATGAAGAAACAGCCAGACATAACTAATAGCATGCGAGCCATTCTTGTTGACTGGTTGGTAGAAGTTGGGGAGGAATACAAGCTACAAAATGAGACTCTCTACCTGGCTGTTAACTACATTGACAGATTCCTGTCATCCATGTCTGTCCTTCGAGGGAAACTGCAGCTTGTTGGGACAGCTGCTATGCTTCTAGCATCGTAAGTATTTAGAGCAGTATTATGAAATGTGGTTAAATAAATGCTGACATCTTGTGTATTTGGGCCTTCAAAGCAACCTTTCTGAGTGAGTTTTTTTCTTCTGAATTCAGAAAATTTGAAGAGATCTACCCACCAGAAGTGGCAGAGTTTGTCTACATTACAGATGACACTTACACCAAGAAGCAGGTTCTAAGGATGGAGCATCTTATTTTGAAAGTCCTTTCTTTTGATCTTGCTGCACCAACGATAAACCAGTTTCTTACGCAATACTTTCTGCATCAGCAAGCAAACAGTAAAGTGGAAAGCTTGTCAATGGTAAGACGTCTTCTAATCTCTTTTGGTTGTCAGATTTGATGGACATGCCACCATATGGGTATTTATCGACTTGCATATTTTGACACTAGTGATTTCACCTTTCATAGCTGTGTACCATTTCTGAGGTCAACATAACTGTCAGGAGCATGCTAGATAGCATTAAGGTACAGCACCAGATTTACTAATCCAAATATTGAGTTTAGTACATTGAACTCTCAATGTAGTAGACACATGCATTTGTTTGGATTAAGTTTGTTACAAATGTCTGAAGCTGTACAAGGCATGGATACTTCCTAGTTGCAGTTAAGGCATGCTTTCAACAACCGCTTACATTCTGCTTCAATAATTTATCACTGTACTTTGTTCAGTGTTTTAAGGAAATTGCAACTATACTGTGGCTAAACACTGCTGAGTGGCTGTAATGACATTTCTCCAAACATTAAGGGGAACTGAAACAGTTGGGTTAGGCCTACATATGGCTGATTTTGAGCTTAAACAAAGCAAACACAAAGCTACCACGCTTGTTTTTGAGAAACAGGTCTGCCGATTGCATGTCATTGGAAGAATTAAAGATAGGAAGGTATTAAACATGGTTTAATATAGCCTGATATTATGCTATGCAGACACACTTGTTACCATGAGTCAAATGGCTTTTTTGAGAGCATGTGTGCTATTTCTATTCATTCCAGTTCCTAGGAGAATTAAGCATGGTAGACTCTGACCCTTTCCTGAAGTACCTGCCATCTATCACGGCAGCTGCAGCTTTCGTTTTAGCAAATGTTACAATTACAGGAGCTACTTGGGTAAGTGTATCTATCTCTATCCATATTTATATCTCTATCGAAAGAATTTCTAGCTAAAAAAATAACTTTTTATAGCAAAGTGTAACACACGAGGTTTGGAAGTGATTTAACCTGCAATATTATTGAGCTGGCTTAGATGGTGTGGTTTAATGGCCTTGGTTAATTGCACTAATTTCTAATATGATTCAAATGCATAATGCAAAGTACTGTGAGATGGTGACTGCTGACTTGTCTTGGTTTACCTGCCAAGTTGCCTTAATGACAAAGGTATTGTCATTGATCTGCTGAGGACCTTGGCTCAATCGCTAGTTGAATTGGGTTATGAAGCATCCATGTACAGTCCTTTTTTGTGGATTTTGTGTTTTAACAAATAGTAATTGACTGTTTGTTTTTGGTTGAAACCCAAAGCTGCCTAGCTGAACTTCATGTGACTTGAATGCTAATCTGCTGACCCACACTTTTTTTCCAAAACAGCTTTGTAAAGTTCTGCTTTCATAAATGAAAAGTAAAGGTTAGCAGTTGTGTGGATACAACAAATCAATAACTTTGTTGCTGAAGTTGATTTTAATGTTTGCACTGCCATGCATGGTTTTTAAAATTTAATCTGCTTTGAGACCAATCTGTGTGCCATGTTTGGTAGATGTGTATCCATTCTTAGTAATTGGTCTCTCTTCCCCCCCCCACCCCTACTCCTCCTTGCAGCCAGAGTCCTTGGTTGAATTGACTGGCTACACTCTGGAAACCCTTGAGCCTTGCATAATGGATTTGTATCAAACCTACCTCTGTGCACCACAACATGGACAGCAATCTGTACGGGAGAAATACAAGGGTGCAAAGTAAGGCGTGGCTTTTTTATCAGGTTTTCTAAAATGTGTAATGTGCACATGGCTAATTTTGGCACCTACAGTTTTGGCATCCATACCTGACAACCCCCTTGCATGCTGTTAAACTATGGTGTTCTATACCCTAGAAGTCATGACATCCCTGCACTCCCCATGAGTGCCACAGTTGAAGGGGAGACTTTATAACAGCAAGAAGATATAATATTTAGGACCACTTGTGGTCTTCGATTTCACTTGTCCCTGACCTGTTTCTTGTGTCTCTGCATGATTTCACCTAAAGGTAATTGTGGTTGCTATCTACAAGTTGCAGATATGCCTACACTGTAAAGTGTCTGTAAATGTGAAGGTTTTAAATAACATTTTTTTTTTTTTTAAACTTTAATGTTAAACCGCTTTAAATAAGATGGTATACGACCATAAAACACTTTACAAAATGCCTGTAAAGTTGAAGGTTAAGTAACCATAACAATTAAGATAAAATATATGTATAACTAATTTAAATCACTGTAAATGTGGCTGTTTACAGCCATAACACTTTACAAAATGTCAGTGAAGGGTAAATAACCAAAAAAAGCTTTGTACATCTTTTTTTACTTAATATTGCAAATATTTGAATTGACGTCTAAAATATAGTACAGTAAGTACCTACAATAAATACCAAAGGTAAAATGAGAAATAACTACAGCTATTACTGTAATTAAGATTTAAATTCCATTAAACCTAAAGACAGATTTACAGTTCTGACCAATTTCCTTTAACATTAGTGTAAAATACATTGGTGTTTACACTTAAATACCGTAGATATGACCTCTAACTAGAATCCCAGAATCCATTGTGTGGCAGAGTGTAAATAGTTGTAGTTAAGTTATTTGTGGTATGTGGTTGCATGATTTATTTGTAAATTTGCATGTCCTTTTGTGTGTTCCTCCATGGTGTGTGTGGTAACCCCTGTTCTGGGAGTCCAGGCCCAGAGTGGGCTACCCCCTTTCCCTGTCTATCTCCTTTCTCTGCCGAGTTCAGTGCTTGTAGCGCTGCTGTTCAGTGAAGACCATTGGAATTCCTAACTTGTGCAGTGCGTCTCAATTATAAGAGTTGTCGTCCTGAAAATATCAATCTTTAATTTTTATGGTATTATATTGTAAAGTTTATAGTAAACAGATTGCTGTCATTTGATGTACTGTCAGACCATAATTCAGTATATACAGTGTGACCATATGTATTATGGTTACTTGCTGTAAATCAGTTTATAAAGTGTGGCTGTATATTGAATTTGTCATTTGCTGTAATTCAGTTTATAGTCACTCCAGGTATTGACTGTCAACTCTGCTGCCAGTCATTTGACAGTTATTTACATTTTTGTGTAATTTTGAAAGCTCCAGTGAAAAATACTGATGTCAGGCTTGTTAAACTTTTTTTTTTTTTTTTTTTTTAATCCCCCAGGTACCACGGAGTGTCTCTTATAGAGCCACCAGAGAAATTGACCCTGGCTTGAAGACTTGACATTTTATTTTATTGTAATTCCATGCAGACATATTTAGGACTTCTGTTCTGCAGTTTTATTTTAATTTCTTTTTTATATTTTTATACCAATGCCACAACTGAAGACCATATTGCTTACTGGTAATTGTATTGTAATTTACCAAGATGAATAGGAGTGACTTGTTTTTAAGACCACTTTTTTAAATGTGCAATCCTACAGAAGCTCTAACATCCCAAAGAGACATGTAATCCTCTCATTACAAGATTAATATTGGGTTATTTTGCAATTGCGTTGTCAAGATGGTTTTCAGCAGCGATGGATGTTGGTGTAACAGAAGTGAAGTGCAGCTGGACAGTGAGAAGCGGTGAAGGATCTCCATTAGTTCTGTAAATGTGTGAGAATGAGCTTGCAATGGTGTCGGTATGTGAGGGGGGGAGATGACACGCGCGGAGTTCTGTAACTTGTATTAGTTTGAACAAAATGTAATGCATAATAATGCTACTGCAGAAACTTAATGCACATTTCCATTAAGCCGATTTTATGACCTAGAGATAAAGTAGAAGCATACTGTATTAATGAAACTAGTACAACCTATTTATTGTATAGGCAAGACACTCAATCTGTATACTTTGTACTAGTTTATCATGAAGTGCAACCCTTTTTTAAAGCAAAATGAAGAGACTGAATGGGAACAAACACGAGTGGTGTGAATTACCAAAACCTATGCTGCAATATTCCCTTGTAATAATGCAATACATATTTCTTTGGTGCCAATTAGCTTCCATACAAATTTCTCTCTCCTCTTGTAAGCATTTAATAATGTTAATATGTATTCTAGTTAATCCAATTCAAGCATTAGGTTTTAAACTGCAAAATAAAAGTTTTAAATAAGAGTTTTGTTAATGTTTTACTATTGGATTGTCCCCTTTTGAAAAAACCCAACTACTGTATATTGATTTACTTGCATCCGATGACTGCAGAACAGAAAACCATTCTCTCATCTTGAAAATATCCATTGAATTTGTTTATAATGCCTTTTAAAATCTATCACAGACCTGAAATGTTTTGGATAATGGATGTGTAATTGATTTTATATATACGGTATAATGATGCATGCAAATTACAATTTTATCAGTTCTAGAAGGAGTCTGCTCAATTATTTTCTTTTCTTTTGTTTTTATAATGGTGTTTTATTCTTTACTTTTATGAACTTGAACGATTATAACCTCCAGTAAATTCCATCAACGATCAAGCTTAACCATAAATGGGCCAACCTATTCTGAAAACTTATCCTGAACATTTCTTGAAGGGATTAGGTCAATTCTTAATTTCTAGGCAAGGTATATACATTTTCCTGCATCTCTTATTTTGTTTTATTTTACATAGTTAGAATGTTTTGTGAATGGGCTTGGTAATTTAGATATTTTATTGATAGATAAATTATTCAAATAATGATCCTCTGAACAACCTCCAAAAGGGTTGCCTATGCCTTGATTGTTTAATAAACCTCAGACCCAAGCGTCTCAACTTGTCCCGTTAATTAACCCAAGCAAGTGGCTTCCCTGTGCTATGTGCTGAGAGTCTAGTTGTTGGTATGGTGGCTGTGCTAGCCACAAACAATTGGAGACTTGGCAGTTGGGCAGTTTAATGAGCTTTGTCCACCTTTTAGAAGCATCGTTAAAACAAATAATGGTATTGCATATCATTTAAACACCCTTTTAGGATGTCATTTTTGGGGAATTAAAATATTAACCATAACACTGGGTTTGACCCCATATTTATGACTAACTGATGAGCAACATTGTAAACATAACATTTTTAGGGTGAACTACAGTTTGTCTTGTTCATAGTGATTTGTGCAGTAGTCAATCACAGCATTGACGGCGTGCCATTTTCTCGTATTAAACAGGCATTCGTACCACATTCTAACAATGTACCACTTTCTGGTCCTACACCGGTATTGAATTGTGACAGTATAGATGTAGGGTTTCATTTATATAGCCTAATTTTAAAAGAGTAAGCGTTAAACCAAGCTGAATAGCACACCAATGGTGTAAAAGCTTACCGAATCTATCCCAATGTACCCCTGGAGGTACTTCAAAACGTCATAGGGGTTACGCAGGATGAATCAAATGCAAAAAATGAAAGTAAAAACATGATTTTGAATTGAGTTTTTCTCTAAAGCACTGCATAGATTTTTTGTTTGTTTAGCAGCTAGCTCAGTCTTGAGTAGTTTCAAAACTATCATCCACCTCTACAGATGGGTGATTTCTATTGAGCAGTTTTCCACGGCCATTATATTAGGGTTGACCGATCCCCATAACAGGAAACGATTTAGGGACGTGATGAGGGCTTTAAACAAGCCGAGAAGTTTAAAAAAAAATCCAAAATGTATCCAATCACAATAGTCCCTCTGTTGAAACCACACCCTCCTTACTCGCTAGGTCAATTCCTCCTATGTGAACTAGCCTCGACTGATAATGCGCGGCTGGTTGAATTTGTTTTTGGTGTTTAATAGACATCTAGATTATTCCTGTGCATAGTTTCTCAAAAAATCGACACATTTCTTACTTGCAGAAGAAAAACCAAGAAAGAAAACAAGTCTACAGAAAGTGCAAAGCAACGTTATAACGGGTCCCTTTAATGTTGGCATTGTTAGTTATTATAGTTTTATCCTGACTCGGTTAATGTTTTTTTTTATTTATTTATTTTGTTAACATTTTTAAGTGGCACATTAATTATGATGAGATGGGAAGTAAATGGTAACCTGATAAACATTTACAATGCCGACTATTTTGGATTAGCTAATAACTTTCCCTGAAAAGAAAGCGAATTGGTCCGCATGTGTTTCTGAAGAGATTCTCAAATACCGTCTGATTCTGGGCATCGAGACATAATAGAAGTTATACAATTTACTGTTTGGTATTCTGTTCTGAACCAAGTTTGTCACTGTTGTGATATAATTTTTTTTTCTTCTTTCTTAATGGGGGGCGGGTCACCATTCAGTAGAGTAAATATTGTAAAAGGGTACTTGAGCTGAAACCTATAAACAGAAGGGGCACAGTTTTACAATTTTGCCTTTCTGGTCAATTATTAATAAATACAAAGTTTGACCCGTTCCTGAATTAGCTAGTAGGTATGACTTAATTACAGATGTGGGCAATTTCATTCTCGCTTTTCAAGGTAAATTAAACAGTGGTTTGGTCGTCTGCATTTACATGGGAATGGTAACCCACACAGTATACATATAAAATGTTGAGTCCTATCAAATACCTGGTTGTAAACTATGCCCCCTGCTGGTGTGTAGACCCAACTGCATTGATCCTGCATGTGCTGCTAAATACTGCACTGTAAACTCCTATTTAAATAAAAATGCGTTGAAACTGGATACTAAATAAATCACACAGACATATTTTTAGTTTATATTATCATTGCATGATCGTCCATTTATTCAAGACCATTTCCTCTGAAACTGTGTTCAACAGTTACCATATTATCCACCAGTAGTTGATATTTGAAACTATATTGTCAACTGCAGTGATAAATGACCGTTTCACCAGCCTTTATATTAGCTTTAGTTACACGTTTTCCAGTGATACTGCAGCAACAGTAGCAAGTTACGATTGTTGTAATCGATTGTGCATTAAAATCTTGGACTACCTGATTTGCTTTCCCCGCTGGCTAACACTAGCAAATTCAAAGCTGGATAGACATGTGAAAAATGTATTATTATTATTATTTGTTTATTTAGCAGACGCCTTTATCCAAGGCGACTTACAGAGACTAGGGTGTGTGAACTATGCATCAGCTGCAGTGTCACTTACAATTACATCTCACCCAAAAGGAGGCTAAGTGACTTGCTCAGGGTCACACAATGAGTCAGTGGTTGAAGTGGGATTTGAACCGGGGACCTTCTGGTTACAAGCCCGTTTTTTTAACCACTGGACCACACAGCATCCTATGTAAGTTGTAAGTTTAATTGGATGGATATAGTGTGAAATATGTACTAGGCCATTCTGCTAATGCCCAGTTCCCATAGCTGAATCCATCCAGTTATTCATTTAAATACATTTAATGAAAATCTACCTGATTTCACAGGTTTATTGTTCCAAGATTGTATCGACTTAATTTATCAAAGCCTCAAAAGGCTCTCTAGCAAAAGTACAGTAGTGTAGTATGTTTTCTGTGGCACGAGGTGTAATTTAAATGCAAACCAAAAAGGTTTACTGCACATGGACTTATATTTCAGTCCACTCTATGGATATTTTAGCCATTAATCTATTAAAATCTTACATTCATCTGTGCTAATCCGTTTCTGCCAAGTGGAAGTTAATTTGGGATTGCATGTTCTGCCTCTATTTACAGGTGCTTATGAGCAGACAGGATTTGAAGCTTTCCTGACAACCTCATTGTACATTGCCGTTTTCCTCCATATCTGTTTGCATAGACCACCCTATCCTTGGTTATCACATCCCTTATGTGTACAAGTTTCTTCCAAAACACTGAAGACATACATGGGTTTGGAATTAATTTATTTTTTAATATAAACACATGTTGTACACACCGATGTGAAAAGGAACAATACTTCATACAGCACATTTTTATGCTAATGACATGAATGAAATCAAATTTTCTATATTAAAGCTGCAATTTAATTTTAGATGATCAAGGGCGGGGAGTAGGTGCTTAACATGTCAGGTGCCAAGACCTCAAATGGTCTCCGATGTTATGATTGTGTTGACTCCTGTGTAGACTTGGTTTCTGTATTGACAGTGTTCTGGTAGGCGTTTCTATTTTTGTGTCCACCAACGTGAGTATTTATTTTGTTAGCTGTAACTAGTAAAGGACAATACATGCACTGCTTAATAGAGTATTGGTTTGTCCCTCTGTCACTGTGACTCACTGTTCAATGATGACCCATCATCTAAAGCACGGTACAAAGGAAGTCAGCTATTGAAGGAAGGGCTGCAGGAACAGAAAGCGAGTCTGTGTCTACAAATCAGTGCACTGCATTTTAAGATAGTACAGCCTGGAAGTATTGAGGATAGTTGCTTAATGTGCTGGTTTCTTCTTTTTCTTTTTCTTTGAAGCTGCTGTGCTGCGGGCTTGCACTCTAAAACAAAACAAAACTTATTGTTGTGAACAATACACATTCAACACAGAAATACTGTAGCTTTGAATTGCTTATGTATCCTTCTGATGCAAAGCAGCATTTATGCATTATGTTTTGAAACCAGTGTAACCCATATTTACAAAACCTTAATTATAATATATATATTCATAAATCTGATCTGTGTTTAAGGCTCGTCTCTATAAATTGTGTCTCAATATTAGCACAATTTGTTTCATATGTATTTTGCAGTTTTGAAAAATGAAAAAGTAATATTAACAATGGTATGCCAAGGTATTTGGATATTTACCTGTGACTTATGCTAATGTTGACATACATATGTGGTAGGGCTGTCACTTAAATCTCAAAAGAAGCAATCGATTAATTGGGCACACAAAAAAAAATCATTCTAATAAATATCGATTTCGCCCACATACATTTTCCCCCCGGATGTGATTATTTTAATATCATTGCAGTTTAAGTAAAAGCTTGTGCACAACAATTGAATGCGAGGCGTAATTACGCCTTGGTAGCGTCAGGAGAAAAAAAAAAACACAAGTCGCAGGTTTAACATACTACAGCAGGGTTTCTCAAACCGTCCTGTGGCTGCTGGTTTTCATTCCAACCGAGCTCTCAATTACTTAACTAGACCCTTAATTGAACTAATAATTTGCTTAATTAGACCTTTTTACTTGTTTTCAGCTCTTAAACAGTTGCAGTTCAAGTTACTTATCAAATGCTATAGCTAACTTGAAATAGTTTATGAAACTTATTTTTTTATTCAGTGACAGCTGCAGCATCACGCATTGTATCTGTTAATATTGTGCCACCTAACCTTAACTATCTGTGAAACACAATGCAGAAATCCCTGCCTAAAATATAATAGTAATAATAGTAATACAAATTGACTGACTTACCACAACATGCATACCCGCTACATAGGTCAAGCTGATTGTTACTCCAAAATTGCGTTTAACATCACTGATCGTTTATTGCTTAATTTAACGTTATTGAATATTGTTATATATGAATTATATAACAGTTCATTTTGAAACTCCAAAGAAGCACAAACTATATGTATTCAGTTTTCTTCAATGTGCACAATGTATTTACAGGCCATTTGCTGGGAGTACAAGCCCGTCTTCCTGCTCTAGATTCAAGGCGGTGCGCTTTTTTTTTTAATGAATCGATTATCCAGTATTTATATCGATGTACATAATGAGGAATGGAATCGATCGGAAAATTGATTTCCGATTTAATCGTAGCAGCCCCGATATGTGGCTCGTTACTATACCTGAATGGGTATTAAAAGGTGATGTGGAAAGTTCCCCTGTAGTCACTCTACTTACTTTACTTCTTTTTTCATGATCTTTGGTTCTAGTATGACAACATCTTCCTCTTCACTGTCAGAGAGGACGATAGGGTCTTCTATGAGACAAACACACACAATTTAAACATTACCAATGCTTAGTCACTCGGTATTGGCAGCATTTGTTTGCACCCAGCCCAAATAAGACGTGTATTCAAGCAATTCTGATGGGGTGGATCAAATAAAACATAGATTTCATGCGTTAGCTTCTGCATTTAAGAAAGAAACAAATATTTAACAAACTGCAGATACATGCCTTTGTTAACACTTTTGACCTTCACGTCCATTGTTTGAAGCTCTTCTTCTATGGTTTGGTCTTCAGCTTCTTCACCATCTTCTTTCTCATCTAACCCCCAGGAATTCTGCAGCCCCTCCCCTATCTGGCCTGTTCCTGGAGCGCACACCACTGGTGAGGGGATGCTGTCTTTGTAAAGGAAAAGTTGCCAACGGTCGATAACTCCTCCTATTCAGAATTTAGGACATCATAATATATATATTTTTTTTTATTTACAATTGACACACAATAACCCTCAGATAATTAGATATTTTATAGTGTACTGAGTTTATATTTTCTGTTGCTGTAGTTTATCAGGTTATAGGGTGTCGCAACAGCATTGCCAACTACAAAAAACCTAATTCCTCTAAATGTAACCTCTAAAATAAATCTGAAATCCAGATTCCAGATAGTTAAGTTGTCGACGCAGCTATGGAATTTAGTTTAAATATGGGGCTCTAAAAACCAGAAGTCTTGTGTGGTTTGTACAGGTCAGAAGAATCTACATACTTTATTGTTGCTTTTGCTGACAATGCCTTACGAAATAATAAAAAGCTGCTGTTTATCCTGCCCTTGTTGCTCTAGTCAATTTTTACACAAGTTATGTAAGTGTTTGCTCATTGAACCAACTTTCTATACTATGAAAACCAAAGGATACAATTCTGATGGTGGTTCAGTGTTAGAGATAAGATCTTCTGCTTTCTTTCCAATGTCACCTGTATCAACTGGTGCCACTTCCATTTTATAGGCTGTGATCCGCTGGTTTGGCATGGACTCTGCAAAACCAAATTTTCCTCCTTCTTTCCTGTAAAGTTTTTGTTGTACATGTTTACTAAAAGTGCAGGTGGGAAAAATCACTAAAGCTACCGAGGGTTTCCAAACAAGCTGTTTTAATCTGAGTTCCTTTTTTCAGAGACTTCTGTCAGAGGAAATCCAACAAAACATACTATAGACTACTGCAAGGCTATTGTACATTATATAGGACTACATTTATATGAATTACTAAAAGCAGATTACATTTTATTTTTTCAAAACCAGTTCCTTTCTGATCAACACCAAGTTCTTACCTGACTTTCTTGTCATTTTCCAGAGCTTTCTGGATCAGCTCTGAAATCTCTGTAACTTTCACACTGGCAATCTTGCTACACCTCAGAACCTGCAAAACACGATGTAGCAAATAATGTGTTTAAAACAAAAACAGGTGTTTTGAGTTGATTTTGTGGGTATAGACTAGAGGTGCAATCGGCACCCTAATTTTGTATTCGATTACCGTATCGACATTTATCAACGATAATTGATGCATTGATGTTTTATTTTTCAAAATAAAGAAACGTTATTTTGTTTGTTTTTTTAAACAGAAGATCTAATAAAGAAATTAGGCACAACGAAATTAGAACACTTCCAATTCTAAAAAAAAAAAAAAAGAAATACAAATGAAAAGAATATGCGTGCATCCTCATCAGATTCACATTGTATTAATAATAAAAAATACTATATTACTATGGTTATTATTATTACTGTTAATTTCTTAGCAGACGCCCTTATCCAGGGCGACTTACAATTGTTACAAGATATCACATTATTTTTACATACAATTACCCATTTATACAGTTGGGTTTTTACTGGAGCAATCTAGGTAAAGTACCTTGCTCAAGGGTACAGCAGCAGTGTCCCCCAACTGGGATTGAACCCACGACCCTCCAGTCAGGAGTCCAGAGCCCTAACCACTACTCCACACTGCTGCTGGTTGTTCAATACTGTTTACAGTTTATGTCCAAAAGCAAAGCATTTGAATTAGTCTCACAAACCCTGACTAATATAACCATCGTACTAAATTCAGCTTATTTTTCTATAATATTGCCATATAATCCAAACTAGAGTCATTTTAGGCATCGGGTCGGGTACCCACGGGGCTCTCAAAAGCGGGTCGGAATGTGAACTTTTTCACGGTTTGTGGTTGGTCAAGGGTCAAAAAAAAAAAAAAAAAATCGGGCTGAATTTGAATCACCAAAAACATTTTCTGTCCTTTCAGCGTACTCGTCTGTAACCCTTTTCCAAATAACGTATTAGAAGGTAAATGCACCAGTATTTCCTGCACTAAAGCAGGAGGCGATAGGGAGGAATCAGCTGACTAAACAGTGTTGTTCTCGCTTGTTTGATACGTCGCAAGATCTTTTTATCACGTCTGCTTGGTGATATTAAAAATTCCTGTGGACAAGATGAAACAAAAGATAGCGCTTATATCATGTAGTAGATAATAGCGCGAAAGGTAAATCACAAGTGTAGAATTCTTTTGGAATCATAGCAAATGAAAATAATGAACATGTGACTGGATCCGTTGCTTGTAAAACCTGTCATTATGTTTTTGTGAACGACAGCCACAAAACTGGTACATCACCTCTGCGAAAGCACAGGTGTAGCTCCCTTTCAACTGGTGGCACGAAAGGAATAGACAGGTATTTTATGGTAAAGTAAGTAGTGATAATTAATATGTTACAATGTTAAAATATATGCCGACCACTAGAGAAAGCTACCATGCTGTGTAGCCTTGTGTAATCTCAATCTGTGGAGAATGGTAGTGATATCTGTGTGTGAATGTGAGAGTCAGTTGATGCAGGCAGTAGGTAAAGGACAAACACTTGCAGGTTCGGTTCGGTTCGGGTCGGGTCGTGGGTAAGAAGACGGTGTTGCAGTGGGTTGCGGTTTCGGGTCGGGTTATGTAGTAGCAGGGTCCGGGTTGGAAGCGGGTCGTAAAAATCGGACCCACACAGGACTGATCCAAACACAACATGCTTTGAAACAAAAGGTAATTGGTAGATTTAATAGATTTAAAAAAAAAAAAAAATTAAAAAAGTGTGTTGCCTTAATTTTTAAATTAAAAAAAAACCTGAATACTTGGCCTACATCTGATTTGTCTTATCCAATGTGTAATGTAGGCTTGAAGTGTGTATCCTAGCAATGTGCTAATCTACCGTACTAGCATTAGAAGCAGCGCGCTCACACTCAAGGTTTTAACACTAGAACCGCCAGATTTTCGAACTACCTAGAACCGCCATGTGGGTCACTGACCCATGCATTTTTAAACTGCTTTGTCATGAAAATTAAAGACATAATATCGGATACAACTGAAAAGTTTTAGTCATGAACATCATATCTAACATTCGCATCGCAGAAACACCGTATTTAAATAGAAAATTAAACAAAGGGTTTATTTTTAACATGAGCGCATATACAGCACGACTAGTGAAAAAATATAATAAAATATACATTTCTAAAGAAACGGGTATGTACCTATACCCGTGTACAGGTGTAAAGAGGTACAGGTACACACAAAGCTATAAAATCAAAATCATTGTTTCTAATACTACATAAAAAGAAAATATAACACTACTTCCGGTATGACGGCTGCATTGTACTCTATGGAGGAGCGTACGCGTCTGCCAGCTGACTGTGCCTGCATCCAGGAGCTGTGTTGAAAACACAGATGCAGTCCCATTGAACACTATTGTGTAAACACGTGTAAACTGGCACATAGAACTCCGTAAAACCAACATATTTTTTTTTCTAATAGTAATATAAAAAAGAATATATAAAATATGTTTCATATTAGGCACATAAGTTATTATCCTACCTGTCATTTCAGTTTGCTGAGTGCAGCTTCCCGTATTCCAATCAAAATGAATACTTTCAAGATTAAATATTTTCCTTCTGATATATTCCCAGTTGCATTTGTGGATTGTTGTCTCCAGGTACATTGAAAAATAAGCAACTAGGCTTTCACTGAGTTTGCATCTTGATAAATCCACAATCATAGCAATCTCTGTCAAACAAATTTAGGCTTGAAATAAAAAAAAAACAACACACACACGTGCTAGGAGGAGGGTGTGTGTCTCGTTTGCTGCATTTACAAAAAAAATAGAATATGTTACGTTATATAAAAAAAGACATGCATTGTAATGCATGGGTCACATTGACCCACGTGGCGGTTCTAGGTAGAATGGTTTATAACATTATCATTTTTGCGATTCTGGCTATCAAACACCGTCTGGATATTGAACTCATAACTCCAAAAACGGACACACACATACGATTTACAATGGAAGAGTAATTAACATTTTAAATCCAAAATGGGTCAACCTGACCCGCATGGCAGTTCTAGTGTTAATGCAAACCGGCAACAGGAGACTTAAAACTGGGTACTAATTCGATGCATCGATTCACCAAAATGTAATCGAAGCTTGGTTAAATTTAGGGACAGATGATCAATAATCAATGGATCGATTAATTGTTGCACCCCTAGTATACACAAATCAGTTGGACCACTGTACAGCTGCAATTAACAGCTCTGAAGAACAGTGCATTGTCAACCTAGGTTTAGTCTGCTTTAAAGATATACACTGCTTTGAACTTGATGAAGTACAATAACGGGATCTAAATACCCCCCACTAACTGCTCCCCCACCCCCAACTGCACTTACTTACTTTCCGTCCTTCTGCCATTTCACGTTCAAACATCATTCATATATGGCATGGCCTACTATAGCAACTTCATTATAAGGTGGGAGCACTTTTGGCTAAATCCGTCAGGCATGCAGCAGATGCAGATTTTTTTTTTTTCACTAAAAACATACTGTATCTAGCATAGAAGTGCCAATTGTGAAGCTCTTACTTGGTCTTTCAGCAGCATTATCCCTCCACTGGACTGAATGGTGCAAATCTCCCTGTGCTTGTTCATTGCAATCACCAGCAGCCCATCCATCACCCTCTCCTCACGCTCACTCGGATCCACTAACAAAAATGTCCTTCAGAAAAAGAAATTTGAATGAATGATCGTGAGCTTTCAATAAATTTCACTTAAGTCTATCTAAAGGTGTGTGTCGATAGGGACAATAAACAATGCACATTTTTAAATGGTATTGCTCGCAGTTTTTCATAATTTAGATTCAGCAATAAGCTTTAACTGGACTGGAATCCAGTCACTACAGTAGTTAATTGCAAATGCCTTAAAAAGTATCTTTTTATTGTATTTTAATTTTTGGTTGCAGTTCCATTGCATCCATATCATGGTGTGTATCAATAGCAAACACTTACCCTTGCTGAAAGAATGAAAAGCTGACAAAGATAGGCATGTGATGAATGCTTAATGGGATTGGATCCCGCTCTTCTGGGGTATACTGTTAACAGAGCGAAATGGCCATTAATCAGAGAAAATGTAATGGAAGGTTTATCTATTGTTTCCATTAAATTACATACATAGACTGTTAATTATTAGTAATTACTTAATGTAGCCTCTGAAGAAAACAATTAATAACAGACATGCACACTCAATGGGGTTAATACCTTCGTACAATATTTTTTAGTACTCATTCAACCACTTTCAAATACAGTGTTATAAGGGCCTTTGAGATATTCATAAAACAATGCATAATACATTAAAATGCTCCTGGAGGCATTAATTTAATCAGACTACATTATGCCTATTGGCAGTTTATAAAATAAATTACAGACTTCATTCTCTACCACTGTTGTAACTTCCTAAAAGCTGACATTTCCTTATTAATAATGAATAGCTATAATTAGTAACAAACACTAGAAAATGATTAATCAAAACATACTAGAACCCTCTAAGCCAATAACAACCTAGAACAGTTTCATTAATATCAAAGTTTATTAATCCATCAAAACATGGTCCATTACCTCATATAAAGTGAAATGTGAGGTCAAAGACCAACCTGTAAATCTGTCTTTGATCGGCCCATATACTATGTGGAAAATATGTTTCCCGTGTGCAACTCAAGTCATGCTCCTATTTAGTGAGTACTGATATTATGGTTCACATTGTGAACACAAAAGAAAGAAAAGAAAGTTGATATACCGAGTTATAAGTCACAAAGTACGTATCATTGTAATGTAAAATCAAAACAAACATTTACTATATGCTTCACAGTCTATAAAGAATTTCAAAAACCTACTGCCAGTTTCAATATAGACTTCAAGGCCAAGCTTTAAGTTTTGAGGAAACCACATAAAGTGAACTGAACGTTTCCTAATGTTGTAATCATTTTCATTGTGCATGTGAACCAATAGCTTTTTTATGACTGGAATTGATAGGGTATGAAAAGTATTACATTTTGGAATTACTGATAAAAATCGAAGACTTTAAAACCGAATGTGTCTTTTACAGCTAGTCCCTTAGGGATCATCTTGCAAAGAGGACAAGTGAAGAAATGTTTTCTTTAAATAAATAAATAAATAAATAAATAAATAAAATAAATTGTAAATTGAAGCTTTTCATTTCAATTCGGAATTAAAATATTTACCGTGGCATTATTACATGAACAATAAAAAATGAAAACTCACTGCCGTGTAAAGACAAAACACAGTTTATATTCGTCTGTTGCTACATGCATTGTATTTTCAACTGAAGTGGAAAAATACTAGGGGAAACATTCTAGAAAAACCTTTTTGTTGAACCACTGTGTGACAATGGGGATGCATTTACCAATACCAATTGCAGTCGTAAATTGTTAACAGAAAGTAGAAACAATTAATATGCAAAGACACAGGAATTATCAATACCTATTAAAAAAAATATGGGGGAACTAATACTGCCAGATGCTTTGTTACAATTTAAAGGTTTCGACCCTTTAGATTTACAGCTGTCCCCATATCTCCATGGATTTTTCTAAGAATGTCTCAGCTTGGCCTGGGGCCCTGTTGAGTTAAATTGTTACCATCACCAGGCCTACAGAGCTCTAATATAACTTGTTGATCAATTGTTGCAGCCATAATTAGTTTTAGCTTTTGACGCCAAGAGTTAATTTGAGAAATCTTGGGTCTGCATTCTTCAAATAGTTCATTATACTTACTGTTCCCCCTCTTTTTTCCCCACCACACACGATTTTATTTCAATTCATGGAACTCGCTGTCGCTGCTTCATTTTACTATGCATGTATTTTTTTTTTAAACAAAAGCACATTGTTTGAAATACTTTCATCCAAAAATGTCCTGAGATACAAATCAACTGAGGAACTGCTTGTAACTTAATTTCAATCAATCAATCAATCTTTATTTTTGTATAGTGCCTTTAACGAGGGCCACCACAAAGCGCTTTACATGAAGAAAACGAAAGAAAAAACAAACAGCAGCAATTGTAATAACAATACCCATAAAATAGTTACAAGTATTTTAAATAAATAAAACTGTCAAATAATAGTAAAAACAGTAAAATATGCCATATAGGAGACGAGCGAATATCATTTTAGATAATGATATGCCAGACTATAAAAATGTGTTTTTAATCGAGATTTAAAAACATCAGCCAAGGGAGCTTCCCTTACAATACTGCGCAGCTCATTCCAGAATTTTGGCACAATACAGCAGAAGCATCTACAACCCGAGTTTTTTTCTGAATAATGGGTATAGAAAGTAACCTGGCATCCTCAGATCGGAGTGACCAATTTGGGGACATATGGTGTTAAAAGATCTTTACGGTAAGGTGGAGCAAGGCCATTTAGAACACAAGAAATTCTAGAATGAGAAAAGGCCATTCGGCCCACCTATGCTCGTTCGCTCGCTCACTTTAACGCAAGCGTGGTCCGTTACTCTTATAGGTTAATAACACCACCTTAGAATCTATCCTAAATCGGACAGGAAGCCAGTGTAGAGATGCCAGCACAGGAGTGATCTGACCTTGTCTCTTAGTCCCAGTTAAAACTCTTGCAGCAGCATTCTGTACAAGCTGCAGATGAAATATCAAATTGACGACATAAAAGCATGCATCAATCACTCAGCATCCTGTCTGGAAAAGATACCTCTCAATCTTGCAATGTTTCTTAAATGAAAAAATAAACTGTTGTCATTTTTTTTAATGTGTGCCTCAAATGAGAGGTCTGGGTCAAAAATGACTTAGTTTTTTATTTTTTATTTCTGCTCTAAAATCTGTACAAAGACCGCCAAGTACAAAATCAGACAAGTGTATATTCTTGTATTGTTTCTTGTATTCAGGTCCCAATATCATCAATTCTGTTTTGTCTGAACTTAGCATTAGGACATTTTTAAACATCCAATTTCTGATGTCAGCAAGACAGGTATTCAAAATATCAGCCGCTGACCCATCACACTGCTTGAGGGACAGGTAAAGCTTTGTATCATCAGCGCAACAGTCAAAACGAACTCTGTGTCCCAAGGGCAGCATATAAAGAGAAAACAGAATTGGGCCAAAAAATGTCACTTGTCAGAGTTTATATCATAAGAGAACATCGTCATTTTAGCATCTGGTGCATCACGTTCGCAACATTCTTCTGTTTACAAAATTACATCTAATACAGCACACCTTTTTTTAAAGTGTTTGCTGCATGTTGTAAAAAGGTAATCTCCAAAATTCCATTTCTTGCAGTAAGAACACCAGGGAACGAGAAAAAAGGCCATTCGGCACATCAAGGTTCATCCCTTGTTACCACACCTTTCACCCCTACTGGGAGGGAACTAATTTAAGAGCACAGAATCTTTTTTATGCTCACAGTGTTTTAGATCCTACTGCTTCACCTGGTAGGCTATTCCATGAATTTATAACTCTCTGTGTAAAAAAGTGAATAATTTAATGAAGTAATAAATTTAGACACACATACCACAGTGACATCTTCCCCTTGGATAGACACATCTGGACGTCTGAAGTGGCACAGTGCAGTTATTGCAGCTATACTTGCAGCATCCATGATGTTGCCATCATGGTTTAACAAATGCAAGTCAACACGAATTTGCCACACCTAAAATAAATAAATAAATAATCCATACAACACATCCATTACACACAAATTTCACCACAAACTCTTAAAGAAAAAGGTACAGGTCTCAATGTCCTGCCTTTTCTTTACAGCAAGCTACAATTTGTAATATATCAGCGTCAGAAAGCAAAGCATTTCCTGTACTAACACTGAAATGCTATCTTTTAGAAGCTACTGTTCAGAAATAGGTTCTAGAGCAAGGGAACTGTTCATGTTTCAAATTTCCATTAGTCAGCAGTCATGCTGAACAAGTGAACAATTCAACCATGGAGGAAAATTAACATTTTAAAGTCCACATTAACAGAGCATGTTTTGTTTACAATTGGCAGTTGAAGATTTCAGTTAGCTAGAACATTTTATAATGAACTTGAACTCTGCAACGTTTTAGGAGCTGAGAACAATTTTAAAAAGTCTAATTAAGCAGATTATTAGTTCATTTAAGGGTTCAGTTAAGTAAATGAAAACCAGAACACACACGGGGTCCCCAGGACCAGGGTTGGGAAGCCCTGGTGTAAACGATACTAATCACAATATGTCTGCGATAGACATCAGTACATTAATAATCATTCAGAAACCATTTGGTGAAGTAGCTTTGTGGCGTTTGGTCTTGTATAACAATATAATGTATCATGTGAAGGAAGAATCACAATTCATCAATGCAAAATTAATTGTAAAAAATGATTATCATTATTTGCATGTGTACACTCATCTTCATTGATTGGAGAATATCTAGTACTACACCATACACGTGATCAAAGGACTGAGGAGGTGAAAAAAATAAGAGAATGCAGACTGTAGCTTTGTGCCTTGCTCACTGCTGATTATGAGGTTTAACTGTCCACTAAACTACTGGTAATTCCCTGTTTTCTGGATGCGTTTAGTCAGAGGTTGGCAACTCTGGTCCTGGAGTTGCAGTTCTATTACAGGATTAACAGGACCTTTTTTATTGGTTGAATTTAATACTTAAGGACATGGCTGGGACTTGAAGTGGTGATGTTGTTTACACTTGCATTACTGTATGTGCCTGATTTGCCTTGCACACTGGTGGTGGCTTTGAAACAAACACTGAGGGAATTCCAAAACTCTGGTGCATAGTTTACTAATAACCGTTTAAAGATAACTACACTCCACAGTAGAAAACAATGAATTGAATGTACCAGCAATGAACTAGACCCTAGGAGGACATAGTAAATTTATAGGAAGAAAAACATGGTTTTTCTTTTGGTGCTCCCTCACCTTTTCACCAGAAACAACACACAGCGACTCAGTGTCTATGCACTTTGAATTTCGTAGACATCTTTCCAGTAGTCTATTTAACTTTACTACCAACTCTGACTGCCTGAAAAACAAAATGCATCATCTCAAAGTTAACAATACATGCAATAATAATAATAATAAATATTGTAAAAAAAAAAAATTACAAAATGACCCTCATAACATATGAAATGCATGATGTCTAAAGAAGACCAGTGTATCCATGATAGGGGTGGCCAAAGTTGGCTCTCAGTCCTGTTCTAAATTAAACCTCCATCCAGACCTTGAAGTAGTGCTTTATATAATTTTAAAGTATTAAACGTGGAGTGGAATGGCCCCCGAGGGCCATGATTGGACACCCCTGCTCTAAGATACTGTTTATTTACAGTGTACGAATATTCATTTTATAGTGCAAGACAAAAAATGTTATTAAAATCACATTGCCGCTATTCTTAGCAAAATGTAAATTGGTTGTAGCTAACATATGAAATTAGGACTATATAACACTGGTGGAAATCAAACTCTTTCCAACATTTAATAAGATTTAACAAGACTGCCAGAGGCAAGCCACAGCTGTACATTCAAAATTACAGCTGTTAGTGTAAACAGACAAATCCCTCTATATACCACCAGCGTATGATACTCTCAACAACTTGTGCAAAAGAATGTCCAAAGCAAGTTTCGTCCCAATTGGACACACTGTTCTCTACACCTCTGTAAAAATGTAAGTATGACGTGTACATCCACATAACCCCGGACCATCAATAACCTGTGATGAAGAATGTCCCTTCGCAAGCTTCATCACTGGAGAAGAGGTTCTCAAGACGTGTGTAAAAATGTAAAGGGTAACAGTCTCCACTATAAGTATTTCACTAAATACTGCACTGTATATCTACAAGTCTGTCTGACAATGACAGATGCCCTTTTGGATAGAAAAACAAAACTAACCGTATTAACAGTTAAAAATCAGCATTATTTAGATATGCTGTGCTTTTGATGGTTAAAATACAAAATCAAAAAAAGAAAAAAGTGAGCTTTTCTTGGTAAAGGGGACTTAAAAGAAATAGTTTTAAACATCATATTAACTCCACATTTATATGATAAGGAAAGCAAATAGTTGACTGTACCTGCCAGGTTCAAATGCTGGTGAAGCCATCTGTGAAAGTTCTAGGTTAAAAAAGAGAATTCCTTCTGTAGGCCGATTCATTTTAGGGGCTACAAGCTCACATGAAATTTGTGCCAAGACCCTTATTCAGAAAAAAAAGACAGTAATCAAATGAATGTGCTAATAGATTACAAAATCTATTCAACTAGATGCTGTCTGTGGTGCAAGGAAATCCGCATTGAACAATTAACCCATCAACATCGCAGAGCCCATACAGTTTAAGCTGGAAGTACAACTGAGGAACATTAACTTTAATAAACAAATATTCTGCGAAGACGGATTTAGTGTTGCAAAGTAACTTTCATATGACTGCAACTGCATACCTAAAGTGGAGATTGTAAACTACTGCACTCAATTGAAATAATTGCCTGTTCTTTTCCCTCTATTCTCACTCTTTTGTACACCTTTCTCCTACATACTTTTCTTTTTTTTAGCACCCTGGCACTTGGTGTTGTTAAAAAAATGTGAACAGTTATACAGAAAGAGTTAACCAGATGGATAACATACCAGTAGCATTTCAAATACACCATACAATGTACTTTTCCATCTGTATAAGATTCTAACATATCTTTTTTTTTTTTGCAATTTACTAGAAAAATGATGAAAGTTTAAACTACTGTAAAAGTGATTTGTTGCTACCTTGTTTTCCCAAGATCAACAATACAGCAACCATAATCTGTACCAAATGTAATCTTGATATTCCTGTAGTCATAGGTCTGTCTTCCGTCAAGGCGCTGTGAAATACAAACAGATCAGCATGCTGCGATATCCAGTTATTAAGTTTGAAATGTTTGACATTATAAAAACTGCGTGACATAAGAGAACAGTGTTGTCAAATTATCTTTGGTGCACAATAAGACTGTACAAACCTACATAACACTATATATATATTTAGTAACAATATATACATAACTACACATATTTGGAAAACACTAAAAAAAAATATATTACAAAAATCAGAATTCACATAAGCCACCGCATAAACACACGTAGAGATGCTACTTTGCCATGGTGTGTTCTTCATTTTATGTTCTGTCCAATTAACTAAACATGTGATTACAAAATATTAAATTCATTTATAAATAGTTTCTCCCATATAATTTACTGAGGACAGCAATTTTAACAGGCGTGAGCATGCTTAGAACGAAGGTAGGTACATATGAACAAAGCAGATGTATTCTGCTTGTCTTGTGATTCTGCATTATATATATATAATATATATATATATATATATATATATATATATATATATATATATATATATATATATATATACGTGTGTGTGTGTAGTTAAAGGTGTTTGCAACATGTACATACACATGCGTGTTTGAGATTATCGCACTGTATTAATATTAGATGGACAAAACCTACCTTTTTCTCTGCTATAGCCTGTACCAAGAACTGCCTCTCGCAGTTTGACAGCGGCGTTTCCCTCATTTTTAATATTTTTTTTTCTTTCTTTTTGCAGCTAAAAACACATACAAATTAACTTTTCCACTCACAGCATGGCAAGGCGCTGTAGGATGATGACATCGACCAGCGACAGTTAACGTTGTTTTCAGTCTTGAGACTCCGACATCTTTTACTAATTTCTGGTCGGAGTCGAGGGTGTCTCAGATATTGTGCGACACAGGTCGAAAGTACGTCATCCACACTCTTGCGACGTGAGTGTTGTTTTGGAAAACCTTACAGCCTTTTCTGATGCGTCTGCCACATGAAATTGCATAGGTCCGGAGAATATTTTAAAAAAATATCAACATTTGTTGTGTGGTCGGAGTGAAGCTGCACAGTTTAGCTGTCTGCGTCTGACGTATGCATTAATCTGCGGCAGAAGTATGAACCAGACTAGTAGTTAATGTTCTAGCGGGTTTCTGCACAAAATGATTTTGTTGCATTCTTTTCATATCTATAATACTTTAATTTTTTAACTGTACAGCATATTTTACATTTAAAAAATCAATGACTTCATGCTAAATATTGTAAACATTATGCATAATAAAGGGAACCAAAGGTCTATCTTTTTTTTTTTTAGCTGCATTGATGGGTAGCATGCAGTCAATTCAGTTCTCAGTCAGATAAACAAACCATGTCTCACATCAAGAAGGGCTAGATATACAACATGTCATATTTACTACTCCCCCAACCCATTTTTACTATTAATACACATACATTGCTTTTTGTTTCTTTTTACTGTATGTGGCAAATAGTTGTGGCAAATAGTTCTCTCGTTGCATGCATAAACAAGGTCTGAAGCCTGAATATACTGATATATATGATCGTTGACTTTAAATTCCTCAAATTAAAAGAAAAGTGCTTCAGAGCAACAGACTGAATCTTATGACAAATGTCCCTCCGCTTCCACAGTATCACACTGGGAATAAGAGCATTTTATCATTCTTGTTTGTGTTTTTGGTTAAGAATCGGAATACAGTAAAATACAACACTGCAAGGTAGTTCCAGGTGTTTTATTAATTAGCTTTTTTTAATGTAAATATATGAAAACTAAATTTCACAAGGACAGACAGCAAGATTTATTCAAACTAAGTTTCATTGTTTGCAAAGACCTGCCAAAATATATAAAGAAAGCATTGTCTACCGAGTAATTTTTCAAATTTTTTTATTATTCTACAAATTTAAAATTGGTTTCTAGATATAATATTGCATCAGGGAAATAAAATGTGACAAGAACATTTACTGTATGTCTGTCTCCTGGGTGTCAGTTGTTCAGTCTGGCTGTCAGTATTTTTTCATTGAGTTATTGGTTTATTTATGTCCTTGTAAAATATTACATCATATTTTCAAATAATAAGCTAAGTGCAGTCCAGCGACAAATCAAGAGAAGCCATAATTGTGAGTGTATAATGTTACTGAATGTTACTGAAGCATTTTGGATGGTTTATTTTACTGCAAGATTTCAAGGGATTCAGTGTTCTCATTAAAAGAGAGATCAATAACAAACAAGCCATGAATGAAAGTGGCCTCTTATTGAACAGATTCATAATTCGTACATAATTCACCCTATAATATATGAAAACATAAAATATTAATTAATACATTCATTTTCAAACTAGCAAATTTCTCCACACCTTATTACAAAATATGTAGTGTAATGTGCAGCCCGAGAACAAAGGGGCAATTAAAAGAAATCTGTAGAATCTTCCACCACTTTGTGCTTACAAAGCCTTTAAACCAAAGATACGGTGTCCATTTTAGGACATCCTCATGTATCAGTCCTCCACGAGTCAGTCGTCAGGCATCAGTCTTCTTCGAGTCAATTGTCAGGCATCAGTCCTCCTCGGGTCAGTCAGTCGTCAGGCATCAGTCCTCCTCGAGTCAGTCAGGTATCAGACATCAGTCCTCCTCGAGTCAGTCATCAGGCATCAGTCCTCCTCAAGTCAGTCAGGTATCAGACATCAGTCCTCCTTGAGTCAGTCGTCAGGCATCAGTCCTCCTCGAGTCAGTCGTCAGGCATCAGTCCTCCTCGAGTCAGTCGTCAGGTATCAAGCATCAGTCCTCCTCGAGTCAGTCGTCTGGTATCAAGCATCAGTCCTCCTCGAGTCAGTCAGGTATCAGACATCAGTCCTCCTCGAGTCAGTCGTCAGGCATCAGTCCTCCTCGAGTCAGTCAGGTATCAGACATCAGTCCTCCTCGAGTCAGTCAGGTATCAGACATCAGTCCTCCTCGAGTCAGTCGTCAGGCATCAGTCCTCCTCGAGTCAGTCGTCAGGCATCAGTCCTCCTCGAGTCAGTCGTCGGGCATCAGTCCTCGAGTCAGTCGTCAGGTATCAAGCATCAGTCCTCCTCGAGTCAGTCGTCAGGCATCAGTCTTCCTCGAGTCAGTCGTCAGGCATCAGTCCTCCTCGAGTCAATCGTCAGACATCAGTCCTCCTCGAGTCAGTCGTCAGGCATCAGTCCTCCTCGAGTCAGTCATCAGGTATCATGCTTGGGATTGGTGGGTGATGTGCTGGGGGGTGTGTGGATTGGACGAGGGCATATAAGGGAGTGAGGGCATTGTCTCGAAGGAGATCAGGATTAGAGAGCTTGTGGATACTCTGTGTGATTTGACTGCAGTTTAGTTGGCGTGGCACATGGCTGACAGTGTGCTTTACTTTTGTTTCTACGGTCTGTGCCACAGCGTTGCTCAGCTGTTGCTGTGCTACTCGCTTGAAAACAGCACGCTTTACTTCATGAGTATAGAATCCCTGCCTGCAATAAACCACTGAATTAGAGAACCTGCAATATCTGTGTGAGCCTGCTTCATTTCCCACCTGTCACTACACTATGCAACATTTCAGCAGGAATGAGTAGGGTGGTATTTTATAATGGGGTTCAACTGAAATACAGAGACCTATTCTAGTCAGGTTGCATATACTGAGAGTGAGGCAAAGATTTTCTATGTAAAAAAGATTGTGGATTTGTTTTTGTTTTATGTACCATATGTATTGTTAATTAGGTGAAGACAGCTCTCAGCAGGCTGCACGTCGGCTTAATGTGAGGCCCAAAGCTGAAAATAATTTCAGAATAATTAAACTCTACAGAGATGAAGGAATGTGGCTTTCACCATCTCATTCAATTTGTGGATGTGTGTATTGGTCCGGGGGGGTGGGGGTGGTCATCAATGCAGTAGCTTTCCTTCCTAACTGCTTAAAACTCACATTCAAACTGTTTGACAGATCATTTAATGAGAAGTCAAGTAGAGCCTCGGAGGCAAAGACATGTAGCAAGGAGTAATGGTCAGCAGGGCCCCACAGTGAGGGATCGAAATTGTGATTACATTATAGGAGTAGGTATACCGGAGCTTTCATCAATAACGTCTGGGGCTCAGCTAACTCACTAAAATGATTTATGTGTTGGGTAGCAGTCTGAACTACAGTAGAAAAATAAATGTAGATGTTTGTATCCTGTATAGCTTTCTCTGGTGGTTGGTTTAAACCATGCTACTCAGGGCGGCTGCAACACAGTCAGAAATGTTCACCCACTTAACACTTAATATATTGATGTCAGTTCTGTCATTCATTTCCAATGCCCCTCTAGAAATATGTACCATTATACAATATTGGAGTTCTAAATCAGATAACACCTCCTTACAGTTTAACATGCTGAATTAAGCTCTTATTTCTCACTCCTGTGATTTCTGGCATCAGCCATGCACACAGAGAACAGATGCAATATTAACATGTTGCCATGAACCACAGTAACAGCTTTATACATTTTTCATACATAATCATAAAGACGATTCAGGAAAGCATGCAGCCTCTGTAATCAACCACAGCAACTTTATTCATGCATTGACAGCGCAAAAGGATTAGAAATGTTTTTCCTAACAACAAGGGCTCTGTCTGTGTCAAAGAATTAAGTGGTACATTGATCATTCATCCCTGAATAACTCATAAAAACAGCCCCTGCAGCTTTTAAAAAAATATATAAAAAATTGGGCTTTTTGTACATTCCGGCAAATAGGATGTGCCTGTTAACCAATCGGACAGAGAGGGGTGTGTGTATGTATGATGTGATAGATGGGATATATTTCTCACTGTTAGGGAGGTTCCCGACAGAACAATGTGGGTGAGGACTAGGAAACAGTTACCAAGAGATTGTACCTTTCGAAAAACAAAACTTGGGATGCAAGCTAACCAGGATAAAGGGATATTACTGCAGTGTAACTTTTGGATGTTAGTCTGTTTGTGAGGGGAATAAAGCCAACAAAGCACCTAAGACAAGACAGGTTTGGGGTCTTTTAAAACGAATGTTGGGTTATGATCAGGATATCCTTTGACAACTCTCAGAACTTTCCCTCGGGTGAAGCCCGGCTCTGTCGCCATGCCTTCTCCACAGAGATTCATTGTGGCTTCAACATCGTTGCCCATAAAGGTGGACTGGGATTTGAACATCCTCATCTACATGACAATTTTCATTGCACTGCTGCTGCTGCTTGTGCTGCTGCTCATCCTGGTGATAAAGCAGCTTAGAAACTCAGTGGCAGCTGTCGCTTTGCAGCCAAGAAGCCACTCTTTCGGAGTGAATGTTGTGAGCTGAATGTTCCAGCTGAGCTTCAGTATCCTCGCTACCTGGGTTTGATGAAAGACACGTCTCGAGGAAGGTGGATTGTGTTACAGTTAACTGGATTGTGGTCTACACCCTGCTGTTCTATAGAAACGCCACAAAGATCCCTGTGATTTCAAATGTCTTACTGTAACTTGTTTCTGCATTTTACATTAAAGGAGAAACACAGACTTGTTGCATTTTGAAAAACAGTTATTGGTAAATATAGTCACAAATCTTGAATAAATCCTGAAGCATGAACTAATTTTCTTCTGCTTCAGTCTATCAGCTGTGCCATGCCACCTGCTATGAATACCTTCTGTCATATGTTGCACATTATTAAACCATCTTTGAGATCTAACTAGGAAGAATCATTTTGCCTAAAATTATTTCAGCTTTGCTTTGCTAGATGACATTTTAAATTTAGCAGCTCTTGCCTATGAAGATGTCAGACTTATTCAACTAGTACATGTATATTCTGGGCAAACCCTTTCAAATCCCTTTAGAAACTGGTTATCATGTGATGCTATTAGCTGCTGCTGGCTATATATTTTACTATAATTCTATTGTCCCTACTTTAGTTCCTCTTATAAAACATATTGACATTAACTGCCATATTCTATAGTAAATTCTAAATGTATATGAGTAATTTGTTGTGAACTGCAGTAAAGTGTTGTATACAGTGAGCAGCATGTTAAACATTAAAAAGTGAAACAAAAGTTACTGTTTGATCCCATAGGACAAGTATAAAACTGTAATACATCCTGTGGGTATATTTTGTGAGAAATGCTGTTTTTAATACTGCTGTAAAGGATCCTTAATATTACACATAAGTAAAGGTTACAGTAAATACTGTAATTGTCATACAATTTCGTATTACAAGAATTCTGAGATATTAAATTAGGGGGGCTGATTTTTGGCAGGTAGTGTATAAAATATAGGTTAAAAGATTTTAATAGGGGTTTCTATGTTGTGCAAAGTGATAACTCATACGTCATGATTTTCTGCACATCTCTTTAATGGGGTGAACTTTATCGGCCAGTTTCACTAGTGATTAGCACTAGTCTTGGACTACTTTACCTAAAATAACATTAGTTAGTCCAAGATTAGTGATAATCGGGGTCTGTGAAACCAGCCATATTTGTCTATTTTTAATCCAAACAAAATCCTGCCACATCAAGGCAATTTATATATCTAATCAACCCCTAGTGTTTATTTGCACATTTTCAGTGAGTTGTGTTATCTAAGGTTGTGTTTATATTACACAAACAACACAGATTCAAAGCAGGAAGGATATAATGGAAGAACTACATTAACACTAGCAAATGATGTTGGTCTTTCTAGTAATATAATGCAACAATCTGACAAATCTGATTTCGCAGATTGTTCAAGGATGATGGGAAGTTCAATTTCTCCCGCTTGAAATTGCATGTAGGCTTGTCAAGATCACTCATTTAACAATCTGCCATCTGCGTAATTTTCAAAAACGATCAATATTACCTCCATTTGCCTTGAATGCTATGTTCCCCAATCATTTCTGCACTATGACGAAACGTAACTGTATACTGTGTTCCTTTCCATTTCCAACACCACAGCAGTTGTATGCTCATACTGATTCCTTGGGTTCTCAGTGTACAGCTGTGGCCAAAGGTTTTGCATTACCCTTTAGAATAAACTAATTTTGCTTCATAAAGTCAAATGAAGCCTGCTGATTAATGTTACGTTAACATATTGAGCAAGGTACTTTACCTAGATTGCTCCAGTAAAAACCCAACTGTATAAATGGATAATTGTATGTAAAAAAATGTTGTTTAAATAATGTAATTGTATGTAAAAATAATGTGATATCTTGTAACAATTGTAAGTCGCCCTGGCTAAGGGTGTCTACTAAGAAATAAATAAATATTAAATTACATGCCACTTTGTAGTTTTATACTTAACAGTAATTGAAAAATGTGACATCTCAAAATCTAATATGAAATACCGTATCACTATTATGGCTTCCAGTAGACTTTTGTGATACTTTGTAGTTTCTTTGATTACATGATGTTAAATAAGAGATCTAAATTATGTTCATATAGGTGTTTTTTTTTTTAAAATTATGTCTCAATCCTAAAATTATAGGGATGCAAAACTTTTGGCCGTAGCTGTACATTAAGACTAAATAAAATTGATCCAGAAAAAACAAGCATGACAAAGATAGCCATAGCTGTATAAAGGGTTTGTCTAATGGATGTTCTGGAATCAAACAGAAGGTGTCATCAAAGGGTACGTGAGTAAATACATTATTTCAATGATTGACTGATGTGACAGGAAATTGACATGATAGATGATTGATATGCTATTATAGCTGTCATATTGTTATTAATTTTATTTGTGCTATGGAAAGGGGCTGTATTGATTCTCTGTTTTTTTCATATTGTTTCACTCTCCAAGTTGTTTTTACCTATTGTAAAGGACATTGATTCAGGCAGGGGGCTTAACCCATTGATCTACTCCTTGCTGGATTTGAACCCAGGCCTCCAGATATTTCTTAGTTAGATGATTTTTTGAGAGTGTGTCAGGATGTGAGTGGTATATGTACAATCAGTATGTTTAATTTAAACAAAACAATTCCCTCTACCAGCAATGGTATTGGGGATTAACAGTGGGCTTCCAGTCCCAAACAAGAGGTTCCCAAAATAATAAACAATCCACAATAAATACAGTTCAGTCCCCGGGTGCAAGTGCCTATGCTGCATGGTGCTGTCTCAGGTTGTGGCAGTGCAGGTGCTCCATGGTGCTGCCTCAGGTTGAGGGGTTGTGGCAGTGCAGGTGCTCCAGGTGGTAGTGCTGTCTCAGGTTGAGGGGTTGTGGCAGTGCAGGTGCTCCGGGTGGTAGTGCGGTCTCAGGTTGAGGTGATGTGGCAGTGCAGGTGCTCCGGGTGGTAGTGCTGTCTCAGGTTGAGGGTGTATGGCAGTGCAGGTGCTCCATGGTGCTGTCTCAGGTTGAGGGGGTGTGGCAGTGCAGGTGCTCCGGGTGGTAGTGCTGTCTCAGGTTGAGGGGTTGTGGCAGTGCAGGTGCTCCGGGTGGTAGTGCGGTCTCAGGTTGAGGTGATATGGCAGTGCAGGTGCTCCGGGTGGTAGTGCTGTCTCAGGTTGAGGGTGTATGGCAGTGCAGGTGCTCCATGGTGCTGTCTCAGGTTGAGGAGGTGTGGCAGTGCAGGTGCTCCGGTGGTAGTGCTTGATCTCAGGTTGAGGGGTGTGGCAGTGCAGGTGCTCCAGGTGGTAGTGCTGTCTCAGGTTGAGGGGGTGTGGCAGTGCAGGTGCTTACTGTATCAGTGTAAGGGGCCGTACTCCTCCCTGTGATCAGTACGGTGCCATGCTCTATCCAATCGCCACGCGCAACTCAGCTGATCACAATAGAGCTGTTCCGCAGTCTTTCACCAAGATGGCTGACTTCCGGTTCCGTCCTACCATGGAGTCAGCCCAGCCCTGTGAAGGTGTACCACCAGCCTTACTTAGCTCCCTTCCTGGTCAGAAGGTAGATTCACAGTTTAGATTCATTTTCTCCCATTTACATATCCCACCCCTCAGAGTGGAGCTGAAGGAACGCTCGGCTAACCCTAGCTCCCCAGATTGTCCCCCCACCAAACTTATGTCCATATCACCAACCTTAGATTCATTCTCTCCCATTCACAGAGTTCCTCAAAGCTTCTTGTTCTACTATTTGTGTCTAATTCTCTATATAAGGTATGTTATATGCATGCTGACTATACAGAACAATTTTATCCATATTCAACACTGCTTTCCACATACCGTATGTGCTGCAAACTGCAATCTAAATGTTAGTAAGATATACAGTCACAGAAGTATTTGGGCAGTTAAAAAACCACAAAAGAAAGTGATTTCTATAATTTCTAATTGTTCTATTAGAAATATATCAATTAAAGTAGAGATTTGGCTTTATAATAAAACACATTATTACATAACATACATAAAATTAAAAATAACATGCAAAAACTAATTTCATACTTTGACACAAGTATTTGGGCACCCTTACATTAGTATTTTTTGTGCCTACCCACTTCCTTTATTTTGAAACCAGCTCCTGGCATCTTTCCGGACATATTTTTGCCCATTCTTCAACACATGCAGCTTTCAGTTCTGCAGTCGACTTTGGTTTCCTTTTGCAACAGCAGCCTTCAAGTCAATCCACATCTCGATGGGATTCAAGTCTGGGGACTGAGATGGTCAATCCATAACTTATCTTCCTTTTTTTCAGAAATGTCTTTGTAGACTTTGCAGAATGCTTAGGATCATTATCCTGCTGGAATACAAACTTCTGTCCAGTAAGCTATCTAGCACTGTGTCATTCATTGATCCTTCTACAATACAAAGGTCGTCTGTGCCTGAGGAAGAAAAACAAGCCCATACTGTCAAACAACCTCCACCATGTTTAACACTGGGCATGATTAACTTTTCTTTAAATTCTTCTCCTCTCTTCCTTCAAACATATTGTTGCTTTCTTAGGTAAAAAAAGTTATATTTTGGATTCGTCTGACCATAGAATTTGGTAGAAGAAATCATCAGGCTTCTTCAAGTATTCAATGGAAATCCAATCGCTTTCTTTTGTGTATTGTTTTTAACAAAGGTTTGTATCTTGGTTTTTGCCCATGGACATTCATCTTGTTAAGGTATCAGTGAATTGTTTGTTTGTTAATTTCTTGACCATCTTCTCTCAATTCTTGTGTCAAATATTTTGCAGTAATCCAAGCTGCTTGAACGATTCTTCTTTCAGATTTTGCAGTAATCTTTCTTGGTCTTCCACACCTGGAGCTAGTTGCAGTTGTTCCAGTTCTTCTGTGTTTGTCAATAATAGCCCACACAGTGCTTTTTGGTAAATCGAGTCTTTCTGCTATTTGTCTGGTAGTTTCTCCTTTTTCGTTTAGTAGTATCACTGCCATTTTGAGATTGTTGCTGTACTCTTTAGTTTTATCCATTTATGTTGCTCTTTTGAATTGCAAATTTTCAATTTATTTTTCAGCACTTGATGAATATGTATTTATTCTATAATTATCATCAGGTGTTGGTTTTCAATCATGATAATTGTCAATAATTAGCAATGGGTGTCATGCAAAATATGTTGATTGCCCAAATACTTTTGTCAAAGTATGAAGTTCAATTTTGCATGTTATGTAATAATTTGTCGTTTTATTATAAAGCTGAATCTCTACTTTAATTTAAATCTTTCAATAGACTAACAACTATTAGAAATGATAGATATTACTTTCTTCGTAGTTTTTCTCTTTTTTTTTTTTTTTTAACTGCCCAAATACTTTTGTCTGTGACTGTATATTTACTTGTCTCTCTGAACCAGCTGCAAATTTGGCCAGTGTGGGAGTTTATATAATACCCAGCCTTTTATTGACAGAGTCATAATATCACTGCTATGTATATATAACTGTGATTCTCTGGCCTCCATCGGTATCAACATTCTGAAATATAGTGCTATTAGGTGAAAAAAATATCTAATGACAGGTTGTACACCCATCATTTTACAAACCACTACCCTGTGTGCAAAGAACAAATGTGGTATTTTTTATAACCTCTAGGGGAGAATGTTGCAAAGGGGACAGGTTAATGGTTACACTCTGGTGCACAAGGTGTACTTAGATATTAGACATGTTTGAGAGCCATATTGAGTCCAAAGTGGTTTCTTAGATGTTTCAGGGCAACTCAGGGCAACAATAAAAACACATTCTGTGGCAAGTCTGTCTAATACTGGTCTTTGTGAATGTTTCCAATTGTCTAGAGCAATAAACAGAAATGCTTACAAGTAATTTAAGTACTTTGAATTCATTAAAAACACTAAAATAATAACTTTGGAGTGGAGTATCAAAGGAGAGTGGTGTTGCAAGAAGAGAACCAGCAGGGGCAGATATGACCTCTTTGAAGCAGAACAGGAGTCTTTTCATTCAGTATAAATTCCTCAGCCTTGTGCTGACAATTTCTTTGACAAATTGGAAAGTGATCAAGAACATTAGTTGAGGTTTAAGAAGCACACAAAGGGTCCATTACAACATGACCTGGCTGAATGCTAATTCTTCACACAGCTGTACCATTCATTCAAAAGAAAAAACTGGGCAACATCACATTTGTGCAAAATAAGTTGAGGTGAACTTTTATTTTCTCAGTAAATGCTTGGGTATTTTGAAAATGCAGGTACTGTATTCTAAATATTATGATAATCAGTATTTTAAGTGTCCAGCATGCACATACTGTAAATAAATGGTCAACTTAATTTTGTAGATGTACAACTGGACATATTTATGTTTGCCTATATAAAGTATACATCTATGTATATAAACTCAATGTAGTAATATGCTTGTGACATGTATGCATTTCAGTGTATAGTGTATGCGTCTCAGTATACAGTGTATGCATTTCAGTATATAGTGTATGTCAATATTAGTGGGTGATATTGCACCGTGAAAAATGCCCAGCCGTGCCGTGCCTCGTCTGTCTCTCTCGGGCAGAGGTCTTGCAGGAAAAGATGCTCACCAGAGAATATAAAAAATACTGCATGGGGGAGTGTGTGTGACAAATGAGAATGTAATGTAGCATCCAACCCCTTGGTTGGGCATTACATTCTACCCCATGCATTATTCGCATTATTCTCTGCTCTGCCTCTAATTGCTGGGACTGCGGCTAGAGCCGCAGGTGCCTGTTGAGACAGGAGCTCCAGGACCTGGTCCATCTGAGCCTTCAGGTCCATAATGTCCCTGGCCTGTTTAGAATGCTTCACTCTTCTTACCTGCGGGGATGGGGAGCGACTACGAGGGGCCTGTGCGTCGGGGATGTCCAGCAGGGGGTCCTCTCCAACCTGTTCTCCTTCACCCGGAGCTGAAAAGCCGCAAGATTCTGCAGGCCACTTCTCTCTCAAGGGCCAAGGTGGCATGCTGGACACCCAAGCACTGCGCACAAAGGGTATGCCTGTCCTCCTGAGGGATCTTGGCCCTGCAGGACATACAGGCGTGGAACCCAGTCTTGCCCGACGCAATAGCGGAGTGTTCTGCACCGACTGAGCACAGTGTGCACCGAACACCGCTAGCACTGGGTGCACTGTGTGCGTTAGACCATGTGCACTGTAGTATACAGCACCGTGCGTTCAAGCACCGATTGCACTGTGTATCGTGGGCACTGTGTCCACCGTGTGCACCGAGTACCGTGAGCACTACGTGCACCATGTACCGTGCGGCATCGTGTCCGTGCACTGGCGCTGTAGCGCTGGGCATCGTGCACACCTAGATACTGAAGTACAGAGAGCTATGCTTGCACCGAGGTACTGAAGCACCGGGGGGGCAGCTATGAAACGGTGCTTATCCTAACAGCATGGTCACACACCTGGTCAGTGCGTAGCATACACCAGGGAGACACAAGGGCCGAAGCCGCGACGTGCGAGTTGAAAGCAGACAGCAAAAAACACAGTAGAAAACAGTTGTGAGAGAACACCCAACTCACTAAGGTGGATGGGCCTATGCAGCCGACGAGGTCTACTCTACAGCGGAGTGAACACACGGCTGGTTAACTGTTGTAAACAATCACGCTGCAGCTAATCCACAGCACGACCCAGACAAGCAGGGCAGTGCAGTCTAATACGGAGACGGGGAACGCGCAGCGGCAGCCAAACAAACAAGGACCACTTCAGCTGCCAGACGGCGGCTGGTGGAATCACTCAACAGCGGGGATGCGGCAAGGCCTAGCCCCGTGGAGGAACTGTATTCTCCCAAGTTCGAAATAGACACACATGCACACAAGAAGTA
The DNA here is from genome assembly GCA_030684275.1 of Acipenser oxyrinchus oxyrinchus. NCBI lineage: Eukaryota > Metazoa > Chordata > Actinopteri > Acipenseriformes > Acipenseridae > Acipenser > Acipenser oxyrinchus. The sequence continues at coordinate 24,537,282 of CM060247.1, read as the reverse complement.
CTGCACAGGCAGTCGCTCGCACACGACACAGATAAGAGAAAGAAGCCTACAACGTGGGGAGGCTGCTGAAAGATAGAAAAACAAGAACTCGAATTTCTTAAAGAGTCATTTATTCCAGGAAAGCGACAAGCCGGCTTCAGTATGAATGCAGGGAAAATGCAATCGACTCGAGAAGCTCTTTTCTATCAACACATTCAGCTAAACACAGAGGTCTTACTGTACCGTCTTGAGAAGGAAAAAGAGAAATGGCTTCCTCAGGATGACGGTTTTAATCCCTCGGTGGGTGGGACCAAGTGCATCACCCCAGGAAGTGGCCTATCGGCAGCTCTGATATAAAGAGCTCAGCAATACCTACCCAATGGGCAGACATAATGTCGTTGGTTGTCATCTTCAAATTGAAAGGGAACAGGAAAATGCATGACGTTTAAAGTACAATATCTGTTTTTCTTCAACTTAATAAAGCGAAATATTTCATATTACCTATGTGTTGATTCTTTTATTTCATATTACCTATGTGTTGATTCTTTTTGTTTCCTTGAAAAAAACGGCAAACAAAATCACAAACATGAGAAGTAACACTAGCCTTCTCTCATGGGATATTGTGATTTACATATTGGAGTTTGTATATGCTAGTGAAGTCTGACAGCAGGAATTGATCGACTGTTAAGTCACATCGGGTGCCCCTCTGTCCCATAATTTGAGCAATGGCTATTTAACTTTTTTTTATTTATCATCGTATAATATTGAGTGTAGGGTGGCAATAATTGTGTCTGCAAAAGTACATGGATTGCGTATTTGAACAACAACAACTCTGGGATTTTTTTTTTTTTTTAACAATGCTGCTGATAACAAGGCGATCGCTCTCGAGCTTTGTTTTACCTGCAGCATCTTCTTGAAAAACAGAACAACATTTCCCAGAATTCATTACGTCTTATGCACATGAGGGCGTGGCACACATCAAATACAGAGAAGTTTACTTTTCTGACTTTACAGTCTGCATCTAGCAGCTTGAGGGGTAGATTGTTGCTAAAGTGTACACAGAGCAGCAGCACTACATTTTGTAAGTAGCAACCAGTTTACCCTTAAATTAATTCAACCTGCGAGCATGTAGTTGACATATTTGGGATTAGTTTTAACAATTGCAGAAGACTGCAGAAGTTTTTTTTTTAATCTAATCTTTCTCGGCTGTAAAACTACGTGTACAGTCAAATGACTTACCAGAAAAAGTAATCAGCAAATGTACAGTGCACACTATATTTCAGAGTTTCTGAAGACTGGTTATAACACATGTTTTTTTTTTTTTTCAAACTATTGGGACATACACAGACTGAACCCCCTGAGCAGGTGCTTGTCTAGTCCACTTAGTTGCTATAGTAACTGCACTGTAGAATGACAGGAGTTTCTCTGTGTACAGCAGGTTAGATTGATTCTGAAATATTCATGATGTGTGTCCCAGGTACCATAAAATGAAATGAAAGCTAAGAAGGAGGCCAAAGAGGGGTACTGCTGGAAAGTGTTACAAGCCTGGAAGAAACAGATGTGCGAGGTGAAAAGCAGATCATTTACATAGTGGAGGCTTGTATTCGAGAAGGTGAACTTTTGTAGATTAAGGGGTATGGCATAAAACTAATTAGAAAACGATTCAGTATCATCAGCGAATCAGCTTCCAGCTATAGCGAGCATTAATACACAGTAGGTGCCCGCTGGAACATCACTGCATCACCTGTGAATCCAATTTAATCAATCTGCAAAAGTATTGGCTTTTTCTTTGACTTGCTGTATTTTTATTTTAATATTTAGCAGTCGCCAATTTTTTTTTTTAATAATTTTTTCTCCCAATTTAGAATATCCAATTATTTTTAGGCTCAGCTCACCACTACCAACCCCAAGACTGACTCGGGAGGGCTAAGACGAACACACGTTGTCCACCGAAGCATGTGCCATCAGCCGACCGCTTTTTTTCACACTGCAGACCCACCACTGCAGGCGCCCGGCCAGTCTACAGGGGTTGCTGGTGTGTGGTGATCCGAGGACACACTGGCCGACCTAAACCTTCCCCCCGATTACAAACTTTCTTGCTTAAGAATCATGATTAATACTTGTGGTGAGATCAGATATGATGCTAGTGATGGAGTGAAAGAGTTAGCTGTGATCCAGTATTTTTGTCCCAAAATTACTGTGGAAAGCTTATTTCTCAATTTATTTATTTTTTTGAACTGAGGCTCTCTTATAAGTTCGACTTGCATTTCAGAAAATTTCTAGTCTCTGGTATTTGCTGTGGAGGGCTTTTGGAACCACTTTGAAGCTTTTTAAAGCTAGTCATTCTGCATTACCTTAAATACTGCATAAGCAGATGCAGTGTTTGTCATATAGTACACCTTCATGTCATACCTGCAGTTACTGCAAGTTTATCCTCTGCATAGTTAAAGTTAAACTGAATAAAAAGATAAAATGTGATTTTTGTTTTTAATTCTCTTTTTGGATTAGGCTGCAAGGGGCACAGTGAAGCCACACCCACAGGTTAATGCCAGGGAAGATGCAATGAAAGGGCTGGGTAAGTAGTGTTTATTATTCGTTAACTTTGCTCAAGGAGGACAGCAAAAGTGAAAGGAAACTTGTATGGGAGCAGTTCAGTGACACCAAAAAAGGTGAGGTGATAGGCAGGGCAAATTAGCCCCAGCTGTAGCTTGTTTTTCCAAGCTAAAAAGTTAATTGAAAAGAGCCCTTGGAATTATTCTCACTTATTTCAGTAGGTTTGGTTTCAGCTCGACTCATAGAAATGTTGGGTATCAAATCTGAATTGCTGCAGTTATCAACCCATAAAAAAATCTTAGTAGGACAATATTGAGGCGAACATGTTCATTTGACTTCTATTAATTTCGACTGTTCATTCTTCTAAGCTGTGTTCAAATTGAGAGGCTCATTACAACCTTAAACTGTTTTATTAATCCACTGAAGTAAGTTATTACTCTGTTTACATTCATATAACTTTTTGACAGACATGTGACTGATCTGATTTTTCGTGTCATAACCGAAGCTATTTTGGTAGTTTCACAGAACGGCTGACCTAACAAAGGCTATATCTCAAAGTGGAATACATTTATACAGCTTTCAAATGCTAATAGATTGTCTTGAAAGTGTTTTTGTTGTTATGCAGGCACGGACGAAGACGCCACCCTAACGCTTCTGACAGCCAGGACCAATGATCAGCAACAAACAATAGCTGCAGAATACAAGCCATTGTTTGGAAGGGTAAAAATGGTTTCTATGTGTTTGGCCAGGAAGTGAGCAGAAACAGAAAATAATAAGTTCAGTGTCAGCAGGGAGTTTGCCATCCTGTGTTCCGCTGGGGGTTTCCCACGGATATAAAGATTCATCCTGGAGTTTGAAGGTCTTGAAGGCCGCCTTTTTTAAAATGACACCCGGTTGGCTGACTAACTGATAACTGTAATTTTGATGAAACTTTGCATTTGTACATGTTTGTTTGTAGTATACGGGGGCCCGATTGGGTATTTACCGCATTTGTAATAGTAGTATTAGTCATAGTAGTAGTGGTGGTGAGATGAACCAGCCCCAGATGACTTCCCTCCCTTGCCAGTGGAAGCATGGAGGCAATGGAGCACTTTCTTTGTGCCCAATGCTTAGATTTCTAACAGAAACACAAACATAGTATTCTGCTCGCTAATGCAATTAATGTAATTTTAATCTAATAAAGTTTTGCTTTGTCTTTCTTAGGATCGGGTTGATGACTTTAAGTCTGAACTTGATGGGAAGTTTGAAAGACTGATAATTGGTTTAATGATGCCTCCAATTCTGTATGATGCCTACAAACTGAGACATGGATTAAAGGTGAATCTTTAATTTACTGTTAACTTGGTCTTCTATAATATAAATGGTGTGGGCCGAGCCTGCTATGTAAAGGACAAGGCTTCATTTTGTTTTTGTTGTCAAAACGTAGCTGGTTTCACAGTGCCAGCTATCAACTACCTTACCCAAGCTACACCCAGGGAAGGTAGTTTGAGAGTACTAATTGGTGTTTTCTCTTGTTTCTTTCAAATAAAGCTGAATTGACTGTCATCCAAAAGTGTTTTTATCAGGAATTGCTTCAGCATCAATGTGGTTCTGATTTCACATTTTCTTGGTCAGAAAATACGCATATTACAGTATTACTTTGAAAGGGCCTCTGTGCCTGTCTGGGGTATTTTGTTATACCCAAAGTTCTCTTTACAGAAAACATTACAACAAGAACAAAAATAGAAATATAATTTCTTACCGCTTCTGATGAACTCCACACATGAACCTCCGATCTCATTGCTCACCCAGGAGAATGAACCCGAACTTCCCCTGAAGCAGAAGCTCATGTGATGTGTGTGAGAGAGAGAGAGAGAGAGAGAGAGAGAGAGAGAGATGCTAAACAACCATTATACGCAAAATATAAAACTGAAAATAATCATGAAACAAAACCTAACCACGTTAAAAAAACAATAATAGTAAAAAGCTAATATCCTGCACCACCTTGAGCAAGCCTGATCTCAGAAGCCAGACTATGGCATCCAGCAGAACATGTAAAGAAAGGGAAGTGCAACTGGGGCTCCCCCCGCCAGGCTGTAGTGGGCAGTGCAGTCACATCAGGTTATTGCTGGGTGTAATAAACACTGTTTAAACTTGTTTGAGAAAGTTTAAACCCTCCCTCCATTCTCTTGGTCAAAGTAGACAAATGCAGTTTTGTGAAGCTGAGTTGTAAAAATTCCTTTGCATAATCACAAACTGAGATCTCTGCAAACAGTCAGTTCTGAACCAGTTCCCTTCCCCCTCGAACGCGGAGGATCGGGGGGTGGGGGAGGGGAGCGTCAATCATGCTTTACAACACAAAGGAAATTCAAGTGAACCGTCAATCACGAGCTGTGGGCAAGACCAAGGAGTGGCCAGAGACAAATTAACCAGTGTTTATGTATGTTGCGTGACGTTAAACACCACCCATTAATTCAATGATTCAATCAAAATGTGTCTGGGCTTAATTAAAAAAGACTGGAACAAGGTCTGAAGTGGGGGAAGCTGACAAAGTTAGGTGCTGAAAGTGGTCGGAAATCGAAGTGACTGAAAAAGAAATGTTCTAAGAGAGTTCAGAAAATGAGAGAGAAGTGTGTGTAAAAGTGGTTCTGGTAATGTGGTTCTAAAAATGTGTGCTGAAATCTGCTCTGAAGTGGGAATAGAATCAGATACAAAAATGGCTAAAATCATGTCCTGAGAAGGCTGAAATCAGCTCTGAAGAGGGCCCTGCGAATTGATCTGAAAACAGGTCTTTGTTTTATTACACTGCTGGAAAACAACCACGAGACCAACTGAAGCAACTAGCCAGCAGCTGTGCATCTGGAAGGTCCCTTTGCCTTACCAAAGAATTGCAACAAGAACATTGTTACAAACGACATAACTTCAAGTGCAATGCATTCTTTGAACTGAGAGTAGGTCTGATCAATGGAACCCATTCCAGTTGGAAATCTTCCGACAAGCCAAAGATAATTTTGCAAGACTACTGCAAAATCAACAGCTGCCTCCCTTGAAAATCACTATTATCTTGCTGTGAGCTGATGCAATACAATGCCTACAACAAGCAAAGTACTGTCTTCTTTTCCTCCTGTGGAACATCAAACACAGATAGAGGGGAGAAGCTGCTAAGGAGATTGACTCCTTTGTTGAAAATCAACAAATCAAATATAAAACATTTTATGACTCGATAACTAACTGTAGCAAATGCTGTCAAGTTAGTGGATAAATTGTTCTTGGAATAGAAAACTTCCTGTTTTAGAGTGTGCAAGAAATGTATTTTGTTTGTTTAAATGTGCAACTCAAAGGAGTTACCTAATAAATGCAGAGAATTTGATCATTGCCCCATTTCTGAGTTAATCTGAATATAGAATCAGTTGCGATTGATAACATTGTCAGTTTGGTAGATCAAGTCTAAACTAAATTAACACAGTAAAACTAATTTGATAAGTTAGTTATTGGAATGTTGGATTCCGTTCTGAATGGGAAGTTGAATTAATTCTCGTGCATTTTGATATGCAATATGATTGATTTATAACGAGAAATGAGTATTGAAAACACTAATGCAAAGTAGACACTTTGTGTGATCAATCATAATTAATATTAGTATATTAGCCATGTATGCTAAATGTTGTGGACGTTGTAATTGTTTGACTAAGAAATCAATGAACTGTATACTATTCATGAATACCTCTAACCAATCGCCTTTCCTTTCTGTAATATTAGATTAGTTTTGCACCCTTTTTATTCTTAAATAAAATCTTGTTTTATATTTGACACGGTGTGTGACTGTCGATTATTGTCAAGGGAATTCGGGTTCTACGTGGTGCTGAACTCATAAGGTGTATATATATACTGAGCATCCAAAGAAACGCATCACTTATATTTGGATAAAATTTACTAGATGTGATTGAAAAATGACAAACTGTTTTAGAGCAGGTACAGTGACTTTTTATTGTGCTGATTAACAATTGACATCACGAAGATGCTGTAAAATGATATGTCGATCTTGGGCAGGTGTTGTGACCCTTGATCTCCCAGTTCGTGGCCTGTCGTTGACGGAGTGTTTTTGGTTATACCGTCTCGCCACGTTTGAAATTGCTGGCTGTGAGCACCTAAGACGGCAAGCCTGCTCGGTTTCATGTTCGGAATATACAGTATATTTCACTACATTTTGGCGTCCCTGGGTGGGTGACTAAAGACTTTTCTTATTAAATAAATGGCATACTTAATTCACTACAAGGCTTTGCACTTGCTTTTTCTCTCTCTCTCTCTCGTAACCCAAAGAAACATGGCAGGTTGCAAGGGATACCAGCAACAGGGCCTCATTCCGGTCTCCAGGGGGCACTTCACTCCCAAGCCCTCTGCTTCCCAGGTAAAACCGGGGAAGCGGAGCAGCAAATCCCCCTGACATTCCAGTGGACAGTGTATTTCACTTCCTCCATCACTGGAGGGAAATAACAACAGACACGCTTGGATCTAGCACAACATGGCTACCACATACCAACCTGGTCACAACCCCCAAATACAGGGGTAAAACACACAGATATGGCAGTGGAAGCTGCAGCAGCTCTATGTGAAAGAGTTCCACGTCTCTCCATGTATAGACGACTGGCTGTTAAAGGCAAGCACAGAACAATAGACGGCAGAACACAGGGTCACAACGATAGCCCTATTCCAACACCTGGGTCTCATGATAAGCCTTGAAAAGTCTGAATAACTTCAGATTGAATATCAGATCTAAGCTCCTTGGCAATCCACTTCAAGTAAGGCACAAAACAATTGTCCTAAGCCTTCCAAACCCTCCTTGGCCACATCGCCTCAGCTGTACATCTGGTCCAAAACACTCGCCTGCATATGACACCTTCAGTGGTGCCTCCTGCAGCATGGAATGCTTGTTTGTGCATTCATTGGCAGTGTTCTGTCAAGTGGAATCCAGTTAAGTGGAATTCAAATTCAGAGTGGCATCCACATGTAGCCGAGTTGATTTGTATAACACTAAATATCTGTTTATTTTTGTATAAAACATTACTTGGGGCAATACGCCTTGTGTATGTACTTAGTATTTTCTCACTGTTATTGCTGCTGTCTTGTTATCTGCAGAGGGCTGGAACTGATGAAAATGTTTTGATAGAAATACTGGCTTCCAGGACTGCCAGCCAGGTCAAAGAAATTATCACGATTTACAAACAAGGTAGGAGATTTATTTGGGGTTAAGACAATCTAAACACAGTGGCCATGTTGTGTCTTGATGATTGGAATCTGGTTTTGTAACAATCTTGAGTGTTTAATAGCTGGCCAGGGACATCATTTAGTATGCACTTTTTTTTTAAACCATACACTATAGTTATATGCAAAACCAGACTCATGCAGGTGGGTTCTGCAGTACCAACACATAGCACCTCATCCTCTTTGTTTCCATTGAATGTGAAGGAAATGTGTTTTTAAAAAGAAATGGCAGACAACTTCTGGTATGTAAAAGACAAAAATGCCCACGAATTCCATCATGTTGATATAAAAATCAGGTGAGAATCTATAATTTACCATGCGTCTGTTTTATCTTTGTTTGAATTCTATAGCATATGTGGTACATTCAGTAAGACAACATCTTCAGTACTTAAATCAAGCTTTGATAACAAAATACTTCATTTACTCTCAAGTGTAAAATGAACAGACGTCTCTCATCTGCTGCTGTATTTTCCTTCCAGGGTAATAAATACTGCAGCTCAGGTCTTTCTTTCCCAATGATTGAACTGCATTAGCTTGCTTTAGTACTTGTATACAAGTATGCATGCTTTGTTTGTTTGTCCTGCAAACATTGAAGTGACTGTGTATGGTGTTGAATCAATGTTGTAATTTCTGTACAATATCTGTAACCATAAAACTGTGATCTAATGTGACAATGACTTTGGCTAAACAGAATATTGGACACTTTTCAATACATGTTACTGTTATCACATGTACTGTGTTTTAATAGTTGCTAAAATAGCTGGAACAATACACTCAAGTTGCTAAATTCCTTTAAAGTTTGATCTGCAGATTTTATTTGCCAACCAAGGTTTGAAAACAATTTTCTTGCATTTTATTATCGCTAGCTATGTTTACCTCATTTTTTGTCTGGCTAAGGTCTTTTTGACTGTATAGCTCAAAGACCACACAGATGGGCTATATTACCTACAGCACGGGTAACAGGATGCAGTAATTTATCTGTAGTGTTGTATTTTAAATATTTGCATGTAATACTGTTAATACAGCTAATAAATGTCACCTTAAAATGTCTGTGTTTCAGAGTACAATGCTGATCTGGAAGAAGCGGTTATTGGGGACATCGGTGGGCATTTTCAGAGAATGTTGGTGGTCCTGCTGCAGGTGACACTTTTTTGAGCCATTGTTTTAGCTGATGTTGATAAATGAGCTTCCACACAACTGGACTTGCCCCTGCTCTGTGTCTCCTTTGCTTTCTTGTTGGCAAGAAGACAGAAAGGCGTCGATGAAGATTGCATTCAATAGAATGCTCAGGTAAGCAATGTCAAACCATACCGATTTCAGTTTTAACTTTCCGCTGGCTTTGGGACATTAAGGATAATTTCATGCTAAGCATGCTTTAAACATCAGAAACTGTACATTTTAAATGTGCAATGCTACCTTGATATATGGATTATTCCTGAATTCGGTTCATTTAAAGTTACTCTGTGGTGTGAGTGTAAATTGTACATATTGTTACTGTATAAAGACCCTTCACTAATTCCCCATTACATTTTTTTTAAATGTAGCAGTCAGATAGTAAAATGGAGGGGAAATATATTTTCTGGTTTAATTAATTTTCTGGTTTAATTAATTCCATTTGGGGTGTAGAAATTGAGCTTTATTGTGTTAAAAATCAGAATTGTATCGTATCCTGACAGTGATACTACAGTATTTTATCATACATATATAGTAACTCACTACTTAATTTTATTGAACTTTGAAATTACCAGCAATTACTCACCACTTTTGCTTTCGCTTTTTATATACTGTATGAAATTATTGTTTTTGGTTACTTTCCAAAATTCTTGGGTGTGTTTTTTTTTTTTTCTCCTGTCAATATGTATAGTAACTTGACAATACGTGCACACTGCAATTGTACCTTCTTTCCTTTGTTGTCTTCCAAAACAAAGTCCTTATCATCCAGGGCACATTCTTCTGGGGTTTTTGTCTGTTTAGGCATTTTTTTACATTTCGCCACAATTTGCAATTCTGTTTTAAATTCCACAAGCATGTAAATACTCCCTATCTAACTGTAATATAGCTTTAAATCTTGCAAGCAAGAACAATGCTTCGTTTCTAATTGTAATCTTATTTTAAATCTTGCAAGCGTGTTATAGTCCTCCAATCTATGGAATCTGTGGATCATTGTGGAGTTGTAGAACCCACTGCTGTATGCCCAGGTATTTACATTATTATAATAACATAATGTAGCAGTGAAGAAGCAGAGGTCTCCTTTCTAAATTTCAAACATACTTTTAGTAACAAATATAGAACATTTTGGTAAGAGAATGAAAGCATGTGTTTTTTAATACATCTGTCTTCAATCCTTTTACAGTTTTTGATGAGTACATGAAAATATCTGGGTATGAAATTGAAGAAAGCATTGAAAGCGAAACGTCAGGGAACACAAAGAATCTGTTTTTGGCTGTTAAGGTTCTTTTGGCTTGCATTTATACTGTGCTTAAGGCAATGTCATATGCTCTATATGCTGGTAACTAAAGGTTTCAGAAGGAATAGGAGAGTTGTCCGGTTTAAACTTGAACACGTTTTAGTTTAGTTTATGCTTTGACCCTTGTCTTAAGTTAGTACTGTCCTATATTACTTTCTGAATGGGAGCACTATTTTAATTACTCGGTTTCTCAATTATAGTTTGACTTTTTCATTGGTGTAGCTGGTTCCTTGTGAATTTGCACAATCAGTGAATAGTTAGTGTAAACCGTGGATTATAAATCGACTGTAGGCAGTGTATATGTTTACATTTGTGGAATCTCAAATTGGGAGTTGTTATTTTAAACTGCCTTCTAAGAATATAAAATGATGAACACACTTTTTCTGGAGCATCTAAATCAGCTATAATGTCAAGTGGTTATTATAATTATTTTCTTGTTTTAATATAAAAATGCATTGTTTAATCTCTCACAGTTAAGTGTGCCAGAAGTTTTCCTGCTTATTTTACTGAAAGTCTCTACTATGCAATGAAGGTATGTACTTAATTCATTTTACACATTCAGCAACTTGTACAGTTATAAATGCAGTAGTTTGACTCAACTTTTTATGTTTGCATCATCTCTGCACTACAGTTTAGTGCAGCAGCAGTTTCAGCTTGCCCAACATTGCTGTGTATTTGTCTAGATCAGTTCATGTGTGTGGTGTGCGCAATACTACCATTCCTATATTGCATTTTTTTTATTGAGCTGATGTGTATTTTGTATTTTAGGGAGGTGGCACAGATGACAACACTTTTATAAGGATCATGGTAGCAATAGTGAAGTGAAGTAGACATGCTGGATATCCGGGATCATTTCCGAAGATCACCCGAAGATCATCCGGGATCATTTCCGTGTATCACCCCTGACACTCAAGCAAGTTCTGGTGACGCTGCCCAGCACTACACCTAGGCGTAGATGGGCTGGATCATCCCTTACAAAAAAGTAATATACTGCAAGTATACTTGTGCCAAAATTGTCTGGTTTTAGTGTACTGTTGGTACCATTATGCTATCCTATTTTGGCACAAGTATACTTGCAGTATACAACTTTTTATATTATCTTTGTAAATAATGCAACGTAGTTCTCAAATATTGGGCATTTCTTAGATTGTATCTTACTTCTCTTTTGCATACCTGCATTGTCTCCTGCTAGATATGCACCTCCAGATTCTGACAAATACTTTTAGAAAACCAAGTGCAACTTCTGCTCTGGATCAAAAAGCTAGAATGCTCTGCAGCTGCCCACCTACGTGGATAACTATGAAAAACTAGTAGAAACTAAACTAAAACACAAGTCTGGGAAAAACAAATGGAAGTCTGGAAAAAAGTATGGAATTTTGATGTTGAAAAAGTGTATGAACCCTACCCTTAAGGCGTGGACTATAGAATTAATTAGCACACCACAGCGCGTGCCTGGTCTGATAAGGCGTGCCTTGTAATGATGGTATACAGAGAAGAAGATAGCCTCCATCCTATTCCTTAGGGCTATGTTACTTTCTTTTCCCCTCTCCTTTTGAAAATGCAGCATTCCTCTGTTAGCAAGGTGTGCCTTCATGATGAGAAAAAAAAAGCTTTAAGGATCTCAGCTCATAACACCTGCTTTCCATCAGTGCTACTAAGCACGCGATATAAGGTGTATCTTATGGTTAGCACGGTTTAGTGAATACCATGTGCATACCATTCCCCTCATTAGTGCTATCTTTCCACATCATTTTATAATTAGGACTGTCAATTAATCAGTTAACTTCTGTGATTAATACATTAATTTCTTTGGAGATTTTTAATGCTTGTTAAAATCGCACTTCTCTGTCTTGACCATCTTATCATACCGTAACTCATTCCCTGCGCCACCATTTTAATATACTCGAGCGCATGCAATGCAATGAGGGCAGTCTGCGTTTGCATAGAAAGTTAGTCATATAACTACAAATATGAATTAAAGTACTAAAAAAGTGAAGAACTTCTGAATGGGAAGTTTATTAAAAAAAAAAAAAAAAAAAAACCCTAACATATCTCCTATCAAATTGAGTTTCGGTATCAAACGTAGGCTACATGTAATCTGAAGCACCACCTGCGTGCTAAACACGCTTTCACGTCTCAAAATACACTTTCTAGCAGCAATACAACAACAAATGAAACCAGTCAGTTTTGACAGCGTACACTTTTCACTTTTAGAAATTCAGGATTGCTGCAAGCCCATGAATCACGCCAAGTATGACCAAGTTTATATATATATATACAGTACTGTGCAAAAGTTTTAGGCAGGTGTGAAAAAATGCTGTAAAGTAAGAATGCTTTCAAAAATAGACATGTTAATAGATTATATTTATCAATTAACTAAATGCAAAGTGAGTGAACAGAAGAAAAATCTAAATCAAATCCATATTTGGTGTGACCACCCTTTGCCTTCAAAACAGCATCAAGCATCAATTCTTCTAGGTACACTTGCACACAGTTTTTGAAGGAACTTCGGCAGGTAGGTTGGCCCAAACATCTTGGAGAACTAACCGCAGTTCTTCTGTGGATTTAGGCAGCCTCAGTTGCTTCTCTCTCTTCATGTAATCCCAGACAGACTCGATGATGTTGAGATCAGGGCTCTGTGGGGGCCATACCATCACTTCCAGGACTCCTTGTTCTTCTTTACGCTGAAGATAGTTCTTAATGACTTTCGCTGTATGTTTGGGGTCGTTGTCATGCTGCAGAATAAATTTGGGGCCAATCAGATGCCTCCCTGATGGTATTGCATGATGGATAAGTATCTGCCTGTACTTCTCAGCATTGAGGAGACCATTAATTCTGACCAAATCCCCAACTCCATCTGCAGAAATGCAGCCCCAAACTTGCAAGGAACCTCCACCATGCTTCACTGTTGCCTGCAGACACTCATTCGTGTGCAGCTCTCCAGTCCTTCGGTGAACAAACTGCCTTCTGCTACAGCCAAATATTTCAAATTTTGACTCATCAGTCCAGAGCACCTGCTGCCATTTTTCCGCACCCCAGTTCCTGTGTTTTCGTGCATAGTTGAGTCGCTTGGCCTTGTTTCCACGTTGGAGGTATAGCTTTTGGCCGCAAGTCTTCCATGAAGGCCACTTCTGACCAGACTTCTCCGGACAGCAGATGGGTGTACCAGGGTCCCACTGTTTTCTGCCAGTTCTGAGCTGATGGCACTGCTGGACATCTTCCGATTGCGAAGGGAAGTAAGCATGATGTGTCTTTCATCTGCTGCAGTAAGTTTCCTTGGCCGACCACTGCGTCTACGGTCCTCAAGCGTTGCCCGTTTCTTTGTGCTTCTTCAAAAGAGCTTGGACAGCACATCTGGAAACCCCTGTCTGCCTTGAAATTTCTGCCTGGGAGAGACCTTGCTGATGCAGTATAACTACCTTTTGTCTTGTTGCTGTGCTCAGTCTTGCCATGGTGTATGACTTTTGACAGTAAACTGTCTTCAGCAACCTCACCTTGTTAGCTGAGTTTGGCTGTTCCTCACCCAGTTTTATTCCTCCTACACAGCTGTTTCTGTTTCAGTTAATGATTGTGTTTCAACCTACATATTGAATTGATGATCATTAGCACCTGTTTGGTATAATTGTTTAATCATACACCTGACTATATGCCTACAAAATCCCTGACTTTGTGCAAGTGTACCTAGAAGAATTGATGCTGTTTTGAAGGCAAAGGTGGTCACACCAAATATGGATTTGATTTAGATTTTTCTTCTGTTCACTCACTTTGCATTTAGTTAATTGATAAATATAATCTATTAAAATGTCTATTTTTGAAAGCATTCTCACTTTACAGCATTTTTTCACACCTGCCTAAAACTTTTGCACAGTACTGTATATATATATATATATATATATATATATATATATATATATATATATATATATATATATACACACTGTATATAAAATAGTATTTACAATTGAGAATATAACCGTTACTCAATGAATGCTTTGTTTTATTTTGAAAATTGTAAGTTATTTGTAAGAGAGAATACTTTATTTTTAAAACGGCAATGAAAAATCAGTAAAGGATACCCTTTTAAAGGAAACTGATAAGAAAATGTACAGTATAATTTGAAATGCATTAAGGTTGACGTTGTTCAATTTTGCAGCAGCATGACAGAGTGGTTGCAGTGCGCAGGTGTGGTGACGTCACGGACCCGGAACACAGAGTCAAACCAAGGAAGGGAGGGAGGGGCAAAAACTGAAATGCTACAGCGTTCAGCACTTATTAAATAATAAAACAGAGATTTAAACAAAACGCAAAGCAAAAGGGCACTTTAGCCAAACAAACCAATGGAACTAAACAGGTATCGTGCTGGTTTTGAGCCAGCATGTATAGCAATTGTTTACTCCAACTCCTTACTTGTTCTCCACTCAACACCCCTCAAATAATGAGCTTGGAGTGGGTCTTTTATATCTGTGGCTGGAGCCTTAATTACCCATTAAACAATGACCCTATTAAGGCTCCAGCCACATTCCCACAAGCTTTTACAGGGATTCAACCCCATTCACACCAGCTACACTTTGAGACCGGCTTTTTCACCGGTCTCAATAGTAAAATAACAATGACTGACAGCTTTCGTCCGTCTGCACAAAACACAATACATATATACCACCACCAATAATAATACAATACAAATAACTTTACATAAATTATATATACACAAATAAATCATAAAATAAATTAATAAACAAACAGGCGAGGCACTCCGCCACAAGCAGTAAAGGCTGTCTTACTGTTTTTCAAAATGGCTGGAAGTTAAATGGATGGAAGCAATGTGCTCTTTTCAGGAGTTTGTCAATCATTGCAAGAATCAGTTGCATTTGCAAGAATCAGTTGCAAATGCAAATACTCATCCTTTTCTTTCTCGGAACGCTCGCTACACAGGTCGTATTCTGTGTGCCCTGAGATTTTTACTGCAGACACTTTGAACTAAAGCCCAAGGGAAAGTCCCTGTAAGGGTATACAACCCAGGAACAGTGCCAGTAACTGTGAAGAGGGGTGCTTTAGCAGGCCTTTAGCAACCAGCGGAACTTGTATTCACTGTTAGGTCTGCACAGATGTCAAGCATTGGTCGTGCTCAGCAGCAATGCAAGAACAAGCCTTATGCTTTACCTGACCATTTGCATGCACTCTTTACAGACAGTTCTGAAGGGCAAAAAGACTCTGAACAACTAGAATTAGCTCAGTTGCTTCAAGCATATGCTGACTTTTTCTACATTGGGCCGAGAGACTTGGGACGCACCAGCCTAGTGCAACATGATATTCAGGCAATGGAGGGGCCACCTGTGACGTAGCAGCCACACCACATGGCCAAGGAAAACCAGCAGGATGCAGATTTCCAAATTGAACAGAGCTTAGAAGCTGGTCTGGCACGTAGCGATTGGGCCTCACCAATAGTGATGGTATGTAAAATGGATCAAACTTTGCAACTGTGTGGTCGACTATCGTGCCCTAAATGAGCGCACTGTTAAGGATGCGTACCCACTGCCACGGATCCAGGACACCTTGGATACATTATCCAATGCCAAATGGTTCTCCACTTTGGATTTGGCATTGGTGTACTCGCAGGTGGAGCTGACCTTCAGGGCGAGTAAGGCAGACGCCTTCTGTAGCTGGAAAGGTCTCTGAATGGAATGTTATGCCATTTGGACTGCGATGCGCCGGTGACATTTCAACTTGTAATGGACCGTGTCTTGGCAGGCCTGCAATGGGAGACGTGCTTAGTATACTTGGATGACGTAATTGTGCTTGGGAGCAGTATGGAGGAGATGCTAACAATGCAGCATTAACCTAAAACTCAAGCCTGCCAAATGCCTACCCCAAAAGAGGTCTCAGAAGTTTGTCAATTTGTTGGTCTTGCATAGTATTATCGAACATTTGTGAGGGATTTTGCAACTGTTGCCCAGCCATTACATGCACTGACTATGAAATATGCCAGATTTGTCTGGACTGATGCCTGCAAGGAAGCGTTTGACAAGCTCAGACTGCCTGGTTTGTGCCCCTATCTTAGGTTACCCCCAAGATGGTGATGGCCTCATTCTGGAGTAGGAGACTGTCTACCACAGAACAGAATTACTGCACAACCCGTAGGGAGCTGCTCACAGTTGTAGCATTCACCTGTCACTTTAGACAGTACCTCCTGGGAGGGTCTTTCACAGTAAGAACTGATCATAGCAGCCTACGCTGGCTAATGCGCATGAAGGAACCAGAAGGGCAGCTTGCTCGCTTGCTCGAGAAGCTTAGGGAGTACAACTGCAAAATAAAGTACAGCCCAGGACATCACGGAAATGCCGATAGCATGTCTCATAGACCCTGTCCAAAGACCTGTCCCTATACTTTGCATAGTGCCAGACAACAAGCAGTGCCATGGACTTGACAAAGCGACTACTGAGGATTCAAGATCCACGGAGTCTTCAAGCTGTCCAGTAATGGATTCCTGTAACCATGCTGTGGAGGCAAACATTCAACTGATATGCACAACCAAAGTTTCTAACCTAGTGAACCCTCCAACACTGTTTAATGTATGGACTATTAAACAGTTAGAGAATCACAGGCAGCTGACCCAGATATTGGACTAGTGTTGAAGTTAAAAGAGCAAGGGGGGTTCCAACCTAAATGGTCCACTATATCTATTTAGCCCAGCCAGTAAAGCATACTGCACTCACTGGAAAAGACTGCAACTAAGAGATGGCCTACTGGTTTGTCTTTTCTAATCCCAAGATCGCTCCCAATTTCAGCCGCAGGTCATTTTGCCCAGAGTGTTCCATGAAAGTGTTATGAGGCAGATGCACGATGGTCCTGCTGGGGGACATTTCTGTGGAATGGACCCTGTTTTGCATACAGACCCGATACTACTGGGACAAGACGCATAAAGACATTACACTGTGGTGGCAGATCTGTGCAGCCAGAGCTAGGCCTCCTAAAACTCCACAAGCACCAATGGGGACTGTAAGTTGGCGCTGCAATGGAAAGAATTGCCATGGACTTAATGGGCCCACTTAATGAGACAGATAGATACAACTGCTACATAGTGGTGCAAGATTATTTTACGAAGTGGGTGGTGGCATATCCCCTTCCAGATGTCAGGGCTGTAACTGTAGCCAACACTCTGGCCTATGAGTGGGTCAGCAGGTATGGCATACCTTATACACTGCACAATGACCAAGGCTCCAATTTCGAGTCCGATGTTTTTCAGAGGGTGTGCGCACTACTGGGAATTAAGACACAGACCACACCCTTTCGACCGCAATTCGACGGCCAAGCGGAAAGATTTAACGCCACCCTGCAGAAGATCTTGGCCACTACAGCTGAACACTGCCACTCGGACTGGGATATCACGATTCCTTTTGCCTTAATGGCCTATCGCGCCACCAAGCACAGCTCTACGGGCATGACACCTAACATGATGTTCCTAGGACGTGAAATCACAGAACCCATTGATTTGGTGGCAGACCGCCCAACAGATGACGAGTCTTCCATGACCGAACCCGAGTATGTTACACAGCTACAGGAGCAAATGGAATAAGCACACCGGATAGCTCGAGAGGCCCTTGGCCAAGCTTAAGAGCAAGCCAACACCTGGGTGTTCAGAGATGCTGAGGCATGGAGCCCGGTCGAGATTCCACCACCAGTACTTGATCCAGACCCATTTGACACTGATCTGAACCTTCCGGCTTTGTTAGACCCACCAGGGGTGTCAGAGAATAGAGAGCCTGAAAGCCCTCCACAGACTCCAAAGAGTGGGGGTTGTGTGGTACCTCTTAATAGAAATCACCATCCCTTGGGTCAGTGAGTAGAAAAAAATTAGCGAGAGCCACCAACTGTTTGTGCAAAAGAGATCCCCAAAAGAAACAGAAAAGCACCTAACATATGGCGATTGGGGAAACCTGATCCAAGAACTTTGGGAATGTCAAGTGGGAAGTCTGAATGTGAAACCAAAGTGGAATTTATTTATTTTTATTTAATAAATGGTCATATGCATCACACATGGGAGGGGTCATATGCAAAAAAACTCTCATAATAGACTCAACACCACACAACCATCATGACAGTAAAAATAGACATAATTAAGCGTTCTTACCTTTGTATAAAAGTTAGTGATCAGCAGATAAGTCAGCCGCAGAAAAGAGCACAGGGTGTGGTTTTCACTAACTCTGCTGTGGAGAATAAATAATTTTTTTACATTTATGGGTAAATATCTGGACCCAGAGTGGGGGTTGTGTTACCGGGAATGTTCACTTATTGTACTGTCAGCAAAGCTTAAAATAATAACGAGCGCTCCAAGATGCGAGGCAAAGAAAAGTGTTACGATCCAAGCTCTGTTTGGTTCTACTTCCTTAGGGAAGTAAAACGGACAATCTGCTAAATGTAAAAATAAGTCCTTGTCACAAAGACGGCCGACAGTGGGTGACGTCAGACCAGAAACAGGAAGTAATACACAGAGACTTGGGGTTGTGATGAAGCTGAGCGCGTGATCGCGCTCAGCATTTAATAATCAAACAGAACAGAAAATAAAAAGGTTGTAAGACAAAAACACACAGGACACTGCACTTACGCCAAAAATAAATATATAAACAAAACGGACTATACAGTAAACAGACAGTGCACGAACAAACACGGTGAGTGACAACTATACATGTACTTTTCTCCTCTCTCTCCCGTTCTCCACTCACCGAACACCCAACCCCGAGTGAGTGAAACGTGCATCTATATATACTGTTGTGCTGGGATTCAATTACTAATTAATTATTCACTTGAATCCCAGCACGTGAATTAATTAAGTGCAACCTCGTGCTCACATATTACATATTTTAAATGCACGTGAAGTGATGTGCCATCCTCGTGCCTAAATACAATTCTACATCTTTAAACACACGTGAAACACAGACCCGCTTATATTCCGTGTACCGATGACTATACACCAACATTTACACACAACACGTAACATATAACACAAACTACGCACAAGGGCGTGGCCACATTGCCACAGTCCTTCAGTCTGTTCACAAAAGTTATGAAGAAAGTGACTGCTGGTCCTGGCACGTCTACCGAAGAGACAGTAAGTTGAGCGCTGGAGTCGGCATTGAAAGAGAAAATAACCAGTTACTATAATGTGAAATGACAAATCACTGGCAGCTTAACTATCGCGGATGACTGCCAGAGATGGATTGCCATTCACAGTGTTTTGTACATCGCCAGATTTGCAAGAAACTATGAAGGCCAGAGGGTTTTCAGAGACGCCAAAATCACCTACAACTATTCATAAGTTAGTGGTTGATTATAGTAATCAGATACACAGCTAGCACTGGGAGAGATCGCTCAGAGGAAAGAGTGCAAAAGATTTAGTTTGACTTTCGATGAGTATAGCAATACAAACAGTAACTATGTGAATGAATAAATAACAATACAATATAAAATTAGTTCATTTTCAATTTCAGCTCCACATAAAATTACCGACAACAATTACTTTTTTAGTATTAACTTGTTGAATTTGGATTTTGTTGAATTGGCGATTTGGGTTTTAGTATGTGAATCAAAAGGGGATTAAAACATAAAACCAAAGATTTCAGTAATCTAATAGATTTTACGTTTTTAAAATAAGTGTGACAGGACAAGGCGTGCACCTGCAAGGGAAGGTGACACACGCACCGTGCTGCAAGCACATCACGCAACAAGCGGCAGCTGTTTCAGTGTGCGAGCAGCCTGGTGTGGGAGAGAGAAGCGCCGTCGGAAAAGCTGGGCCGAATGGCAAGATGGGCCAAATGGCCTCCTCTCGTTTCTTATGAGTGAGATACTGTATGAAGCCAGTGCACTGCAGACTTTTCCCCATTGCCCATATGCCTATTTTACAGCAAGCCCTGGGGACCCCGAGTTTAGTGAATTTTAAATCCCGAAAGCCCGGACTGGAATTTTATCCCGGCTTTGGAAACCCTAGGGCTAACGTAGTGTATGAACTATCCTTAAGAGTGCAGAAAATAAACCGTGATCACAGCGCTATATTGGGGGATAACTGTAAGAACAATACAGGCTATGTAATATAACCACAAACAGATGGACACACTGATGACATTTCCCACAGTCTTATATGGCACAAAATCAGAAGAATATGTATTTTTTCCTCCATAATGAATTGTAAAGTGCAACGCCAATCCCACTGAATATATTAAAAAAAAAAAAAAAAAAAAAAGGGAAAAGCTTTTTTTTTTTTTTAAATGCAATAAAACAAAACGTGCCTAATTTTGGTTTGAAACTGGAAAATGGTTACCATGCACAGGCATGATGGAAAATACTGTAAAATTTACTGAATCTGTATTTGTCACTTTTGTTTAAACTTTTGTGCAAACTATGATTTAAGAAATCAAACCGTGCTCAGTTCTTCTCAGTGCTGTGAAAGAGCAGACCAGAAATGTCCGCTCCAGCAACTCCCCTGTTCCATATAAAACTGGTGCGCTCCGCTCGCACACTCTGCTTTTATGCAATAAGAAGAAATCTTTAAAATAATAATAGCATCAGTAATAAAACAAATTTGAATGAGATGGATGCAGTAATTGTATCAATTAAATATGTGAATAAAACCAAGATTAAAATTTGTAACCGTTAGCTTAATTGCAGTACATTGTTTTAATTGTTTGACAGCCCTAATTTTAATACATTAGGCATATTCAGCAGATGCCAATTAACCCAACACCTTATTTTGTAAGGCGTGTGGGTTAATGCGCGCCTTATACTTTAAGGTGCACCTTATCTAGGTTGATGAATAAGGCGTTCAATAGCATGCACCTTATCCTAGGAGAAGGCGCGCCTTGAAGCATAAGATCCTTTTGTGAATGAGGCCCAAAAGGCATTATTAGGTTAAATATTCTCTTAGGTTCAACAGCTCTTCAAAAACTGAAAATAAACTTCTTGCCCTCTCTAAAATGTAATGAAAAAATTAAGCTGACAAATGGTTGTTTCAAAAACAAACACTTATACAAGAAAGGTATACCTCCAATACAGTCATATAGGCACGAGATTCAAACTGACTTTGGACAAGGCCTCAGTACAGCTCAGTGCATATGTTTGTATTAGAAAGCACAGATATCCATGGAGTCAATTCAAAAGACATGAAAAGATTGACAAAAAAACTTTACAATGTTCGATATTTATACCTTTGTGAACAATTGTTGACTCCCCTTCAACCTGACTGGTTTCTGTCCAATAATTGAGGTAGTCGTCCTCATCACACACAGCGAGCCTACCACATACTTCCTCTGTGGGAAAGGGGGCAGTGCTCTTTGACCTTATCGTCTGCCACGTGCTACATTCAGCAGGACGCATCCATCTTGTCTTTTAATGTACCCCCCCCCCCCCAAATCTCAGGGTCAGCCACTTTTAACGTGAGAATTCTAAGCTTGGATAATACTGCATTAAAAAACGACTATAAAAAGCACCTTCACACACAATTTAAACAGTGTTTTTAAAAAAAAAAAAAAAACTTAACTATAAAAAAGGACACAGATACACAATATAAAACTTGTAATTAATAACAATTAATACCTCATGCAGAAAGCCATTACTACAAAAACAGTTGAAAAGGGATTCATGAACTGCAAACTCTAAAATGGGCTTTTTAAAAAAACCCACACACTTTTACTATAAGTGTATAAACAGAATCCATTGTTTTGAGATTAGTCCGGGAAGTGTTTTGTGTAACTCCTGAGAATGAACTTTTGACAATTGCGGGGAAGCCTGATGCAGCCCTGTGCGACAATCATTTTTTAACATGATTTACAGTGGTGTTACAGAAGATAAGTGCATTGGTCTCAGAAAGGTGATGATTTTTCAATTTGTCCCTGGAATTTGATTAATTTTGACCCATGGAACGATGTTAATTGAAGCAAATTGGCACTGGCCTACCCCCTCCAGGCATTCCAAAATCTAAAAAATCCACACAAGTAATTAAGGTGACAATATAAGAACATTAATAAAATGTACCAGTGCGTTGGAGGCCATTCGGCCCATCTAAGCTCATCTGGTTCCTGGTTGCCGATTGATGAGGAAGGTTCCCGAATGCTAGAGGGGAACCCCGGCCAAACCTAACCGAACACTTTTGTTTTCCTGTCATCTCTCGCTTTAGGTTCCCCTTTGGGGAAGTAACAGTTGCTTCCTAGCCTTGGAGGCAGATGGTTCGGTATTGCCTCCGTGAGGGCGGCTCTTCGTGAGCCACGGGGAAACCCTGTACTGTTTAGTATCTGCTTTAATCTGTGCCAGGCTCCCTCTCTGGAGACCACTTCGTGCATGTTTATTTTTTTTTTCTTTCAGCATTCTTGTCTCCCTGCGTGGCTCAGCCTCAGAAATCTGGCCTCGACGACCCTTGTAAGCTGGGGAGACTTCTAGACTTCTCTGTCTATCCACTACCCTCTTCATTTCCCCTTGGGGGAAGGAACGGTTGCTTCCCAGCCTTGGAGGTCGATCGCTTCGGTCTCACTTCCGTGAGGGCGGCTCTCCGCGAGCCAAGAGGAAATCCTGTCCTCCTTCTAATGTCATAAGCACATTATTCCTATTTCAATTCCCGGTTGTTACTCCATGCAGTCCTTGCTTTTGTTCCGTGAATCTACAGCAGTACCAGAAAATAGATTTTCTTTCAAAATTGCACAGTGAGACCTACTGTATTTAGCTAAATTACTTTATCTCCTTGGTAAAAAAAATCCCCTGGCTAAAATCTGTTAAAAAATGGCTCTAAACCTATAAATAGATCATTGATTTAAATTTAAATTGAAATGAAAAATATGAAATAGTTCAGATAAAAGTAAATGACTGCTTTGAACTTTGCACAAAAAGACAGGTCTCGAGTACATATGGAACCTAAATAAATACAAATTCAGATGAGCTGCTGAAGTAAAGGGATGCAGTTGTAGTCATATATGCATATAATATTGTTCATAATGGCCCATGCATAATTTGAAATTATGGACTTGAATAATTTGATGTTCGATTTGAGAGCAAGATAGATTAAAAAAAAAAAAAAAGTTTCTCAAACTAGAATTAAATACAGAAAGTTATTCAATTAGACATCTTTGAACAATTTTTTATATAAAAGTAATAAACCAGCAAAGTGAAGGAAGGTTGGTAGATTGAGGGGCAAGAGTGAAGGTCATTCATTTTACAACAGCCATCCTCAGTTTGATTGTGTACACTCTTCAAATGGAACAAGTTTGTTGCTGAAAAAGATGACATTAAGCTAGAAGTCAATGGCAAGGTTACAGTGAAGATTCCTAATATCTGGGTTGTAGCTGTAGGAGGCCGATTCATTTGCTGTTTCATTGTTAAAGATAAGAACGTAAGCCTTTCCACTGAAGCTTAAATAATGTTGCTGACAGTATTTGCTTTTTGTGCTGGAAGAGAAAGGATGTCAATAGTGACTTTTCAACTGTATGCAAGTACTGACACACGGCACGAATATCCTGACTGCCCTGAATACAAGTTTTGTCTTTTATGCAACATACAATTTTGCAGTTTTGAAAAAAGTATGCAAAAAAGCTAACACTTAGGTCCCTCAGGGGATGATTTAAATATCACTGAAACAATGCATATTTGGGAAAAAGTGGGGATGATCACATAACAGCAGGCAAATTGAAAGCTTGCTGTACAAACCCACCCTTATCAAAAACATGTATATAAGAAAACTACAGTAACGACAGCTTTAGAAGCAAGTGATTTTCAAGCAGAATCTGTTCATAAAATCAGTTCAGTAACGCTTTGAAATTCAGTAGATGAGGTTGTTAATGTACAAATTTCTCGTTAAAAAGCTTAATTGTCGCAGGTCAAGTACATCACTTCCTAGGTCAACGACTAGATAAGCAGAACTCGTTAATCAAAATGAATGCTAACAAGATGAATAAATGAATGGATGCAATCTGCCGTTATGGAAACTACTGCTCTTGTAGCAAGCAGTAGCCAAATGGAAATAAAATTATGTGAATATCTATTTTGTGTAAAATTTGTAAACTTCATTTAAAATTGCACATTTTGTGAAAGTACATTTATTTAGAACACTTCACATATAAAAAATGCTGATTTACGATTCTGGCGTGTGTGTAAAAAATCGGAATGCATGGATTAAAATGAATAAATAAAACTAGTCATTTACCCTCATTTAGGGGAATATCTCGCAGCAGTTTACTATATACAACTCTTAAATGTGCATTTTGCAATTTTTTTTTTTTTGCTTAAAAAAAACACAAAAAAACCACTTTTTTTGGATGGGGTAAGCCGGCTTGATTGGAATTTATTTTCTTATGTTGACATCTACTTTTTTTTATGTATTTATGTACATTGTATGCTATAAATAAGTTTGAAGTGTCATTTGTGTTTGCAGTTGTTAGTTATTATACATGTATACCATGTATGTAACACTTCATTATATATTTATTAAGCTTAAAAATTATGATAGAACCCTCTAACCCAATACACAATGTGTTTAATTGTTCGGTGAATTTCTCTAATCATGCATTTTCCCTGCTACTCTTTGCTCGCCTTCGCGATAAATAAACTCAACATGTTTAGAAGTAGCCACGAACATTTACAGTATTATAAAAACATTTTATATGCATACAGATGTGCAAAGGTGAAAGTGTACATAGTGTATAGTGTGGGGGTATAGTGTGTCAACATTACAAATACGTTTAGGAACAATACATGTCAATGATCTGTTGCCTGACAGCTTCTCCGGGAGGAATATTCTGAGGAGGCTCCAATGGTTCAAGATGTAGTTGAACCTCAGTGTATCGACGGTAATGTAATTAACACCAAGCTCCAGACAACGAGTTGCAAACTTTAAACATGTTCCCGTTTACAGGTAAGAACTCAACTTTACTATGACGAATACGCTAATGTTCGTTATGGTAATTTATTAGTTTTAAAATGTTTAACAAAACGTGACCAAGAGTGAGTTTCTGTAACATTGATAAAACTAGAGATGCAAGGGCAGTGTATTTAAACACGCAAAAATATAGTGCGATTAATTTGGTATAATTGTGTAAAAAGTTATTGGTAACATATTTAGTTTTTATTGTAGTTATTTGCACAAAAGGTCGTTTTGCCGTTTTAAGTTTACTGTTTCAATTTAAAATGAAAAGTTATTCTAAGTAGACAGAAACTTCAGTATGATAACATTAAATAACACGAGCTATGAATTACACACTTGAACCATTTTCCTGTGTTTTGGATACCACAGCGTAGTGCATCCGCCTCTATCTTTGTCCATCCGTTTGCCATTTTCCCAACACTACTGTGATCGCAGGCTGTATATATTTGTCAGCTGGGTCTTAAACGATGCGCGGGGTCTGTCAAATCCCAGGCTCACACTCAGCCTCTAAAATAGCATTTACTGCTATAACTGCTGCCCCTCCCAGCAAAGCCATACTGTAGTTAGTTTATTCATTAAAAAAAAAAAAAAAAACTCAAAAAAACTTAAATACTGTTTCAAGGTGAGTTTATATACAGTATATTAAAACCCTCCTTTTCCAAGTGCAAATTAATTCACTGATTTCCTTTTAAAATTCCCATGCAAACAAGTGTCACAAAAAGCACTGCTTGTTAAGATATGAACATGATTTCCAAAATCAACAATTTCGGAAATCACATTATCATTTACAAACTTTTGAACCCCCAAACTTTTTGATGCGGTCTGTTTTACATGCTTTAGTATGGATACAGGTTTACTTCACCTATATTTTCACCCAGGTAGTTGTTTACACTGAGAATATAAGCAAGTGAGCTGTATTTACTTCTGCCCCCCAATATTTACTTGGGAAATTAGGAAATTGCTTCTGATTTATATTTTCAGTCTTGATAAGAGAAATGAATATAAATTACATGAACAGTATTGATGTGTGCAAAAAACAATTGTATATTGCATTAGTTATATTCTGTGTGCCATCCAGTGAATATGTTTCTCCAGAGTTCAGATGCAGTTAGATCAATTCTTCCAGAATGCCTACAGGTATAGAGTTTGTTTCATGTGCAAAGGTACAATGTTATTTATTGCAGTATGATATGCACTAACACTGTTTTTTCTTTAAACCGGGGCAGCAGTGGTTAGGGCTCTGGACCGGAGGGTCGTGGGTTCAATCCCAGATGGGGGACACTGCTGCTGTACACTTGAGCAAGGTATTTTACCTAGATTGGTACTGTAAAAACCCAATTGTATAAATGGGTAATTGTATGCAAGGAGGCTGTGTGGTCCAGTGGTTAAAGAAAAGGGCTTGTAACCAGAAGGTCCCCAGTTCAAATCCCACCTCAGCCACCGACTCATTGTGTGACTCTGAGCAAGTCACTTAACCTCTTTGTGCTCCGTCTTTCGGGTGAAACGTAGTTGTAAGTGACTCTGCAGCTGATGCATAGTTCACACACCCTAGTCTCTGTAAGTCGCCTTGGATAAAGGCATCTGCTAAATAAATAATAAAAAAATAATGTGATAGCTTGTAACAATTGTAAGTTGCCCTGGATAAGGGCGTCTGCTAAGAAATAAATAATAAAAGGGGCATTTGCTTGCAAGGTGGTACCATTTGTCCATTCAGCTGCTATAGTGACTGAAATTCTCACTATGTGCCTAGCTATTGAAAGCCATGGCATCCTGCACCCTCTGAAGATGAAATGGCAGTACACCAACAGAAGAGCTTTTACAATACTTGGTAGGTGTGACACATGGAAATTACAAGCACCCTGAACCTTTGAAATATTGTCATTTTAATGTTCTGAATAAACATGCTGTTCATTGCAACGGTGTGACTTCCTGGTTACAAGCCCCTTTTCTTTAACCACTCCGCCTCCTTACAGTGTAAAGCCACACTAGACAATCTGTCAGCACTGCCTCAAGCTGCTACATCTTCTCTATACCTAAAACATCCCATTTGCTGTGCCTTAGGACTCTAGAGCATACTGGTCTCCTGAAATCATAACACAAGATCACCCCTACTTTGGGCATTTGACACAGTTGTAGTCAAAAGTTTACATACCCCAACGGAAATTTACTAAGGGATTTCTATGGCAATGTAAAGATGCCCATGGAGAAAAATATAACATTTCAAACTACATTAGTCTTCAAGCTGGAATAAACCACGGTCTAAATGAACAAAACTGGGGAACCTGTCAATATACTCACCAGGCTGTCACTTCCAATAATATATTTGTGGTTTGTAAACACTACAGAAAAAACACAGACTCTTCTGCACATTATCCACCCCTCTGACAGACCTTGAAAACTTACTGAAATCTGGAGACGTCATTATTTAATTCTATTCTGCTGAAATAGCGTCTTGCACTCACAGAAACCAAAAAATTCAGTGCCATCTTCACCTCCTGGTGGATCTTTTCAGTTCAACACAAAATAAATATTTACTTCTGCATGTTTCAATTAAATCAATTTATTCAGCTTAACTTAGGTGTGTAGTTATGTTATAAATGGGATTACTTTTGTGGTCCCTGTGGCAAAGTGGTTAATAGTGTACAGGTGATTAAAAGAACACAGACAATTGTAATCCAGGTGAAAAGGTTTGTTTTTATTAGTTGTTTTTGTCCAGTGCCAGACGGCAAAACAAACAGGAAATAATAATGATGGTTAAGTAACACAGTGGCGTGTATTACTTACATTTATAATCCCCCAAGCTGGTCCCGAAAGTCCCATTCTTGTATCCCCACACTAAACACAACACACACAAGTCCGGTTAGTGTGTGAATTAATGATTGTGGTGCAATACAGTTTCAGTGGTACAAGTGAAGTGCTGTTCCTGATGTGTTGGCCTCTGGCGACAGCTCCCTTGCACCTCGGTCCTCTCAAAACACAAAACAAAAAGAGGCTCCAGATTCAGGAACACATTTCAGCAAAAGGGGCTGAACTCACGCAACTGCGTACACTTCATACTACCAAACTCCTCCCTGTGAGCAGCCCGGCGCATCCAATCGCTGCAGGCCCCGCAGCAGATCACAATGGAGTTGTTTAGAGCAGGGGTAGGCACAGACACTTCTGGCTTTTGTTTTACCCAAGCCCCAACTGATTCAATGATTCGCTTAATTGGTCAGAATTACCATGTGTACCAGGTATTTAGCAATTGATTAAGAGATACCTACAAAACCTGCAGGATTGTAGCGTTCCAGGACCAGGGTTGGATACCCCCGTTTTAGAGCACTTGCTTCCTCCATAAAATTGCCGACTTCCGGTTCCCACCTACCATCCAGTGAGCATCACATGGGAAAGCATACCAACCTTACACAGCACCCTTTCTGGTCAGGAGGGAGATTTACAGCTCCATTTCTTCCTCTCGTCACAGCATATACAGTTTAAAAAACTGTAATCAATAAAGTAAAGAGCATCTTGCCCCATTGATCATTTATACTGCATAGACAAATGTCTCTTTGAAATATAGAAGTTTGGAGCAATCCAAATGACAAATCAATCTTTATTTTATATAGCACCTTTCATAGTGGACCACCATCAAAGCGCTTTACAAGAAAGTGAGGAACAATGCATAATATTAAATAGTGAAATACAGGGAATAGTACATTACAAACAGTAAAAAACAATGCAAATACATTAAATAAAAAGGAGAATTCAAAACATTGTGGATGTCATACAGAATCATGCGAAGAAGATGGAAACTCTGAAATCGCAATTTAGACCGCTAGTAACATATCAGACTTAAAGAGCATTGAAAGCAAGAGAGAACAAATGGGTCTTGAGAGTGGATTTGAAGCGAGCGAGTGTGGGAGCCACATGCACTAAAGCTGTGAGTTCCAGAGAGTCGGGGCCAGGAAGCCAAGAGTGCTCAGTGTGGTGCGCTTTTGCTTGGGTATAACAAGCCTGAGTCAGAGGACCTCAGCTTGTGTGCAGGGACATAGCGGGTCAGCAGACTGGAGAGATACTCTGGACCTGTATGATAAAAGGGCCTTGTAGGCAAGCAGGAGAATTTTGAAAGTAATCCTGAATTTTACAAGTAGCCAGTGCAGCTGGGCAAGACAGGAGGTAATGTGATCATGTTTTTTTTTCACATCTGGTAAGTATCCTAGCGGCGGCATTTTGAACCAGTTGCAATCGGTTTATGGCGCGTGACAGAAGACCACCACAGAGAGAGAGAGAGAGAGAGAGAGAGAGAGAGTGAGTTGCTGTAGTCAAGAGGAGATGAATGCATGACAGAATATCTCTGCATCCGGGAGGGAAAGTATTATGACATCACCAAATGTGTAAAAAGTTATTAAAAGGTGTCATTCCTACATTAACATATTGCCCCAAGAATTTGACATTTTTTATCTTGGGGAATGCGTTCATATAGACATAACCATTGTGATGAACACATAGCTGTGCGTGACCTTATTTCAGTAGTTAATAAAATTATGTAAAAATCACATTGCCCCAAACCTTTAACTATTTTTCCTAAGAGAGTATTGTGAAACATGTGGCATTGGCCTCAATTCATTAGTGTCGGTGTTAACAATTTATTTTAAAATATTTTCTGAAACTGTGCTTACATTTTTTCTTAAATGTGGAGTGATTCAAAGTCTTTAGAAAAAAAATGCATTTCCTACAGCCTTTTCTGTCAGATTTCACACCGGTTTTATACATAAGTGAATGGTGCTTTACAACCGAATTTGAACGAGTTCCCCCAGTTGGTGATGTTTTTCAGTAACATGTCATGAAAGAGCAGGGCTGCGTTCAATAGGCAGAGCACTCTGCCGTGGCACTACCTATACCAATCAGATCTTACTAAACCATGCGTTATGAAGAGAGAACTTTAAAGATGGCAGAACACACAGCACTAGTGTTGTTTTTGGATGAATTTATGGAAGATTGTGCAGAAAATCTGCCGTTTAATGCCTCGATTGCCCTTGCGGACAGGCAACACCATGGCTTTAAACGGCAGTGAATTTAAACACATGTATTGTATTGAAAACTACGATTGCGCCTCAGTACTGTGATTGCATGTTTTATTTACAGGTGGATACAGCGCAGTTTACATTTGCAATACAAGTTTATTATATGTATGTATTGTTGTACAGCTAAATAAAAATAGTCAAAAAATAGAACAATTCCTTTGAACATTAACATACAACACAATCAGTTTTATACAGAAAAATGACTTTCCAAAGAAACTATTTCTTCAACGATTCTTGTAATACATCTGTGAATGACCTTAACAGTTTGTTTTGCAACCGCAACCTTCTGCATTTCCACGAGCTCCAGCATCTGCCTTTTCTGTTCCTCTGCAGTCTCTCTCCAATATGATTCGTCTTATAGTACATATAATTGTGTATAGTGTGTTCTTGATTAGATAGAAATGTAACACTGCTAAAGTTATTCTAACAGCCCCTTTCTGCCATGAAAAAAGGTTTAAAAAAAGTTCAGTGTACCCCATATTGCTGTGCTTTCAGCCAAGATACACGGTGAAGCCTAATCTCACAGAAATAGTAAAACTATTTTAAAAAAATGCATTACATATAGTTCACTTTTAACACTGTATATCAACACACACCCTACATTAAATAATAAAACACAAACTATAGTGAGTATTTTAAACTACTATGTGTAAAAATCATACATGCACAACAGACTGAGCTACTACCAGGGTTCGTATTTAATACAGGGTTCAAAGTAGAGTTAAGAGCTGTAGTGTCATATAAAATGTATCCCTAAACCAGTGCATATACAACACACCGAACCGCTTTTGTATAGCGTTTACTAGGAGCAGTATACAATACCAAGTTAGTAGTGAGTTTAAGAAATTACTACACTTAACTAACTAAAAAAGTATTCACAAGTCAGTCACCAGACATATAACACAAAGAGGAGGGAGAAAGAAATACGAGAGCTTTGAGACGGGCTTACTGAACTCTGTAGGTATCGCGCAATCACTTCCGGGATTTGTTTCCAAAACACGCCTCCGTCACCGGCCGTCACTTTCCCGAAACAAACAGCACACCAGTCTGTGCCGAAATCCCCCTGCAACACCTTTTGCGAACTCGTTCTCTCACTTTGTTACCCCTCAGCCCTAGCTCTCAGGTTCGCTCGTCCCCTGCCTTATATATTGACAACAATTAAGCTACCTGCATTCTCACGAGAATATTTCAATCAAACAAACAAAACAGGTGCATCATATCAAGTCCACACAGGGGAAGGAGGGGACATTAGCTACAGTCATACATGTACTCATAAACAGCAGGTTGGCATTTGGAAATCCTGTTCCACCTAGTGGTATCTGGCTGTACTGCATTTCCAGCACATGGAACAAATCATTCCTCACCTTATTGAGACAAAAATGTACTTCCTGAGATCACTTAAACTTGTTGCAAATCATGTTTTAAGAAATTGCCTATTGTAGGTTTAAAAACCTGTATCCACTTCAGGGAAAGTTACACATTTTAAGCTTTTCACAGCAGATTTTCCCAAATAATCCCAAAACATTTATACAGTATGTTATAAACAAGACCAAGCTGGCCTGCTCAAAAAAAGATATGGACCTGCAGAGAATTAGAGATGCATTTTATTAACACAAAACAAACAAACAGGCTTTACCAAAAAATGGAAATAAAACAAACACAAGCAGCTGTACATTTTTATGAGGAATAGCTATTTTAATATAACACAACTTTATTACTATAATATCACACCCACTTGAAAATAACTTCAAAGTCCAAGCTACAGTCAGAACAAGCAACCTCTTTTTGTTGTAAACTTTGTCATGTTTGTTTTTTTCTGGATCCATTTGATCTTAATATACAGCTATGGCCAAAAGTTTTGCATCACCTCAAATTTTAGGATTAAGACATAATAATAATAATAATAAAAAAACTATATGAACATAATTTTGATCTTTTATTTTATATCATGTAATCAAAGAAACTAGAAAATGGTATCGCAAAAGTCTACTGAAAGCCATTATAGTAGTACAGTATTTCATGTAGATTTTGAAATGTCACATTTTTCAAATGTTGTCAGTTTTTCGTTAAGTATATGGAAAACTACAAAGCGCTATGTCATTCAATATGTTAATGTAACATTATTCAGCAGGTTTCATTCGACTTTATAAAGCAAAATTAGTTCATTCTACAGCAGTGTTACTCAACTCTGGCCCTCAAGATCTAATCCAGTCTAGGTTTTTACTCCAAGCATGTTCTAATGTAGTTAATTGAAGCTGCTAAGAGGCAATTAACTCATTTAGGACCTGGTTGGAATAAAGATGAGGACTGTAATGGATCTCGAGATTCAGAGTTGAGTACCACTGTTCTATTGGGTGATGAAAAACCTTTGACCATAGCTGAAGAGTTGCTCAAAAGAAACTGATAATGATAGTCTCCATGTTGAGCTGGTCTTGACAACCGTTTACTTCCTGGTTACTTCTCAAACACACCCACTGTAGTACTATATTACTTGGCCACTCTTGACAAGAAGCTGGTTGGGCCAACTTTCAATATAAATATAAACTTAGCATCGATGCTTGGATGATTTTTAAGTTTTATAGCCAATAGACCTTGGCTTAACAACTCCCTAACATCCGTGTTGCCATTTCTGTGTTTTGTGGGCTTAAAAAAAATGTCAGTTTTATATGTAACAGGAACAGGAACAAACAGAATAAAAAAACCACACCATAAGCTTGTCAATAACACTGATCAGACTAATCATATATAGCCTGGGAATCCCCTAGAGTCACTGCTCATTTTGAACATACAGTACAATCACTGGCACGTGGAAATGGGAAAGAAACTGCCTGTATGCTTCATAACTCCATGTGAAAAACAAAATAGATCACAAATAAACAACCATTTATTTGGGTATATATCATATGCCTGTAGTTTGAATGTATTTCTCTGGAGGAAAACCTGTCTTGTGGATATGCTGTGTGGCAGGGTGGAAGCCTGCACAGGTAAATAGTGTGTGTGTGTGAGGGGGGAGGAGGAGGAGGAGGGGGGGGGGTTGTTTTGTTGGGCAGGGGTGGAGTTAATTCCATCCCTGCCAAATACATGTGAGGAATGTGGCTGGGTCTTGAATGAATGATGATCATCTGTCAAGTCTCAGCCACATGGTAAAAAAGCAGGAGAAATCCTTTGTTAGCTGGAGGCAGTAGGGAGGTAAAAGGCTGATAAAAGGCTGGAAGAAGCAGGGTGTGTGCACAGCGAAAGTCCTCATATAGTGGTTGCATGTTTGTTTAAACCGTGTTGTTTGTTAATAAATGCGCGCTCTTGCGCTTCTACTGGCGAACTCCTGTTTCTGAGTCTGTTTCCTGAGGGTAACTAGCCTGGGCCGTGATGTTACCCTTTCACAGCTGTCTAACAGCATAACATTGATCAATGATTAGGTTTCAGTATTATTTAATGGGTGGGAAACAAAAGAAAATGTCATACATTTTCAGTATTAAATTCCACAGGATTACAATACAAACACATGTGTTTACATATTGGTCTTGGTGTTCAAAATGTGGGGTGGGGAACTTCTAACAAAATCAGAAATGTTATGACACATACAGATAGGAGGCTGTGTGGTCCAGTGGTTAAAGAAAAGGGCTTGTAACCAGGAGGTCCCTGGTTCAAATCCCAGCTCACTCACTGACTCACTCACTGTGTGACCCTGAGCAAGCCACTTAACCTCCTTGTGCTCTGTCTTTTCGGGTAAGACGCTGTTGTAAGTGACTCTGCAGCTGATGCATAGTTCACACACCCTAGTCTCTGGAAGTTGCCTTGGATAAAGGTGTCTGCTAAATAAGCAAATTAATTTAATTGTACAGCTATTGGCCAAATGTTTTGTATCACCCTATATCATTAACTAATTGTGCTTCATAAAGTCGAATGAAACCTGCTGAATAATGTTACGTTAACATATTGAATCACATGTCGCTTTATAGTTTTCCATTTACTTAATGAAAAATGCCAACTACCTTAATTTATTGTCACCACCAGTCCTCCAGATTTTCAGGTTCAGCACATCAGCTGAACTGACTTGCTTGCTTGTTGGGAGCCATTCAGTCAACACAAGCAAAACTGCTTCCTGCATTTTAATACACACTGATGCCTGTAATTACTGTACTGTTGTTTACTGGAATACTTCTTGCATGGACAACTCTAAAAAAGGAACAGATTTTTTTAGACCTGCTGTTGGATGACTAACTAACAGGAAGCATTGTCTAAGGGTTTAGTCCCTCAGTAGGAAGATCACCGCATCACATTTTACTCAAATCCCAAGAACACTCGCGTATTTTACCATCTCTTAGGAAATGCTCCTGCGTTTTTCACACTGTGATTAAGAAATGGTGTGACTAGTTTTCCTTAGACAAAGGAAGCACTTCATTTCACCTCTGAAGACCAGGACTGGCCGTGACATTTGTGGGACTCTTTGCTTTTCTCTCACATGGCAGATGTGAGATATAATGTTACTCCCGTGTTATGTATGAGGGTAATTGAGTTTTATTTGGTACTTTAATTATTTTACTGCTTACTATTTAAAGACACCCCTATCGAAACTGATTAGTTTTGAAATGTGTTGGAAAAAGTTTTTTTTTCTGGAAGTACGTATCGTAAAATTGATGAGTTGATAAAACAAAGGTATGTATTTGTCATACAGCTGAACACACCAGTGACTTCACACAGCAACATTAAATTATCATTGAACAGACCTCGTTCTTGTTACTGCATACACTCACATTTCTCTTCTGAATGACTCTCAAGAACGTGCCTTTTTTTGTACAGAACTGAAATATATTTGTAATGATATTCCTCAATGTCATATGAACAGTTTGTAAAAGATTCCCAAGGTCTTTATAACTACTTCAGTGTGTTTATAAATAGGCAAAGGTCATAAACAATCATGTATCATATTTGAATGATGTAGATTTGGAGCGAAAAAGCTTTGAGAATTGTGTATGTTATCATTGGCTTCTTGTGGGTAAACATATTAACTAAACATATCAATTCCGAATGTCCATACGTAACAGGAAAAGCGTTTACGAGAATTGTTTGTTGAAGATCTTGAATAGGATACAGAAACCTAGTACACTAAAAGTAATTTCCTCTGTTAGCCTGGGATCAGCTTTCTGTTCGTCATACAATATATGAGTCACGCTGAAAGGAATTCCCTGCATTGAGTGAAACAGTATAAGAATGTGCACACAAATTCAACTGAAATACAGTACAAGCTACGTAAATTAAAATTACAGGTTATAGAGGGCAACTGCATTTTTGGTTTGAATCCTTACCTAAGAAGCTTCGGTAAAAGTTTAAAAAAATGTTCAAGTCTTAGTCACTGTCTTTCATGTTCATACATTAAACAACTTTCAATGTTATAATTAAATAGTTTATTTGTAAAAAGTATAATTTTTTGCCTTTACCATGGTGTACAGTGTATGTTTCTCTCATAACCAATATTTTGAGACAAGCATAGTAAATGACATTGCATTCAAAGTATGATTTATTCTATCAATTTTATAAACAATATAAAATACAGTGGAAAAAAAATATGAAGCCATTTATTCCCGTAGTAAATACAGTACAAAAAAGTTACAATACAAAATCAAAGCAGCATAAAAGTGAATACATCCTCAAGTTTAGAAAATAATCACTAGTGTCTGCTAAATAGATTAAACTACTGTACCATACAAAAACTGAAAGTATGCATAAGCAAAAATCAAAAAAATAACTGGGGGCATTAATTTGTACTTCCCCAGCTTTCTTAATAAACTCAAGCTTGAACACCACTCAATGCTGCACTGCAGAAAAGCCAAATTAAAAGCCAGACAATATGGTGTGCCTTCCACCTACTCTTAAACTTGTCGTCCTACACAGATTGTAATCTACAGGTTGCTGCCCCTGTGGGTGCTTATCACTTCTCAAGACGCATAACGATCGTTTGCTAAAGAGAGAATATATAAAAGCCCCTTAATATTTACTGTCAGTTTGGGGAATACATGTGTGAGTCAATCACTATGGTTTAGACCAATCTCTATGTTATAGGCTCAACAGATATGGAAACTGATTTTTTAATTGTGCTATCGCTTACGTTAGACTGGGGTGGAACATTCACACTATCTGGAGTATTGCTCCAGTTTCGTGTACAGAAGCAAGATCTTAATTGCTTCTTTACACTGAAAACTTTGTATTACTAACCGTCCATTGAGAGGATTTGGGTAATTTTTCTTGTCTGCAGGAATGCTGACAGTATGTAAGAGATCATATACTGTACGTTGTGATTAGCCATCCTCAGCTTTGATGAACTTTTTCACTAGACCTTACAACAGTAAACTGTCATTAGGCTAGAATTAGTAATGTCCACATTTTTTCACCCTGTTAAATTCTAGATCGGTGGAGATTATTGGGCCCCTAAAGCATACTCATACTCTTTTTTTTCAACTCTGTTTATTGGGTTTTGAAAAGAGCAAAATTAAGCAGTCAGTAATACAATATACAGATAACAGGAGAATTGGTAATCACCCTCCCACCCACCAAAATGGAATTATAAACAATAATAAGACAGATAAAGAAATATATATATAAAGCATACTCATACTCTTAAGCGCCTGTTTCTGTAACCTGTATTTTACATAAAGACTTGAGCAGTAGCTTTGATATACCCCTGCGTGTCCTATAAGTGTTAAAAGTGTTTTTGAACATGCACTAGTACTGTTTATTTCATTTTAGTATGTTTAGCATTCATGGACGTGACTAATATCTGTGCAGTTGATTGCTACTGATTTCAGTTAGATATTGTAAAATTGGCTTTATTTGCTGTTTAATACATGTAGATGATTCAAATTAAAATGCCAAACGGGTCTAAACAGATTATTGTACTGAATATTCCATGAAAGCAAACACTAGAATCATTGTTTAATGACTAATGTTTAAGAATGATCTAAATGTCACAACTCCAGTCAAATGTAAATGTCAGAAAAGTATTCTGATAGTGACTTAGAGTGAAAGCACATTTATCTTCGTTTATTATTTTTAAATGTCAATGTATTCACAGAAATCACACTTTCATACTAAATCTAATAGACATATAATGCATTGACATGTTGTTAGCGTTCAATTACCAAAGGTTAATGGATGAGGACAATTTACTTTTCCACTGAAAGTTGAAAGAGATTAACATTTACATTAAACGTGACATATGGAGCTAAATATTGTCATTTAATTAACTGCTTTATTTCTCCACCATTTGTGTATTTGGCAACCATTGCACGTCCAAATTTAAAGTAGAAATTCCCAAAAGTTATTGTGTGGTCACATTTTCTTAAGTAATGTTGTTAGAATATTTATTTAGTGAAAATGAAACTTTATTGCATTTACAAGACTTGGGGTAGTTAATCCAAGAACAGTATATGTTTTCTAACAACAGTTTACCTGACTTTTCAAATCGGAATTACTTTTGAGAAACTTTACTGAAGAAATTCATAAATTCTTGTGTTTGTTTTATCACACTGATTGGGGTGATAAGGTATTTGTGTCCCTTACAACTGATTGTCCTACTCAAAGATAAATTATCCATAATGATTAAAAGGTACTGCTGAAATTAGAAATACTAAAAGAAACTTCATAAATTCATTGACAAACGTTTCGACTAGAAGTCTTTTGAAGAAAATGTTTGTGATTTAATTTATTATGTTTCTTTTAGTATTACTCAAATATATGAGTCTTTGGCAGGGTGAGTGCAATGAGATGGCATATGTGTGTTTTTGGTTACGAAAATAATACAGCCTTGCCATGTAAACGTCTGTGACAGTAATTTTAAAACTTGGTAACTTGTCAAGGGTGAATCTTTGTTCTTGTAATAAAAAGGAACTAACTAAATAGGACAAAACAGAGCATTTATTTGAATTCAAATATGCAAGTAAAGGAAATGTATACACAGTGCCTATAGAAAGTCTACACCCCCTTTCAAAATGTTCACCTTTTGTTGCCTTATAGCCTGGAATTAAAATGCATTAAAATAGTTTTTTTTTTCATTTACCTATACATCCTACCCCACAACTTCCAAGTGAAAAAAATATTCTAGAAATTTGTAGAAAATTGATTAAAAATAAAAACTGAAATAGCTTGGTTGCATAAGTGTCCACCCGCCTTGTAATAGCAATCCTAAATTAGCTCAGGTGTAACCAATCGCCTTCAAAATCACACACCAAGTTAAGTAGCCTCCACCTGTGTTAAATTCTAGTGATTCACAAGATTTCAGGATAAATTTAGCAGTTTCTGTAGGTTCCCTCTGCTGAGTAGTGCATTTCAAAGCAAAGACTCAACCATGAGCACCAAGGCGCTTTCAAAAGAACTCCGGGCAAAGTTGTTGAAAGGCACAGATCAGGGGATGGGTATAAAAAAATATCAAAGGCCTTGAATATCCCTTGGAGCATGGTCAAGACGATTATTAAGAAGTGGAAGGTGTATGGCACCACCAAGACCCTGCCTAGATCAGGCCGTCCCTCCAAACTGGATGACCGAGCAAGAAGGAGACTGATCAGAGAGGCTACCAAGAGGCCAATGGCAATTTTACAAGAGCTACAGGCTTTTATGGCCAAGACTGGTCAAAGTGTGCATGTGACAACAATTTCCTAAGCACTCCACAAATCTGGCCTGTATGGTAGGGTGGCAAGAAGGAAGCCATTACTCAAGAAAGACCACCTTGAAACCCGTTTGAAGTATGCAAAAAAACACTCAGGAGATTCTGTAGCCATGTGGCAAAACGTTTTGTGGTCTGACAAAAGTAAATGGAACTTTTTGGCCTAAATGCAAAGCGCTATGTTTGGCGCAAACCCAACACAGCGCATCACCCAAAGAACACCATTCCTACTGTGAAGCACGGTGGTGGCAGCATCATGTTATGGGGATGTTTCTCACCCGCAGGGACTGGGGCAATTGTCAGGATAGAAGGGAAAATGAATGGAGCAAAGCACAGAGAAGTCCTTGAGGAAAACCTGCTCCCCTCTGCAAGAAAGCTGAAACTGGGACGGAAGTTCACCTTTCAGCATGACAACGACCCAAAGCACACAGCCAAAGCTACACTGGAGTGGCTAAGGAACAAAAAGGTAAATGTCCTTGAGTGGCCCAGTCAGAGCCCTGACCTAAATCCAATCGAACATTTGTGGCATGACTTGAAGATTGCTGTCCATCAACGCTCCCCAAGGAACTTGACAGAGCTTGAACAGTTTTGTAAAGAAGAATGGTCAAATATTGCCAAATCTAGGTGTGCAAAGTTGGTACAGACCTATCCCAACAGACTCACAGCTGTAATTGCTGCCAAAGGTACTTCCACCAAGTATTAACTCAGGGGGGTGGAGACTTATCCAATTATGATCTTTCAGTTTTGTATTTTTAATATATAATTTCTTTCTCAATAAAAACTTTTTTTCCCCTTAACAGTGTGGAGTATGGTGTGCAGATAAGTGGGAAAAAATCCTCATTTAAATGCATGAAACTCTGAGGCACTGACACAACAACATGTGAAAAAAGTTCAAGGTGGTGTAGACTTTCTATAGGCACTGTAAGTAACCCCACAGTGTATATGTTATGATATTTTTAAAGAGATTGCTTTGATTCTAATGAGGCTTTGCAGGTTCATATTATATGTATAGCAATGATGCTATTACACAGGGACCATCAACTTTGGGCCTTCCAGTCCAGGCCTTCATTCCAGTCATGTTGATATTGTGACGGTCTCTGGGAGGCTGGGGCTCCTCAGGGGTTAACTTGTGTGAGTGTGTGACTGGTTGAGGGGTAGAGGAAACGCGGTTGGGGGTGACTGACTGTGAGTGCATGCTAGAAGTGGGAGGCGGGGTGTAGGGAGGAACAAATGCAAGTGATTGGAGGGGGACAGGGGTCGAGCGAGGGCATATATAGGGGGCGCATTGCCTCTCAGCGCAGAAGGTAGAAGTGACAGGATAAAGATAGAGTGTGGGAAGTGAAAGAGAAGAAAAGAAAGAAAAAGAAAGCTTGAATCACCACTTAATTTTGTGTTTGCTCCCCCCTTCCCTTGCTTATATTTATTTTGTTGTTTAAATAAATACGGCCTCAAGCCTTAAAAATACCTACCTTGTCTGACTCCATTCATCCTGGAACCCTGCAATGTTACACTATTATAGTAGCAAAGCCTTTGGCCAGGACTATATTCAATTATACCTGTTCAACATGAAGTGAAATGTTCAACATGAAGTGAAATGTTTTTGTATATTTTCTTTTTTCCATATTATATTTCCAAAATGTCACTTTTGCTTTGTTATCAGTGTATAAAATGTACTGTATTTCTTTCTTTAAAATTAATTCTTATAAGGCTTGGTTTTATTGATATGTTTTGTAAAAGCCTTTGAGATTAAATACCATGTGGCATGTGTTAAAAAATAAAATAAATTATGAAACCCATGAAGATTATAACATTTAGAGGCAAGCCAGTATACAGCACTTACAAAAAATGACAACATTTACTGGCTGTAAGTACACTGCTTTTTCATAGTGTGCGTGTGTGTATTTTGTTCCACAACAGTCACTATTTGCAAGGGAATCCTTGTGTGGGTAGGCTTTCTACCAAAGGTAGGCTTTCAACCAAAGCCCTTGAAAGAAAGCTGACTTCTTAAAAAAAGGGGTTTCCCTTTGAGTGGGTTAACCTTTATTAAAATGAACAGTTCTACACAAAGCAGGATATTACCATTTAACTTAGTCATAGTATTGCATGTACATAATATAACATAGCTCCATCCTACTTCTCAAAGCTTTGAAGAATGGACACTGCTTATGATCATGAAGTGGTGAGTTCTAATCTAATATTTTCTTTTTTTCCTTTTATTTATTTATTTTTTATTTATTAAGTATGTGTCCAAATAAATCATACACATATCATCCAGTTAACAATATTATATCTTCCAAACTGTCATAAAAATACAAAAGGTGCTACAAGCTTAAGCTCTTTTTAATGATGTTTGCAGGGCAGGGGAACAGTGTAACTCAAATTTATTTTTGTGTGCACCTGATCTTAAAGCAAGATTTCAATGTATATTTGGCCTCACATTTTTTTAATCTGATTTTGAGAACTAAAGATTTGATAAAATCAATGAGCTTTTTTTTTCTTTTTCTAAATGCTCCTGTTTTTAATCAACATTTTTTTAAACAGGTAAAATGCCTGTTAATGTTAGAGAACTAGAACCTAGCAACCAAGTTATATATTTCAAGTTCTATTAAGCAGTTTTGCTTTTCATTTTGTAACGTTAACATGATTTTTTCTCCTTTAAAAAAATTATTTAATTAAAGAATTAAACACTGCTCTGTATGATTTCAAAGAAATTCTCTTTAGATGTGTACACACTGTAAACGGTCAATGAATAATCTAAAACAATGTGAACCCTTGCACCTTGTGTCTCTAAAACAAAAGTGAAACAAACTTTTAGTTCTGTTTTGACTGTTTTATGAATGTCCTGTTTAAAATGTATCATTAATTGCTGTAAGAAAATGAAAGACTTTTTAAAATCATGTACCACTTAAAGATGGCCTCTACGTGAGTATAAATTCCTACATTATGAAAATTCATACAGAAAACGTACAGATAAAAAGCAAAATCAGCTTGAATGAGAAAAGAAAGTCATGCAGGAAGATATCAATTTCTGCCAGACAATGTAGTTGTAACACTTTGGTTATTTATCATTTAATGCACAGTAATTAAATAAAACTTGAAAATTAAAAAACAAATACTGTAACAGCCATTTAAATGAATGGTGGGAGTTTCTTGGAAGCTACACACACTGTATGCAGCATTTTTGGTTTATAGTTGAATGTAACCAGGAGTGTGGTGTTTTGACAAGTTGACATTTCTAGGGAGCTCTCACTTTTCTGGGGGCCTCCGACAATGGCAGATAATAATTGGTTTGCTTGTGATGAATGTTTAAATTGTTTAAATTGTTTCCACAGACTTTCTGTAATGTATTACTCAAAATGATGTTACGCAGGTACCC
The DNA here is from genome assembly GCA_030684275.1 of Acipenser oxyrinchus oxyrinchus. Taxonomy (NCBI): domain Eukaryota; kingdom Metazoa; phylum Chordata; class Actinopteri; order Acipenseriformes; family Acipenseridae; genus Acipenser; species Acipenser oxyrinchus. Next base: position 24,495,054 of record CM060247.1, on the reverse strand, counting down.
CAAATGGTAATCCCCAAGGCCTATGCATTTGATAGATCTTGAGTATTGTTATTGTTTCAGAAGCACAGCATTTTAATCACAAAGTAGCATTTTTAGGTTCTATGTGGGGAAGAGGAGCAATATTCTAGTAAGAATGAGGGCTGATATTTTAAATGTAAATGTATCTAAAATGTATTAAATTAGTGCTTTACAAAACACATTAACATACTACTGGGCAACAACCTATTTCTTTGTCAGTGTAGAAATATTATCATGTAAGTATTATATTGTTTTGTTAAGTAGTAAAGATTAATTAAGGTGAATATACTGTACATTTATCAACTAGTTATGAAAGTATTTTTTGAGAACTGGATCTTGTTGTACAAGGTTGTTACTAATTAAATAATAATAACGGTTACAAAATAACCTGCTTTATCATTCTCTTTCATATTTTAATGTATATGTTATAGACAACAATAATGATAATAATAATAATATGCACAGGCAAAAAATAATTCTTGAAATGTATTTGTTTACAACTGTAAGTCACCCTGGATAAGGATGTCTGCTAAGAAATAAATAATAATAATAATAATAATAATAATAATAATAATAATAATAATAATAATAATAATAATAATAATAAATACATCTTTATTTACCTTTCTTTTCAAAAAACATGACATAGCAATGCTTGATGTTGTGCATGTATTACCACTCAGTTCATTTTATATTCAAATAGAATTTTTGTATAACTGCCATCTAACATTAAACTTCCATTCAGTAAGCTTGTGGTTAGAGTTATTTTTATTACAGTAGACTATGGTTAATCCAAAACAGTCAGGACGGGACTCTAATGAAACAAACATTTTTTTTCTGGAATACTGATTATAATCTGTACCATACTGAAAATGCTCTGGCTGCTCTTGGGTCTATGTATTTAGTTTTTTTAAATCAGTAATAACCCTACTAACAAGAAAATTGAAGACTGTTGAAAATGCTTAACACATTTATCTTTTTTTTTTTTTTAAATTTGGTTTCTACAGCTGCTATCAGCAAACATTTCATTATGATGACATGGTTCAATTCGATTTACTTGTGTTTGGATTAGCAAGGGTCTGCTACTGTATATGTAAATAATTGAAAAAAGTTAGGAAACTAAAATTCAGATCATTTTATTTGTATTTTTTTCAAAGTTTATTTTAATTTTAAATTACAGGTCTAAGTTGTAAGTTTATACAACAGTACACAGTAAATGTTTACACTGACATGTATTTTAGCAGCTTCAATATAAGATGCTGAGGGGAAAAAACAAAGAGCTGAAGAAAAGACTGGATTTTCAAATGGAAAGCTCTGAACTGTGTGAACATCAGAGGTATTGTATATGCTCCTTGTTTAATATTACAGTATCTGCATTCTTTATCATTATTTATTTACCATGCTCACTGAAAGCTATGTATTACCACGTCTCGTTGAGGACATCGGAAAAAAAGAAAATAATTATTTGGATCTCGATATTACCATTGCGTTTTCTCTAGAGCCCGAGATAAAGGATCTTGTGATCTCGCTATAACTAAGGTTTTTTTTAAATATATTTTTTTCCGATGGCCTCAACGATCCGTCATAATATTTGAATCACTGGTTTTTGTAATATAAAAGCTGAATTTATGTGAAGTGGTTTGGAAAATGACCACTAGGTGGGGTGCAGTCTTGATTTCTATGGTCTTGGAATTTTCAGTTTACAAACTCAGTTGCAGAGAGAGTGGAACTTACAGTTGCACACCCATAGTGGTCATTTCTGTAACCACTTTCACATAGTGTTTTTTTTTGTTTTTGTTTTTTTATCAGCACCAAAACAGCAGCAGAAATAATGTTTTTGTCATTTTTAAAATGGTCACATTCATGTTTTCTATATTTCTTGGTGTAGCTAGTTTAATGTACTATATATATATATATATTGTGGCAGGTCATGAGGGAAGTACGAACATGCTCACATAAACAGTAGCAGAGATCCCGTAAACAAAGTTCTACACAAAACAGTAATACGGTATAAATCAGGGCGGCACTTGATATATTTATTTTCCACAATCCAAAGACTGGTCAAAACACAGGCAGGGTTTGGTACACATTACGGGTTCTCAGCAAAGTTCAGGTTCAGGCAACAAGTCGAGTAGTCAAACAATCCAAGGTTGGTAATCACAGGCAAACAGGTATTAACAGGCACTTACATTTCTTTCCACTCCCCCAGCACAAAGCTGTCTCCTTACACCTTTACCAACCTGTTGTGGGCTGTACCTTTTTATGATGATTCATCCTTAATTCCGTGACATCATTTCCCGCCGTGAGGTGGTATGGGAAATGAAGTTTCCCTCAGGTCGGCCACCTTACTTCCGGTAATGTGACGTCATAATTTGCCAGCAAACTTGCCCTCACATACCTCCCATTAATGACTCTACCCCTAGCTTTATCACTATATATATATATATATATATAGATGTATATATATATATATATGCAAGTTACATAATAAGCAAGCTTTTGTTTTGATCTATTTGTTATTTTATAAAGGACACAAACAGAATTACCAGGGATTACAGACCTATCTGTGCTTATTTCGTTCCCTCCTTATTTCGCTATCTGATTTACACATTACAAAATTATGAACTATTGAAGACTAAATTAGTACAAAAAATGAATTACGGCAGGCGTGAATTTACTCAAAATGTAAATTTACGATTGTCTAAGGGTTTTTTTTGTGGTAATTTTAATCCAAGCTGCTATTATATTTTTGAGTGTCTCCTATGGTAGATTCCTCCTGCTTCGGTTGACTGAAAATAATTTTTAAATAGGACAACATTTAGTCAGACTGGCAATCCCATGTTTTCTCATATTCACTTAAATGTCTCAGCCCACGCAGAACATGTATGATACAACAGTCCTGTCTGCATTAAGGTATATAACTTTGTATGTTTAAATACCTTCAAACATTTACATATACAAGGAAGTTAACATGGTATACAGTTCAATACAGTACCTGTTTACCCAACTCCATTGAGTACAGTGTGTCCCAATAACATTAGCACTCAAATATTTTACTAAAGATTATTATCACATGTATTCATTCATATGTTAATATAGCATATTTGTTCACAAACTTAAAATAGAAAATCGTGTTACCTTGTAAGTGGGAGACAGTGCTTTCTTTGAAATATATTTTAATTAAGTTATTGGAAGTACTATATCAAAATAAGAACAGCACAGGCTACATTGTAATATGTCACACACCATAGCATTCTCAAACTCAGGTAATATTAATCAATATTATTTTTTTTTGATGACAGTTGAAAACTAATGCAAAAGGTAGAGATAGATGCTATACATATGCTCATACTAGATAGGGAAGTAATGTTAAAACTTTACAATGCATTAGTAAGACCTCACCAAGAATATTGTGTTCAGTTCTGGTCACCTTGTTACAAAAAGGATATTGCTGCTCTAGAAAGAGTGCAAAGAAGAGCGACCAGAATTATCCCAGGTTTAAAAGGCATGTCGTATTCAGACAGGCTCAAAGAATTGAATCTGTTCAGTCTTGAACAAAGAAGACTACGCTGTGATCTGATTCTAGCATTCAAAATTCAAAAAGGTATTGACCCAGGGGACTTTTTTGACCTGAAAAAAGAAACATGAACCAGGGGTCACAAATGGAGATTAGATAAAGGGGCATTCAGAACAGAAAATAGGAGGCACTTTTTTACACAGAGAATTGTGAGGGTCTGGAACCAACTCCCCAGTAATGTTGTTGAAGCTGACACCCTGGGATCCTTCAAGAAGCTGCTTGATGAGATTCTGGGATCAATAAGCTACTAACAACCAAATGAGCAAGATGGGCCGAATGGCCTCCTCTCGTTTGTAAACTTTCTTATGTTCTTATAGAACTGTAAATAACTTTTTATTCTTAAAAAAAAGAAAGACTTCCTTCAAGCCAAACTAATACATGTAAGGCTAAAGTTTATTTTTAAATCTTGAAAGGAGAAATCTGGTTATGCTTAACCAACAGCATATGATTCCAATAGTCATAAAGTCTGCAAACAATTCTTTATTGAGCTACCTTGGAAACAAACACTGGGTATTCTAAGACAGTGTGGATAATTAGTGGCTATGTGTTCACTTTAGCAGATGCAATGCTTTTCAGAATGTAGAAATATTATTTCTACATATATTTGATAGTTTTAGTCTTGTATAGTTATAAGTGAATGATAATGGTATCTACAGTAAGTGTGGGTGTGTGCAGAGGAAGTCGTTTCCACAGACACCTCAAAGCCTCTTTATCCTTTAGATAGCACAGTATTCCAAGAACACAATCAGTATTGTAAAGAGTGATACAGCAATTTTTCCAGCTCAAAGGCAGTTCCTAAATGTTCACATGCATGCTGTAGGTGTGAAAAGTCATTCAGGTAGACACTTCCAGGCAATCTCGGTTTCAATTGTGCATCATTTTTTGGAACAGTCAACTTTAGTGTTGTAAAAAAGAAATATGCTGCATACTTGTTTCCTTTTATTAGATTTTTATAGATTAATTATTCCTGGACAGCTTCAAGCAGTGAGGCTTGGTTACACATTACATTATGTATCACAAATAACACTTCATTACATAGTAATTATGCAGAGGACTGGGACTACAGTACAAGAGTAATTCTAAAATACTTTGTGCAATTACTCATGTGGCTCTGTATTTAAAAACCATGCAATAAAATGTAACATTCAATAAATTAACTTTACAAATTTAAACGCAGCAAGAATCAGAACATGAATCAAACAATTAAGCTGAATCTGCAGTTTTGAGAACCAAGAAAATGTTGCCATATCCTATAATTTACCAACAATGCACACAGAAATCAAATATGTTTTTAGATCTTCTTAAAGCAAAGCAGTAAACTGCTACACACCTAGTTTGGGCCAGATTTGCCAAGGTCTTTACAACAAAATGTTACATACAAAAGTAAAATACGTATATTGATCTTTTAAAACAAGTAACGCACAACTTGTAGATCAATTTAAGGACTCATTGGTGTGTCTGGGTGTTTGTTACTAGCTATATAACATGAACAGGTTGATTTTTTAAATAAAAACACACAATTACAATTAAAATTATTTTTTTAGGCAGACTTGTTTTTATTTAAAATGTGCAACAGATGAAGTGATGTGATCATTAGCTACCAGCTGCTTATAGTTTTCAAACATTTGCTTGTCTTGTTAAGGGAAGAAAACAATATTTCATAAATACTGTATTGTTTTTGTTTTTTACATTTAATAAAATAAATAAATACATTTCAAAAAATCTGATTGGTGTAGGTGTGAAAGCGTGGAGCTCGACAGTGGTATAAGATTATTTATTGCTGAAAAAAATGCTTCCCTCCAAAATGCAGAAACTGCTTGCCATCGTCCAACATTGCAGGTAAGAAATGCATAGCTTTTTGTTTCTGGAAATATCTAAACATGAACACCATCGTTGTGTAGCTGCTACAGTAAGAACACTTCCTTGACTGTTGTAATTGGGGAATGTACTATGCAGTCAAATAAGTCAACTTCAATTACAGTAATTCTACTGTAAAGCAGAAATAAAGCTGGAAAAAAAAAAAACTTTTCCCGTAACCATGATGATAAAATACTCCAGTATAATCTCTATCTATGTTGTGTTAATACATTGTTTCTTTACCACGCAATTCAATTTGCCTAATTATCATATGGCTGTATAATATTTGAAAATGAAATTACCAAATTACAAATTTTGTGGCTGCAGCAGATGTACTGTAAACTGGCAAGACACACAGTTTCAAATATTCCCCAGTACATTAGGTAGTTGTTGACAGCTCCAACTGCACATCAGTTTTTTTTTTCTAATGCCTAAATCAAGTCTGGTTTAAAACACGTGACATAAAGACCAGATAAACCCTAAGCTTTAATTGTATCAACCCCTGGTACAAAATGTGAGAGAGGATCTCGGCTATAAAGCAGGACCCACTGCATCAAGCTGCAGAAGTAATCTCCCAAATCTATGATGATCTATAAAGCTTGTCAGAGCCAAGCAGAGGCATGTGTTTTAGGCACCAGGGCAACGAAAATGTTATCAACATTTTTTAAAGAGTTCAGCTTCAGAGTCACCTTCTTGTGTTATCACAAGTCTCCAGAAAAAGCATATTGCTTAGTTTACTGTTTAATGTAGTATACTGTACATGGCCCGAATCAATGCTGTAAATACAGCCAGGGAATGCATGTTTTTTTTTTTTTTTTTTTACAACCAACTTCCTTATTTAGGCTTCCAGTAATAAAAGAGACTTGTGAATTCCAGGTTGTGGTTCATTTTGGTAATAGATGCTTAGTCATGTCAATTGTAGACAATGCAGTTGTGACATTTTGGGCTGCCCCCTCTTATGGAAAGAAATGATATACCAACGAGTGATTACCATACTCTTCTGTATAACATACAGTAATGTTATAAGAACTGTAGCATAGAGGTGTGAACAGACATTACACTTTAAACTGTGCGACTGCCTTCTGCTCCTTTTTTCACCTGAAGAATATTGATGTAACAAAGGACTTAGAAGGATACACAGGCGAGTTAAGCAGAATGACTGAAAAGCAGACAGATTTGATGCAAACCGACACGGGAGAGGTACGTTTTTTTGTTTTTTTAAATCTTCACTTATGCTTACTTATACTGTGGACTCTTATAGGTATTGGCTGTTCATACATACAGTAGAGAAAGATATACAGTAGATGGACCATTGTCCACTAGATACTGGAAACCTTTTTTATGTCTGTGGCCTCCTTTCTTACAGACTCCATAGAAACTTAAAAAAGACTCCATTATTATTATTATTATTATTATTATTCATTTCTTAGCAGACGCCCTTATCCAGGGCGACTTACAATTGTTATAAGACTCCATACAGTTTAGCAAAATTATGCACAATTAGACATTTAGTTTGCAGTACATTGTACATAAAGAACTGCTGAAATAAATATCACACTGTATAAACAGAATTAAATCTTTAGAATGATGTAATACAACTTAAATTGTACTCTGGTCATTTCTTTTTTAAACAATAAAACAAAACTTGCTTTGTATTACATATCCACGACTGTAAATAAGGCTTCATCTTTGTAAATGACTAAATAAATACACTAAATAATTGATCACATGTTATTTAATATTGCATTAGTTCAAATGTTGATTGAAACGTGTGTCTGAGAATCATGAAGTGATACTCTTTAAGAGGAACAGTGCTGACACTACTGAAACTAAACTCACATTGTATTACCGGTATACATGGTATGAATCACCCTCAACTGCATCAAGCATGACATGTGTTGAATATCGAGAATAATTTCTCAGTGGGGTATACCAGATTTTGTTTTCTTCTTTTGGAGGGGTCCTGTCATAGACCGTTGTAGGTTTCTCAATTAACAGTTTAAAACTGTACATGAATGACAAACTGTTTTTTTTATTTTTATTTTTATAGTCAATGTTAGGCAAACTCACACAACTATTTTTTACAAACATAATACACATTACATACCATTTATGTAAGGGATAAACAATGATAAGTGTTGAATCTTAGCGATTCAACACTTTGAGTTGTTTATGCCACTTTAAACACGTTTACCTCTTGTATTGCTGGAAGTTTGTGTAAATAGCACCATCTTGTGGCTACTTTTGGTGCAGTGTTTGGTTGTAACAGCTCAACTAAGACCATCAAGATGAATATGGAGCAAGATAGATCATGAACAGCTGTCACTGTACTTCATTTGCAGGTTTACCAATATGTATTGCTATGTGAACACCATCCACCTTTCACTATGAATTGGTGCTGATGTAATGAGCAAATAGGGCATGATAACTATATACAGACTCAACACTCTTTTTGTTTCCAGGGTACAATCTTGAACAGAAACCAAATGCAGACTTCCCCAGAGGATTTAAAACAACGGGTCAAGATTCTCAAAAAACAAAGACAAGAGGTTAATAATGCAACTTTGATTAGTATGAAGCAGAGGTTGTGATCATTAGAGATAAACTAATCAGTATCTGCAGTTTGCTTTATAGAACGCATGGATGCCAGCGGTCAATCCTCTTTAAAGTCACTTTGTCATGTTATCACAAGACAACAGATAAAGAATGTTAGTACCCTTGATTTACTGTGTAATGCATTGCACAGTACTTGGCATTAATCCTCATCATCAGTGATATCCCTCCGAACTCACCACAAAATATAAAAAAAGATTTGTTTAAGAAACTGTATTATTTGGCAAAAGACTACAAAACATAAAATGCTTTAAAAATAAATAAATAAATAAATAAAGCAGAAATAACTATAATAATTTGACATTGACCTAATAATTATGAGTTAGGTGGATTCCAGCAGTTTTTATATTAACATGTCACTTTTTTGTCATTTGATAGCTACTTGAAGTAAATAAGAGATGGGATGAGAACTTTAAAATCATGAAGCAGCGATATGAACAGAAGGTAAATTACTGTTGATCTTATTCAATATTTTAATTCTAGACATTTTTTGCCCAGAAGGACTGGAACTATTTTCAGCAGGGCAAAGCTTTAAATTGCTTTTCCCCAATGCCAAAATGTATAGACATACGTGCACTACAAGTATATAACGTTTTGAATCTGCTTTTAATGTTCAGATTTCAGAGACAAAACATAAATTGACTGATTGTCAAAAACATATTGCTGACCTAGAAGCGGAACGAGACCAGAAGCAGAGAGATTTTGATAAGAAGCTCATCCTCGCCAAAGAAATGATAGAAAAAAAGCAGGTTTGGTTTCTTTCTTGTCATGTTTTATGTGTAGTTTAGAGACCATTGTTGTTAATGAGAAATATGACTGTAACACACATTAGGGTTTTCTGTGCAATGTTAAATTTTGACACTAAAATATAATTCCTTGGTAATTGCTACTGTATATTCTCCCTGTTACTTCTGAAGTTACAGCTGCAGCAGCAGCAGCCATTTATGAATGTTGTCTGCTGTACTGTAGCTGTGAAAACCAAAACTAATGTCTAAACAAAACCCCTTCTACTTGCAATTATACTGATAGCATTTTAAAGGAAACAACTATAAATCAGGTGTTTTTACGATGGGTCGTTCATAACTACATTTTTTAAATATTTCAGCTATTTTTCTAAATTATGGATCGTCTTTTATTGGTGGCACCACATGTACTAATTAAAAAACAAAATGAAGTATTGTTAGACAAAGCCATAGGACATGTTCGTTTTGGATGTTTATTAATTATCATATGTGCAAATACACATAGCACTTCTTGATTGATTTACAATACAATTACAGCATTTGTTTTGGTTATGTGAATTAAAACAATTCCCAATTGTTCATTTGTTTTTTTCTTCGTTGTTGTGAATGGGATGTTTAGGTCAAAGCTGCACATAACACAGAGAGTAGCTGCACATAACAGAGATTAAAAGATTATAGGAAATAATCCATCAAGTGGCACCAGGCTGTTACATCTGCCTTTCCAAGGTAGATTATTGGCTATAATCTATTGGTCCAAAGTTATATACCGGTATCCTTTTTGTGTCTTAATATCATAAGCAATATCAGCTGAGACATAAATACAGCAATACAGAAGCTAGGTGTCAACTGGTTTTGCCTTGCTATTAACAGGAAGAAAATGAAAGAATCTATAACACCTTACAAGAAGTTAAAAGACAGAACCGAGGTCTAAAGGAACAAAATGCCTCCCTAACAAGAAAGAAGGAACACCAGGAATGTGAAATTGGACGACTAAACAAGGTAGCGGAAATACATTTGTCTCGCTAATGATAAAAAGGCCCACATAACCTTAAAGGCTTCAAACATAAAGATATGAAACTGTAATTTTTGTGAAGAATCAACAACAAGTGGGACACAATCATGAAGTGGAGCGAAATTTATTGGATATTTCAAACTTTTTAACAAATAAAAACTGAAAAATTGAAGTGCAAAATTATTCAGCCCCTTAAGTTAATACTTTGTAGCGCCACCTTTTGCTGCGATTACAGCTGTAAATTAAGCTTGGGGTATGTCTCTATCAGTTTTGCACATCGAGAGACTGAAATTTTTGCCCATTCCTCCTTGCAAAACAGCTCGAGCTCAGTGAGGTTGGATGGAGAGCATTTGTGAACAGCAGTTTTCAGTTCTTTCCACAGATTCTCGATTGGATTCAGGTCTGGACTTTGACTTGGCCATTCTAACACCTGGATATGTTTATTTGTGAACCATTCCATTGTAGATTTTGCTTTATGTTTTGGATCATTGTCTTGTTGGAAGACAAATCTCCGTCCCAGTCTCAGGTCTTTTGCAGACTCCATCAGGTTTTCTTCCAGAATGGTCCTGTATTTGGCTCCATCCATCTTCCCATCAATTTTAACCATCTTCCCTGTCCCTGCTGAAGAAAAGCAGGCCCAAACCATGATGCTGCCACCACCATGTTTGACAGTGGGGATGGTGTGTTCAGGGTGATGAGCTGTGTTGCTTTTACGCCAAACATAGCGTTTTGCATTGTTGCCAAAAGTTCGATTTTGGTTTCATCTGACCAGAGCACCTTCTTCCACATGTTTGGTGTGTCTCCCAGGTGGCTTGTGGCAAACTGTAAGCGACACTTTTATGGATATCTTTAAGAAATGGCTTTCTTCTTGCCACTCTTCCATAAAGGCCAGATTTGTGCAGTATCGACTGATTGTTGTCCTATGGACAGAGTCTCCCACCTCAGCTGTAGATCTCTGCAGTTCATCCAGAGTGATCATGGGCCTCTTGGCTGCATCTCTGATCAGTCTTCTCCTTGTATGAGCTGAAAGTTTAGAGGGGCGGCCAGGTCTTGGTAGATTTGCAGTGGTCTGATACTCCTTCCATTTCAATATTATCGCTTGCACAGTGCTCCTTGGGATGTTTAAAGCTTGGGAAATCTTTTTGTATCCAAATCCGGCTTTAAACTTCTCCACAACAGTATCTCGGACCTGCCTGGTGTGTTCCTTGTTCTTCATGATGCTCTCTGCGCTTTAAGCGGACCTCTGAGACTATCACAGTGCAGGTGCATTTATACGGAGACTTGATTACACACAGGTGGATTCTATTTATCATCATTAGTCATTTAGGTCAACATTGGATCATTCAGAGATCCTCACTGAACTTCTGGAGAGTTTGCTGCACTGAAAGTAAAGGGGCTGAATAATTTTGCGCCCAATTTTTCAGTTTTTTATTTGTTAAAAAAGTCTGAAATATCCAATAAATTTCGTTCCACTTCATGATTGTGTCCCACTTGTTGTTGATTCTTCACAAAAAATTACAGTTTCATATCTTTATGTTTGAAGCCTGAAATGTGGCAAAAGGTCGCAAAGTTCAAGGGGGCCGAATACTTTCGCAAGGCACTGTATGTCCATTAAGAGACAATCTGTCCATACACGCTACAGGTATGATTTGGGTGGATTGCCTTATCCGCCAGTTTGCATATATTTTGGGAGTGTTCCACCAGCATGTATAATCTGCAGTACAGAGGGTGGAAACATTTTTGGAAATGCCTGTTTTATGTAGAGCACTATTGTAACTTATAACATAAAGGTCTGTAACATAAAGGCTAAATATCCATGTCAGCTAAGCACAAAAGTGGTCATACTTGCAGAGCATTACGGTACAATAGATTATCACAAAAAACGGAAGGCAGTCAGCCATGGTCAGGATATTCCCTTTTTGCCATCAAGTGGTAGTATTTTTGTGTGGCAGCTGCCCAAGACAGCTTACACTGTACCACTGTCAAGGAAGCTGAAAGTTCTGTACTTCTCTGGGATTCATTTTGCTGGAGTGGGCAGTATCCCAGCATTCCTCTGAAGGGCAGGGTAACAGAAAAAACACTGTACCAGGAAATTGTGGCTGACCAGGTCCCTCCATGCACCAGTACTATCCTTGCCAGAGATGAACCGCCCCAGACAATGTTCTAATATCACAGATGTTGCTGACTGGTTTGAAGAGCATGAGGCAGACTTTCTTCATTTCCTCTGTCCTGCTCAGTCACATATTCCTCCATAGCAATTTACAGTGTTGTATGGAAAGTGTTTTTGTCCAGCCTTTTGAATTGCACATGTATATTATTATTATTATTTATTTCTTAGCAGACACACCTAACCAGTGCGACTTACAGTTGTTACAAAATATCACAGTACAAAGTATCACATTTCAGAATATCACATTATATCTACATCCCTATGTGGGGAGTTGCAGTATGGCTTTGTGGTATAATTCAATAAATGTCCTTGAATCTAGAATACTGGCTTCACCTTAAGCTTTACTCTGGTGAATTAGAGATCATAGGGCCTCATTTATGAAAGTGCACTAAACATTGTGGTGCACCATAATAGCAATTAGTGTGCACGTTTATGATTTCCATATTTACTATTGTAATTTTATTAATTATCATGCAAAACAGTGGGCAAATTATGGCAGCAGTGTGGAGTTGTGGTTAGGGCTCTGGACTCTTGGCCTGAGGGTCGTTGGTTCAATCCCAGTTGGGGGACTCTGCTGCTGTACCCTTGAGCAAGGTACTTTACCTAGATTGCTCCTGTAAAAACCCAACTGTATAAATGAGTAATTGAATGTAAAAATAATGTGGTATCTTGTAACAATTGTAAGTCTCCCTGGATAAGGGCGTCTGCTAAGAAATAAATAATAATAATATGTAATGCATGATTATGTATTGAAATGGACACCCTGTTCTGAATAATGAGATGAGCTTTATTCACACAGTATTTACTAAAGGGTGATAGTTGTAGTGTGCACCTTAAAGTGAGCGATAATTAGTTTGTTTGGAAACCAGGCTTTAACCACTGATAGGCTCGCTATTTACCTATTCTTCTGGGCTGAAATCTATCTGGCATCATGGAGGCATTACTTGCATTAAAGTTTTCATATAGAGCAGTGAAAATTACCTGTAAATAACAGGTTATATTAAGCGTGAATTAATGTTATCATTTTTAGATTTTATTTTATAGTTCATTACATTGGTACAAATAATAGAGCGGTTAAATAAAAAACTGGACCAAACAAGGTATTATAATTTAAAACAACCTCCTCCATAGAATTTCTAACTCCTCTGCCTGCAGTTTTAGTTTGCATTGCCTCTGCCTGTCCCCTGCTGAGTGCTGTGTTTGTTGATGGCTCATTTTCGGTCAATGTAAGCCACCTCCACCTTTCACAATAAGCCACTAACAAAAATATGCGTCTGGACTGCTGGGGCTTTTGATATCACAGCGGTCACGGGTAAGTCTCTAACATTATCGTGCACATTAAATTATCGCTCACAATATATGTAGTGTGTATGCTATGGTATGTAAATTAATCAAATAGTGTGCACGTAAATTAATGCGTTCTCTGTTAATAAATGGGACAGTAAATTTTGATTTATGGTGCACGTTAGGCTCACTACTTAATGTTCACGTTACAGCTACATGTAGTGCCCTTTCGTAAACGAGACCCATAGTGTAGTTTACAAAGTATATATGACCGCTGTTACTCATTACAGAAAAGATAATACACCTTTTAGGAAAGCTCATTTATTATACAGGCATTCGACATCATTACAATGTTCATTTTCCTCTGACCTTTAAGCAGTTTGAAAGACTGCTTCATTAATCTGCAGCAGATATTCTGTCTTCCTCTTTCATGATTTCACTAATAAGGACCCATCTGTGTTATCAATGCTGCACTGTTATAGTTGGTAGCTGTAGGTTCAGGTTTTCCTTGAAAAATGTTCTTAAAAAAGAAAGAAAAAGAAAAGGGGGGGGGGGATAAAACAACCAGTCTGCAGAACCACATTAAGCAGTAAACATTTTTTCCCCAACAACAATGTACTTAAGCTGGTAAACCACAAATGCTTCCTGAGGAAATACTGTGCTGTTAGAATAGATTCGTAACAGCTTTAAAAACGAATCTGAAATAACAGCCTGAAGTAAAAAAGGACAGATGAGAACGCTGTATAAAAAACAGGCACCATCGTCATTTACTTTCCAGTCATAAAAATGTACCTTCCCATGATGTAGAATATGGTCCATTCTTTTGAGAATGTTTAATCAACGTTAAAATAAGTGAAAGGGTTTGACTGATGAGCTAAAAATAAATGGGGTTAGAAAGAGCTACATATAACTCTGAAACATAAACAGGAAGTGCTCTTTTACTTAAATGTGCTGTTCAGACTGTAGAAACTGAAAACTGGTCTTATCTAGGGGCTTTGAAAGATCATACACAGTTGTGACTGTTAAGTAGGCTAGAAGTTACTCGGTGACTAGGGGCAGACTGCTTTATCTTTATAAGATAGAGATTTATAGTCATGGATTAAGCAGGTCCAGGGCGGTTGGTTGCAAAGAAAATCAGTGCCAGGTTTTAAAGGTGTTGTAAAAGTCTACCACTAACAAGCCTTTATCAGTGACGTTATTTTTAAATCTTGGCCTGGATTCTGTTTGCTCCACTGCTGAGATCTCTAAGGAGTTTTAAGATAAATGCTGGGCAATTTGGAGGATTAGGCTGTGCCCCATCCCTGATTCGTTCATTGTGGGCCTGCAAAATACTGTCACTCAAAATAGTGTCAACTGTTCTATTCAATTGCTATTTCTCTTCCATAACCCTGTAAAACAATGCAAAAAAACAAACAAATGTTACTCCCATTCTATTTACCATCAAAAATGATATTTTAAGATGTGGGTTGATACAGGATCTCAGAGAGATTGGCAGGCAAACAGATGTTGACATCCTCACATTCAAGTGCAATCTCTTCAATAGAAAAGAGGGCTAATGATCGGGGAATACACATTGAATGGGTTTAGTATGCCTAGCACAACACTACAGAATATGGGCCCATTACATTTCATGTGGTTGACAAACTAATCCTGAAATAATCCTTGTTTCTCACTGTGTCTTCCAATGCATACAAAAAACCTTTAGAAACCTGTGAGGACCTACATTTGGTCTAAAATGTATTTTGTAAGGGACAATATGATAATACTCTTGTTTGTTATATTATTTAGCTGTTTCAGATTTGTTTTTGAGATATACATATATGTATACCAACATGTGTTCCTTTCCATGGAAGTGTAGACAGATATCTGAATGATGTGAACACAATAAGAACATGGGAGTTAGAATGTCTATCTATAAAGTTAAAAAAATATGGGGCCATTGTATGCCCCAAAACCACTTAAAAGCTACCTGTGGAGCCACTTTATGGAGAGTCAAAAGTGGAAAGCTAAAAAGTGTCACAGCACGTTGTTTGTTATTATTTTATAACCACAGGCCCTCTCAGAAGCCCTCAAAGCGTCAATTAGAAATGCTGGCAGAGAAGAGATGGTGACACAGATTGAAGTCCTTCAGCAGCAGGTACAGAAATATTACACAGATAACCCTAATTGAGGGATAACCATAGGCTGTGGTTAGTAACGTAACTAGCAGATGACGGCAGTGATGACCACATAGGAAAATCAGCAGTCACGCTATTAACAAGCTCACTTAGCTGACCTTTATGGTTATCCTTGTTATACCACAAAGTAGTAAAATGTAATTTAATATAGAGGTTCATACTGTAGTACAAACTGATGGTTAACCTTTCTGCTTGCACTGTGATCATTAGAGCAGGCTTTCATGAGAAATCAAACATTCTAATGTTCTTGCTTGTTTGCTTGTGCTAAAGAAGCTGTGGGTTAGAGTTCATATTCAAATTCTTCTACCGAGCAGAAAACAGCAGACGTTTAGTAGCAACTTTAATCAGATAGCATGATAGTTCATTGTCATATATGCGAGAACCCACAGAGTCCAGCTAAATGGTTCAAAATGATGACTCCGAAGGGATTATTTAATGTATACATACTAACTACTCCCCACATGCAGCAGTGTAATAAATGTATCAGAACATCTCAAGATTTATCATGTATATCCTTTAGAAACCTACCTGCATGAAAACCCCTGGGTGTGAGAATTTCAATTTTCAGTCAGTAATCAGTGATATAGAAACAATAGGCACTCATGTGTGAAAATGTTTGACCACATTGTGCTTTAATTAGGCATCTTAACAACTTCTAAAAGGTCTAATGTATTTTACCATTTGTGGCTGTGCTCCTGTTCTCATACTATTTTAAATGAATGGCATGTGTGGCCTATTAAAGTCATCAATTAAATTTGACAATCACCAATTTGCCTATTTTGACAATTTTCAGTCACAGTGGTTTGATTTCATATACACAACAAATCAAAACAACAGAAGCAATGGGGTGTTCTAATACATGTGCACACTGCTGTATGATTCTGAAACCTTCATTACATTTGTTTTGCTTCGCCTGCTTTGTTTCAAAGGTGCAGATCTATGAGGAAGACTTCAAAAAGGAGAGGTGCGATAGGGAACGACTTAATGAAAAGAATGAAGAACTACAGTCTGAGCTAAACGTGCTTAAATCTCAGGTAGTGTATTTTGCTATTTCTTTTTTTACTTGCCAGTCCTTTTGATTTGAGGTATTTGGAATATGTCATGGATATGTTTGCTGTTCTATAGTCTGCGCCCACTAACATAGTAGAGCCTTGACTTGAGCTGACCCCTTTTTTTGTTCTGTTACCATCATTTTAATGAAAAGTCTGGACTTGGCTTTCGACTCGAACTTGTCTGATTGTGCTTTGACTTAAAGACATTGACAAGTCTGGCCTAATTTTCTCAATTACTTTAATAAGCAAACTTTTTTTTTTTCCTTCGGTATATACCATCACCCCCCTGCCCCAGTACAGTACATACATGCATATAGCACCCAAATGGTGAAGAAGAGCGTTAAGTATTTCCTTGGATGCAAGGAACTGCTTCTTGTTTAATCTTGTTTGAAAAACATGCCCAAATAACACAGTCCAGCTGCATCATAAGCTGACCACCAGTGGAGTGTTGACCCTTTGTGCGGAGAAGTTTTTATTAAGCAACAATAAATAGCAATTAAAAATTAGTCTTCTTTTTTTTAAACTTATTTTAAAATCTTTCTCTTTCAACGTGTTACAAAATTCAAAGAAAATGAATATTAATTGCTGTTTTCTTATCGTATATCTTCTCCTGTGCACAACACAATTCTTCTTTCCTCTTTCCCACGCTGCTCTTCAATCCACAATGTTCTATATGCTTAATGATCTTTTCTCACATTTTACAATTACTACCATTATGGGATCCATTTCAACACTGACAGCAGGTTCAATTCTGTTCATGTTCACACTAGGAATAGGGATTCTTGTCATGTAAACCTGGAAACTGCAATACCAGAGCAGTATCCTGGATATCTGTATTCTATTAGTAGTCCTTTGTGTGATGTGAACACAATATTCTGAATACTGGACTTTGCCGGCACCTTGATAGAACACTCTGTGTAAACAGAATATTCACAACACGGCATTGTTCAGAAAAGTTGTGATTTTCACCTATAAAAATAATCATAATGTAATTCAGTCTGTTTTTACAAAAGCCAAATACATTTGTATTTACCCACAGGTTAAACATTTGTAGAAGGAAAAGGAGGTATTAGGGAAACAGGTGAAGCAGGAGGTATTGTAACAGAATATGATATTTTAATTGCTGTTCTAATCACCGTCCCAATAAACATTATAGGCACTTGTCAAGACCTCTTTCTTAGAGCGCAATACCTTGTTATTAAAAGGCTAATGGTGCATATATGAATATCTGCAAAGTAGTCATGAACTAAAACAAATGGGTGTTATTGTTGTGAAAATGTGGAATCAATATAAACAGTCCAAGCTGTGTTATTAATTTTTATCCGTAAAAAACACGTTGGGGAACTAGGAATAAAATATGAAACCAGAAACACCTGCATCCAGGTTGTGTAACCCCCACTAAAAGTAGATTTCAAACAATCACTTTTTATTCATTCAAGTGGATTAAGTTTGGACATTATATTGATCATAAAATATATTAGTCTCTGAGAAGTGTAACATAAGAACGACATACGGTTTTATAAATGAGGATGTTTTACCTTATACAGAAAGCAATACATTTCATAATTCAAGGGGTTATTTTACAATACCTTCAACCAAGTCTCTTTAACAACATTTTAAACAATATCTAATTTGCATTTGAAGGAAGATATGAATGCCTTATAAAAGCAATACATTATATAAAAAAAACTACTACAAATACTGTTTACTAAGTACAACCTGATCAACATTTACATAACTTACTCCATAGGAGCAATATGTAAAATTAGTTATTTTTTAAAAACTCATTTAAAACTTAAAACTGATATGTTTTAATCATTTAAATGAAGTGGTTTAACATTTAATAAGCTTTATGTTACAAAATAATAAATTCTTGTACGTTCAAAAAATATTTAATGAAAGTACTGCTTTTATAATTGGTTTCCAACCTTTGTTTTTTTGTTTCCACAGGCCAAAGAGTTTTCACAGACAGCTGCCAGTCCTCATTTCCCCCCACCTCGTTGCTGCTCACAATGGGTAACATTACCTCACAGGGCCAAGGTCTATGGATTGTCGCCTCACTACACAGATACCAGAAGTCCACGCATACACCAGGACAGACAGGAGGATCAGCAGCACTCAGTGAGTGGTACTGTTGTATAATCATCTTCTAATTGTTTCAGCATGGCTGGAGACATCAATACCACAACAAATTAAGCAGCTGCTAAAAGCCTAGGTTTTTTTTATTTGGTCTGTAATGCTTCCTTCATCCCATATAAAAGTTTACCACGGTACATTTGCAGAGTGATTTTATAGTTTTATAATGCCTTTCCCCATGCTTATACAGTGCTCCCCTGTTATTTTGCTTTTTGAATTACACAAAAGAAAACATAAAATAGTGAATAAGTGAAGCGTCCTTACAGAGTAAAGCATTGTAAATGTGCAAATCACTGTCAACCTGACCTTCATTGTATATTCCTATACTTTACCGCACTACTGTATGTTTTACTACCGCAGTAACCGTTTCTAAGGTTTTTTTTTAAATAGGCTTTCTCGTCTATTGAACTGTCCACAGAAAGCCTTATTAGTTCCCCTCTGTAGATATAATCGAGGCATTTCTTTTTACATTGTGAGGCAGTTAAAAAAAACAAAGCCTAATCCAGAAACCGTCTGCTAAATGACTACATTTCAAAGCCTGACAAAGGCATTTCCCTTCTAGGTACTTTTCTTGTTCTTTTCTTTATTTTTCTTCCAAATATTGATCTATAAACACTAAACCTGAGCTAATAATTTAATCTGCAGCAACTGAACACAGCTTAAATAATATTCAAAACCTACCCATTATCTGCATTACACACCATTACTATATGCACTCCAACTGTTAATCCAGAACAACAAAATATTTATTTTATGGTGTGACATTCTGAACTCAGTATGACATGGTGTTTTCATATTTCTATAATTTATAACTATCTTGTCTTATTCAGCCAAACTACAAGTGGTTTGTTTCCTCCGCCGAACGTCTTCCTCCAGATGTTCAACACATCCCGCCTAACCACACGGCAAATGGTAAGACAACAGCACATTAACTTATGCAATTACATTTTTTTGTTTGTATGAAGTGCCACAAGCTTTTTGGCTGAAATATTTGTATAGAAAAATAGATCCTTGATTTGAAACGTAAAACGCTGGGATTAGTTTATTTTTATTTTTATTCTATTTTAGAATTAAATAAAACAAGAACAAGCACGTTCCAGATGGGTTCATGGTTACTGTATAATCAAATCAAGGTGACAAAACATGACAATAATTCTTGGCTAATACGGAAGTGTGTAAATTTATTAGAACATCACAAGATTTGTCATTTATATCCTTTATATACTGTACCTACCTGCATGAAAACCCCTGGGTGTGAGAATTTAAATTTCCGGTCAGTAATCAGTGATATAGAAACAATAGGCACTCATGTGTGAAAATGTTTGACCACGTTGTGCTTTAATTAGGCATCTTAAACAACTTCTAAAAAGTCTCATACATTTTATCATGTGTGGCTATGTGTTCCTTTTCCATTAATTAAATTAGACAATCACTAATTAGCCTTTTTTGACAATTTTCCAAGACTTTCAGTTACAGTGGTTTGATTTCATATTCACACCAAATTAAAACTCCAGAAGAAGGGGTGTTCTAATACATTCGCACCCTAGTGTACATTGTTCCTTTTTTATTTTTTAAGGACAATATAAAAGCAAAAGGTGTCATTTCATTTGTAATGCTGCTGTTACTGTCAGTTCATTCGAAGATTATTCAGCCTAGTAATGCTAGAATTATCCAGCATATATTTCAGAAACTTTCACCATAGTTCTAACTTACTTCTACCCCAGTTTAATTTCAAGTGCTGTTTTCCTCAATAAAGTCACATTCTTTACATACATTTACACACACAAAGTTACAGTTATACAAAATAACATTTTTACGGGGTGGTGTGGGGTGTCATATTTTTACACATCATCAAATGATTTTTTTCTGAGATTCCATTTTAACCTGATGAAGGGACAACATGTGTTGTTCCAACAGCTTCATACTTTTTGTGACACTTAGTTGATCCCAGTAAACTGTCCTCACATTATTGTGAAAAATAACTGTTTCTTAAAGAGAAAAGTGTTTTGGGGATATAAATATCTCAGTTATCTTAACTAATGCATTCTTCTTCTTGTTTAGATTCACACTGTATCATTTTTAGTTTCACTCATCACATCCTGGTGACTTTTCTTTAACGCTCAGCTGTTAAAAGCACATCTATGGCCTCTATGAATCTCTCAATCTCAAACATGACTTATCTCTAAGTACAACTGGTACACCAAAGTGTAACCATTAACCTGCAAGTATATGCAAAGGGTATCTAAACAAGAAGAATACATTACTTAAGATCGCTTTGATATTGAATACCCCTAATAAGTAGCTTGTTAATATATGAGTAGTGATGCTATAAAATCATAATTAAGTACACTGTCTCTGTGAAAGGTCTGCATAGTAAATATTCATGTTCTTTTATGTTTTTCCAGGTACCTCACAAAACGACAACATATAGGAACATGCTGACTCATCAATGTCTGTTATATTAATTATATTCTGTGCAATACTGATTTCTGTTAAATGTAAATGTAAATAGCTGTGATATTAAAATATATAAATTGTTATTTTTATAACAAATACATTGAAACATGTATTCAATTCTACTTTTATAATAAAAGACTGTAGATTGTTATGTGGCGTTATTTTGTTCATAACTTAAAAGTACAAGGTAGGCCACAGAAAAGAAAAAAAAAATCTGTAAATAATTTACAAAGAAAAAAACATCATGTCCATAATTGATTTACAAATATTCAAAATTGTGTCCATCCATTGGCAAGTCTACAGCACACATAAACTGTCTGTTGGTTAGTTTGGAGCATGGTGGATGTCCTATCCTATTATCTTTTAGGGCTGAGTTTACTATCTATGGTTCCAGACACTTTAAAAATATATATATATATTATTTTAGATTCACAGTTGTAATCCTCCATATTTCAAATAAAGGCATTTAAATTATCAGTCAAAACAATACAGATAAACAAACTCCACTTAAAGCATTGACTAAAAACTGATCCACACTGTGGCTCTTTCAGTCCATTTCAAACCAGGGCCTCACTCCAACACATTGGTTCAATTAAACAGTTAAATGACATGGTTTGAGCAAAGCACTGGACAGCTCAAATCATTAAATAAGGACATGATTGAAACAAGGCACAAGTGAGTACCCATGGCCTAATACATTTGCATTGCTGTGTTTATTTAAGCTATCAATTTATATCTGAGTATTTTAAAGCCTACTACAGACATAAAGGACTTTTCATCTAGTAAACACTTTCACAGATACGTGAGCTGTTCCAAAGATAGCCGACTTATAATGACGTGCCATGTTTACTCAGGGACTAGCAGAATGTTTGCAAATGCCTCAGAGAAATACCACCGATGGAGCTTATGGCCACAGAGAAAAGTGATGATATTGAAGTGGTACTAAAGCAATGGCTTTGAAGTTTCTTATGGGCCCACTCCTGTCATAACCTTTAACCTTTTTGGTAATCTTTCTTGCAAGAATCAGTCCACAGATACTCAGCAGCACTTTTTTATTTTCAAATGTTCTGCATTTTTCATCTGGTTTATCTTGCCAGCACTCACCTCCAACTGATCCACTAGATAGATAAGATTCTTCCTGGACCATCTTCAAAAAACAGACAGATCACACATCAAGCGGATTTGTGAAAGTTGTGATTCTCCCCTGCTGTGACATTGTTGAACATATTATCAAAGTATTTGTACAAAAAAGGTTGAAAATGTGTGGGATAAAGTTGCATAGCATGGCAAGATTATCTGGCAGTTAGAAACACAACTCAATTGTGTTAGAACATTAAATTAATAAATTCTTTGCTAAGAAACACTAGTTAATAATAAACAATATCACAGTAAAAAAAATGTCTACAGAAGTACTGAAAATATTTCCCTTTCACAAGCCTGTTAAGGAAGTATGTAGAATGTAGTTTTTATGACCCAACCCAGGGAACTTCATAACCTTGACATCACGTGAACACAGAATGACAGTGCTTTTACTTGCAGTATAGAATTTAAACTCGCTGTCTGAGTTATTTACTGATGTGTGAGAAGAATGTTAATTTACATGTATACATGTGAAATGCACTCAGAACCACTGACCCCTGGGAAAGCACTAGACATAATGGATTTTCAGCCATATCTCTTTGAAGTCTGTAAGTGTCATATTGGAGTGCAGTAACTACTGTAGCTAGCTATGGTAAGGTAAACTCCTTGCTGTCGGTTATCCTAATCCTTCTCTTACGTGAAACACAAAAATGGCTTTCTTGTTTGGACTATATCTTTTGATAGCGTAAGTGTCTGGAAACTGATAAGCTGATAAACTCCCTCTGAAGGATGTGGATGTGTCTCCAGCATCCATGGGAGGGCAAAGCCTGAACACTGATAATCACAGCAAAGAAAATTTGCCAAATGTATTTTTTTTTGTGGTTAATTTATATATCAGAACATTATCAGCAGCTGAAGACTTAATTACAACTCAAAATAGTTGCATATGAGAAGTTTTAAGAAATTGCAATACACAAAAGCCAACCTAATGAACAGTATAATGTAGTATAATGTAGGTGTTACAAAATTATTAGTTTTAGTGCATAGGCCATAAGGAATAACACTTCACTCTTGAAATAACAGACCACATTTTCATTCAACTGTAGGAGGACTGGCAGTTATTCTCAATTGAAAACATCAGTGAAAGTACATCTCAAGTCTTGTATGTAAGTGACTTCAACATTTCGTGTGTCAAGACATCAAACTCTTCTGAACGATGACTAAGAGCAACCTGCTAACTCTTAAAACCACAAACCGTCAGAAACTTCACACTTGTTTTCCTTCTTTGTTTTTTTAAAACAGAATTTACTCATTCTTATAATATCATTTGAAACTTAAAATAAAATCTGCCAAACCAAACATTCAGAGACTACAAAAACACTTATGAATACTCAGCTTTGAACATTAACACAGAAGGATAGATATTCAATGTATTTTTGATCCCTTTGGTCATTAGATAAGAAGTGATCACCCTACACGAGAGCTAAACCTCTCTCCCAGTACACTTCTTTAGTTGGTCTTTCATTAAAACTATACATTTCTCTTAAGAACACACAGATAAGGATGATAAAGCATTTTAAAATATGTGTATAATGCATAGTTTAAGCATGGTAAAATGAATTAGTGTGAATCTACTATGGTAAGTTTTTATAAGTGTATTTTCAGATGGGGAAATGTTTTATACTGTGCAACCTGAAGGGAAATGTTTTTAGAATAATTGAATGTAATCCACCATGTAAAGTGAGATACGATTGGGGGACGAAGCCTCAGTGCTATTTTTAGTGTTCCCACCTAAACACAGTTTGTGAGTTAATATTGAAAATAATAAAGATCCTACCTAAATGCAGCTCAATTACAACCACAGCATGAAAAAAACACTATAAGAAAGTCTGCAACTGTTTTAAAAATATATATATTTTAGAGAGAAAAGTGTAAAGTACTGCACGCAGGCAATAAAAATGTGCATTATAAATATCATATGGGAGGTACTGAAATTGAAGAAGGAATCTATGAAAAAGACCTAGGAGTTTATGTTGACTCAGAAATGTCTTCATCTAGACAATGTGGGGAAGCTATAAAAAAGGCCAACAAGATGCTCGGATATATTGTGAGAAGTGTTGAAATTAAATCAAGGGAAGTAATGTTAAAACTTTACAAAAAGGATATTGTTGCTCTAGAAAGAGTGCAAAGAAGAGCAACCAGAATTATCCCGGGTTTAAAAGGCATGTCGTGTGCAGACAGGCTAAAAGTCTTGAACAAAGAAGACTACGCGGTGATCTGATTCAAGCATTCAAAATCCTAAAAGGTATAGACAATGTCGACCCAGGGACTTTTTGACCTGAAAAAGAAACAAGGACCAGGGGTTACAAATGGAGATTAGATAAAGGGGCATTCAGAACAGAAAATAGGAGGCACTTTTTTACACAGAGAATTGTGAGGGTCTGGAACCAACTCCCCAGTAATGTTGTTGAAGCTGACACCCTGGGATCCTTCAAGAAGCTGCTTGATGAGATTCTGGGATCAATAA
Source organism: Acipenser oxyrinchus oxyrinchus (assembly GCA_030684275.1). Classification (NCBI taxonomy): domain Eukaryota; kingdom Metazoa; phylum Chordata; class Actinopteri; order Acipenseriformes; family Acipenseridae; genus Acipenser; species Acipenser oxyrinchus. Next base: position 24,470,351 of record CM060247.1, on the reverse strand, counting down.
GCTACTAACAACCAAACGAGCAAGACGGGCTGAATGGCCTCCTCTCGTTTGTAAACTTTCTTATGTTCTTATGTTCTTATATGTTTGTCAGTGCTATAGACCATGCTTGACAGTATCTGAAAAATTTAGAGAGCACATTTTTGTTTGAAATGTAATGCCTGTGGTGTGAACTTTAAATATGCCGGTATGTCTAATCTCACTATTGTGTTCCAATGTTATCTACTGTGAAATACTGTAAATGCACCAGTCAGTCTACAAAGTTTACTGTATTTTGTCACAGATTTTTTTTGTTAAAAATGTTAGCTAAATATTGACTCACCAAGTGTAAAAAAAAAAAAGATTTAAATTCGCTGATTTGTTAGAAATCCAGATTTAACGTGCCAGCTAAATGTTGACTCGCCAAGTTTTAAAAAAGATTTATAACTGATTTTAAATATTTAAATTTATGATACACGTTTTCAACATTTATAAATTATATCTGAAAGTACAATTTTCAAAACTTGTAAGAATGTGTTTGTTAACATGTATGTATTTAGCTAAATCTAGACTTTTTGTGGTTAAATCTAGGGAAAAATATGGGATTTATGCTAAGTAAGGGGGGCAGCATATAAAAAGTTTGAGCACCACTGGTCTAGAAAACCAGCTGAGAACATTGCCGGATTTGATTCGTGCAGCTAACAGGAAAGTTTCATTATTGAGTGACAATACAGTCATACAAGTCACCACTTTAATTGTGTTTAAGGCTGCCCCATCATCAGCTGTTTTGTTCTCTAAAATCCCTTCACTCTTGCAATTGTTCCTCACCTTGCCAATATCCAGTGATGCAGCTGAGAGAAGCTTTTCATGATGCTTCTTGATGAACTGAACATGACACACATAGCTAAGGAGTTTATTTCAGTTAATGACCGGCACAGTCAGTATTTTGGCACATTTAAGTGAATCTGTGAAATATTTTATTAAGCAATAGAACTGACAAAAGAGGACTTTAACCGAAAACTGATCTTCACTTCACTTTTTATCTGCCTCTTAAAAAACATGTAAAAGAAAACTTTTTATTTTTTAATTAGTAATTGAGTGCACATTACTGTATTTGTGTAAATTTAAGTTACCATTAGGTGCTAAAATGTATTAGCGATTTTTAAAGTTTTAGTAATTAAAGATAACATGTGTTAGTGATGATCTTGCTGTTTGTAAATTGTTCAAGTGTTCATAAGTTTATTCAGAATAATCAGTCTGCACCAGCTGTTTGATTTCTACAACTTGTCATTCATACCAGAGACTAGTTGACAGACAACATTCAGATGACGGAGATTTCCTTTCATCAGTAGAAATAGGTAAAATACATAAAAGAATACTGTATTTACGTATTTTTCAGGTTAAAGAAAATCTCCAATCCATTTTCAAATATATACAGATATACCTCCTACATGCCATAAAAAGACTGGGGTGAAAACATATTTCCGCCCCCATGCTCCCTCCAACATTTTCACCCCCCACCCGCCTATGTATAAAGGCAATGCCCAGCAAAAGGTTAGCCTAACAACCTAATATACTGTAGTTGGTTGTTGTGACTGAGGATCAAAACCAGGTCTCCTGGTTTGAAGGAGCACAGCACTGTCTGTCTGTGTGTAGAAAAATGTTGGCACGGACAGTGGCTATTTGAAAGCCATTTCTGTCTGGAAACCTTTAGAATTGCTTTCAGTGATGCTCTGAACTTCAAAGATAATACCGGAATTCTGCTGACTCAACGCCCAGGGGGCATAAAGTTGTTGTTAAGGCAAACGTGTGTGTGTGGGGAGGGGGGGCGCGTTGACTCAGGCAGGGGCGGAATTACAGGCATTATTGCAGAGGGAATAGATTATGTTTACAATTAGGCATGCTTAAATTTCAAAGGTAGCGCACAGCACACAGTCAATAAACAGAATGTTAACGTTGACTGTAGTTAACAAATGACTGGTGAAATACAAGCGGCTGCAGTATGTCCACTGTTTTGTCATTTCAAATTTTTTCACAAAACAGACATCAAACTTTAAAGCTGCAGTGTCCAGTGCAAAAGCACATCATGAAAGCCACATCTGTAGGTAAGAAACGCTAAAATGAAATTTGCTACATTTAAAAATATAAAACACGGAATTTTTCGGTCCACTAAAATAAAGGGATTTACATAATCTCTGCAAGTAAGAAATTGCCGCCTCCAGTGTGAAAACACAACACAAAATAATAAATTAACACCCAAAGTAGCACTATAGCATTAAAATGTTAAATACATAAAAAAAAAGATTTATAACTGATTTTAAATGTTTAAATTTATGATACACGTTTTCAACATTTATAAATTATATCTGAAAGTACAATTTTAAAAAGCTAAATCTAAATTCTAGCTAAATCTAGACTTTTTGTGGTTAAATCTAGGGAAAAATATGGGATTTATGCTAAGTAAGGGGGGCAGCAAAGTAGCACTATAGCATTAAAATGTTAAATACAAAAAAAAATGGTGCCTAAGCTACAACCATAACCCTAACCCTGACTCTTTCAATGCACAGAGCAACTACATCTAGGCAGTTTTTTCTATTCACGTGAGCCGCGATATTTCCCCTCAGGCATTATTTGCGCGTGGTTATTAAAATCCAGAAATTAATAGTGATAATTTGACTTTTAGCTAAATATTGGGGGTGGGGCGATCGTTCAAACTGGGGCGTTGACTTGGCAGAATCCGGGTATAACACAATTATAATTCAGGCCTGGTTCAATTACTTAAATGTCGTTGTCTGGAGTGTATGTCTGTATCAATTCCATGGAGAATGTAATTTGATTATCATTGTTATCAAACATGACATTCATATTTATAGGTTAAATACAAGATTCATTAAATGCAGGCAATATCCACCAAACAAGTTACAATTGCTAGTACTACTATCAACCTTCAGACGATTATTATTATTATTATTATTATTATTATTATTATTATTATTATTATTATTATTATTATTATTAATAATAATATTATTATTACCAACAACGCCAACAAATTTGAATTACAAATATAATTTAGCAGCACTATGCTGTTTTAAAAATCCTTACAGCACCAATAATAGGATGGTTTGGAGTCAATTTTTTAAGTAGCCCCTAGATGGAGCCCAAGCATTAACATATTTTGGTAATTCGTTACAAAAGTCTTTGGAAACAGCGTTTGCAGCTTGGTTGTGAACAATTTGGTACACACAGGTAGGGGTTTTAGATACATGTATTCCTGTATATGTTTTTAGTTTTTTTAAGAGCTCTTTTCAAAAGTGATTAGTGCTGATATCAGTTATTTTGCTTAGTGTTGCTATCACTTGTAATAGACTTATTAAACAGAATAGTATAAGCGTATTTATTATTATTATTATTATTATTATTATTATTATTAGTAGTAGTAGTAGTAGTAGTAGTAGTAGTAGTAGTAGTAGTATAATAATAATAATAATAATAATAATAATAATAATAATAATAATAATAATAATAATAATAAAGACGAAGATAGAACGAATACTTCTCAAACTATAAAGACTGGAATAAATTAAGATGTAGAGGACCAGGTGCACATACACAGCCTTTAGTATTTGTTGCCAATAGTCGGGTCCGCACAGTAATAAAGGAAGGCAAAGGATGGCAAACAAAAACAAAGATGGATTAAGTGGCGTGTTACACCTGCTTTTGTTGTTAACTAAGAAAGTTTATTCTTATCTTATCAAGTAGTAAAGTTAGGTTGCAATTAGCGTTCATCTCTAGTAAGCTTTTGTAAACGACTCTTATCTTAGATCAGTGTTTACCAGTGGATTGCAAATTGACACTTACAAAAAGAAAAACAATAGCCATTGTATAATTTTAACGTCTCCGTTTGTCTAAAACTAAATACTACGCGTAGGTTATATAATATCGACAATAAACGCTGTAAATACAAACGACAAATAATCAAACATTAAGAATAAAATATAAAACACAAAAGTGAATGACCTCAAACACATCATGGTTATTTAATGGCCATGGACCGGAGTTACTGTTTTTTTTTTTTTTGTTTGTTTTTTTACAGTTGCAGTCTGGTTTTAAGTAAGCTTAGATGAGTGTGTATTGCGAGGTCATTTTTTTATGCAGTAGGCCTGCTTCCATAGCACAGGTCTACAAAGTACGTGACTAAGCAAATCTGGTGGTGAGTGTTTTAGGGCAACTCAACTGTAACAAATTAACACATTCTCCAAATTGGAACAAACATTTCCCACCACAGGAAAACAATATGTAGGAGATCGCCATGTTAAGGAGTCTAACCTAATTAGACAGATTTTACACCTCAACGTGTTTGCAGTATTTTCAGTTGGAGTATATACTTTTCCCATGGCTGCAAATTACTCGCCTTTGCTAAATCACAACTTTTACAGGCTTGTTGCATTGGGGACAATATCGTAGTTTGTATTGAAACCCCAGTATAATTCCAGTTGGCAAAAAGGAAAACACAATTTTAAAACTTCCTGAGCAACAATCACATACTAAAGTATTTTTAAGGCTACAATTCGTTGTTATTTGTATTCAAGTACTTTACAGCAAACAATTCGCCATGTACAGCTGTATTTATATATCTTAGTGAACATTGTTTTTCATTCATAAAGTGATGCCAGCCTTCCTCTGATAGGCCTTGACTGTAAATTAGCGTGAGCTCTGGTTGGTTTTGTGTTTATTGGGATGTGTGTCTAGGACTGGTGGGCTGGGTTTAGGATTACTATTGAGTGTGTTGAGAGGGAGAGATTGCGCCAGTTTGCTGCTTAATTCAGCCCGAGTCTCAATAGCATTAACACTGCAGGGGTGGAACTCTCTGCCAAATTTGGGATACTAAACAGATTCAAGACACGCTAAATCCTCCAGACCTCAGCAGCATCACAAACCCTAATCCGATTCCCTTTACCATAGCTGACTCAAAGAATCTGCGAGACAGAAAAAAGGACAACTCTGTCTCTGTATAATCCTTCCAAGGCATTAATCCCAATTTATTTTGTATTTTCTTTCAACTGATCTGATTTTGTGTTGTTCACAAAAGCAAGTTTAGAGGATCGGAAGTCATTTGCATAGCTGAAAAAAAGATCGTGAAATCACAGCAAAAAAAAAAAAAGCTATAAGGTAAGGGTATATATTTTATGATTTATTTTCACTTGTTTAAATCATGTAACCGATAAAAAACAAGCACAATTATTGTTGTAAAGAATATTGATATCCTAAATTGTTATATTTCCCATTAATTTTAGTCTTCTTTAAAAACAAGTATCAGAGTGATCCTATTTCGTCAATTACTTTTGCTGAGCCAAGGATATTGAAAACAGTTGGCTTAAGAGTGACATTTACTAAGGGACTCCTAGAATGAAGTTACTTCAGTTTTTTTTAGTACAGCTTGCATAGTACTAATGTTATTTTTTTAACAATTAAAACAGAACATCCTATACTATCATTTTACCCAGGGGGCTTTGTATTGTTATAACTGTTATTAACCAAGTTGTTATGATGTACACTCTAGTAGCTGAATCAATGTGTGACATTTATGCATTTTTGCGCGGCTATAGGTGAAATGTACTGTGTGAAGGGATTTCGATAGTGCACAACGCGCACCTGTTTCATTCCCAAAACCATTTAATTAGAACTTCGCATCCCGTGGATCAGTAAAGTAGTTATCTTATTTTACCGCTATTGTATAAACATTGATGCCATTGTTTAATTTGGATTTACCTTTGCTGTGGGAGGGTGAATAGTTTATTTTAGCTCATTGACTGTTTCTACCGTATGTGTAGCTTTCAAATGTGTCTTTCCCAATAACTTTTATTTGTATTCCCAAATCACGAAACTCATTCATACGTACTAAATTAGATTCTAGTTTTGGATAAAGATTTGCCAATGTTTTATGTTGCAACTGGCTTTCTTTTTTTCATTATCTTGTTTCGTTTCCATTTTAAAAACTGCGCAATCATTGCATTGTTTTTTAATTCAAAGTGAAGTTCAACAAAAATGAATCCTACAGCTATAAGACTGAATCACTCATCATTACTTAAAGGTAATTTCTATCATTGTGTAAAAACGAATGTTCATCATATAACATTGAAATTAATATTTTGTTTTAAAATAACATTGACAATAGCTATTGACCAAGAGATATTTGTGAACAGAAGAAAGAGGAATGAGAAGACCATAACATACCGTAGCTAAGTCTCAATTTGCATATGGAAACTAGAGATGAAAAAATTCAGTACACCGTATGTTTACTTATCCAGCAAACGCCTGTTTGTAATTGTTGCTTTTGGGATGGTTATACTGGCTAGCTGACATTTATCTCTTACTTTAGGTATTTTTTTTTTTTTTTTTAATATTGCATATTTTTCCGTTTCAAATGACAAAAAAACAAAAAAACAAAAACAAAAACGAGCTATATCCCGATTCTATAAAACTGAAATGTGTTTATTTAAAATAAATAACTTTTGATGGGCACTGAAATTAATTCCTGATATTAATTCCTGATATTATTTCAGTGTTGTGGTCTCCAAAAAAAAAAAAAAAGAAATTAAAAAAAGCATAGGCCTAGAATAGCAATTATCTAGATTTGTTTGCATAGTTAATGCATCTTGTCCTTATAAGAAGCTATTTTGTAGTTTGGCATCACAACTGGAATGCTATTAAGGGCCTTCCAGCATCTTTAGTATGTACATTCAATATTTGTTTGCTATTATGAATGCTGTGATAACGTTGGCTTTAATGTTTTACAGCTGGGCTATGAACCTATATTAGTTTTTGTTGTTTGTGCGTCTCAGATATTAATTCTGTGGTTGTTTGTGTTAAACTGACTATCAATTAGTAAAATGTACAGTTAAGGGATAGAAAAATATAGTATTATGCTAACTTCAGATAATAAATAAATCCTGTTCTGTAGACTATGCTAAAAAAACTGACCAAGTGAAACATATCCAGATGGCTTTATACAGTATATGCTTTTCTAAAATAAAGAATACATTCCCGATTAAATCTTGTAAACAAGATTAGGATTTGTAATGTTAATTATTAAATGTATTGAATAAGATTACATTCACTTACAAATCATAGATAGGTGGACACTATTTTATTACCTTTAATTACAATAACCCAATAGCACTGAGTAGCACATATATACCCTGTGGTTATTGCAACATTTGGTAGTGACCTTTGCTTTTCACTTTATGGTCTAGAAAAGGCCATGTATCCCCTTTAGTAATTTTTGTGTGCTTTTTTATACCCAGATTGCCTGATTTAAACATCCTGTCAGTTTCTACTTCCATGTGGCTGGCAGTTGTGGGCAGGATTTGAGAAACAACAGCCTTATACAAAAGTGTATTGTACATTAAGCGATAAAGCAAAGCATGTTTTTAGTTTTTTTTTTTTTGAAATCTTTGTTCAGTCTTCTTCGCCAGGGTTTATTCATCAATTCTTTTTCTAAGTGTACAAGGACTTCTATGAGACCGAAATGGTTTTGTCAAGCTTCACTGCAGTGCTATTTATAACAGTGTTTAAGCAGACGCCACACCTGCAGTAAGCTTCTTGTGGAGTTACACTTTGGTGTTAACTGGGGATTGCATGTCTAGATTAAAACAACAACAGGATTAAATGACAGGGTAGACGCTTACAGACAGCTTTTTTATATACTGCTATTACAGTACAGCATGTTACATGAGTTGTTCGTCACCATTTTCCGAGACATTTCAAGTAGAAACTGGTTGTTTCTTGGTCTGTACTTTCAAATGGCTGTGAGTCACATTGATCACATAAAAGAGCAGCACTCTTTGGATTGTGGGAGCAGAAAGAGATTGACGAGACGGTGCCTATTTTGCATGTAGATATTAATGAATTTGCTGCATATTAAACTGGAATTAATGCTTATAACAATTAATGATACACTTTTGTATAGCAGAGTTTGTAGGCTTCAGTAGTAGAATCATCATTAGTATCTTGAAATGAAGATAATTCGGATACATGTATACAGTAATCTAATGGACGTGTCATTTAATATTACAGTACACACACATTTAGTCTTTTTGCATATTATACTTCAAAGTTTAACTTATTTTATTTCTGTTAGAAACTGTGGTAACTTTTATTTAGATGTGGTGAAATTGTTTTGAACAACAAAAAAATGCCTGGAGTTTTGAATAAGGTTATTTTTAAGCTAAAGCTGAAAAAGAAGCAAAACAAAGCTGACATGACTGTGGCAGGCTCTTGCCTTGAAATTATCCCTCTCCAAATTACAATCATACATTCTCTGTTCTCTGTAATTAAACATTAAGCCTTACTTGTTCCAGATGCATTGCTTCAATATGAACCCCTGTAGTTTTATTTTTGTAAACCATGTTCAGGTCTTCAGGACCTGCACACAGGCAGGACCTGAAGTTAAACATTCCTGTCAGATCTGTGCTGTATTACATACATTGACGTTGTCTGTTATATTTTATAATGCTACAAATGATGAATTGGGTCTTATTAAAGTGCTCTGGTTTTATTAAATTGCTTTTCATGTTGTTTTTATATTTTTTCTATAGTACGAGTCATTGTATTTTGATACATGCTAAGAGCAACAAACAATTATCTGTAAACCATTAATATAGCAACTCTATTGAAAACAATGTATTTGTTCCAGTAGGCAGCCCACTGAATCGTATTATTTGTTAAGTCTGATACTGTAAAATGTAAAACAGAAAACTAGAAGATTTATTAGCTAAAAAAAACCTATTTAAGCACACAGCTTACTGTATAATGTGCTTTATTGAATCACAAAAACATGAACAGTAGCTGAGTTTTATTTTGAAGTCCTATGTAAACAAGATTAAGTAACTTACTTTGGTGCTTTCACCACATGTTTTAATGGGCATATTTCCCTTTCAAGTTGAACCCAACAGTTCAGCTTTAAGGAGGCGACAGTGAAGTGTTTAATCCATGAATCAAATGCTGCACAAGTACAGATATCTAAAAGGCAGACAGTGAAGCTCTGAACTGTGTTTTACAGGAGTTCATTAAAAGGGCATGCCTTCACAAGCAGTAAATGGCACTGAAGTATCTGTAGATAATCGGCTATCATTATTCTGATTAAATCAGCAGGGATTTACTTCCCATCAACTCCGATCAATGCAGCAAAATCAATAAACATAGTGTTCTATTACACAGAAGATCGTTTTACACTTGGAGGATGCACAATATCTGCTGACTTTGATGGTGCATGTCAGTGGTCCATTTTGTATAATTGAATATGATTTTCATACTTACTAGATCTGTACACATGATACACAGTTATTTTAAAATTAACCCCAAACATTCTGTACTGTAAATAAGTTATAACCAGGCTTTTTATTAATATTTTTAATAGAGGCATGCTAAGATCTGTCTTTGGAGAATAACCCCCTTGTATCCTGTCTTGTACATAACTGTTGTACCTGGTAGTGTGTGGGTGGCTAGATTTGCTGACAAGGTAACCTATGTCTGTTAAATGAATATATGAACGTTAGGTGCTGGAGCCGAATTTTTTTGGACAGGTCCTGGTAAAATCTGTAACCACCTGGGATGATTTAAAGTGAATACAGCTTTCTCATGAGATTCATTTGATTGCCAGTCACTGAACTGCACTTGGAAGAAATATTTGTTGACAATTGTTATAGGTTTCCTAACCCAGCTATTTCTTTCACAGGATGAGGGGTTTTCTTGGGTTGCTGCTAGTGTTTGCAGTTGGTGTATGGACACAGAAATTGCCCACCAGAGATGAGGAACTTTTTCAAATACAAATTCGGGACAAGTCTCTTTTCCATGATTCCTCTGTGATCCCAGATGGAGCTGAGATCAATGGATACCTCTTCAGGGATACGCCCAAAAGGTATTTTTTCAATTTTTACAGTAATTTTGGCGACATTTGGTTTCTAGTGCAGAAAAACTGCACAATTTCACCAACAATTATATATGGCTATTACATGTTTTGATTGTCAATTTGTGACTGTTCAATTTCAATTACATGTCAGATGCTTCAAAAGAATTTGTCGATAGAATTCCTCAAAGCACACAAAGAAAATTGTCATAAAATTATACAGTATATACAGGCCTGTCCATTGTTCTAGAAAATGACAGTTACAATTATATAATGGACCCAGCTATTTTATACAATAACAGACTTGAAAGTGAAAATGTACTTGCAGTGCTGTGCTACAGCATGCTGTCTGTAAGCAAATGTTTCATTCATCTGTCAACTGTCATCCTAATGAGCCCAACATACTTCAATGTAAATAGATCGGTCTACCAGAATTAATTACCATTAACATACTGCTCACAGATGGATGGAAACCTTCACACTACACGCACATCTGTGTTTGTGCATATTGAGTCATCAAATATTATAACTTCAATAACATAAGCAATGATAGGTCAGGAGACAGCTTATAACAAAGGCCCATTTAAAAAAAGGAAACACAACGCCATATAGCATTATAAACTTCAAAACCCCTATGTGACTTTTCTCTGCTTATCATTACATGTAATTGTAACCCTGGCTCTCTTGCAATACAGTTTGATTTATAACTCGACTTCCTCAGAGTTGTGGTAAAAAATATTACTCATTAACCCTACTGTCTGTACTTTTCCCTTAGGTATTACTTTGTTGTGGAAGAAGACAATACTCCTTTGTCGGTAACAGTGACACCGTGTGATGCTCCTCTGGAGTGGAAGCTAAGCCTCCAAGAACTTCCGGAAGAGTCTAGCGGAGAAGGCTCAGGTAATAAAATCCATGTAATATTCTTAAACAGCAGACTTTACAAATTGTTGTGAAGGTCACAGTCTACCATATATGGACATTTTTACAGGCAGGGCCAATATAGGCACTCCCTTAGCCCACCCAGTAGGGTTCACACTTGGGATCAGAAGGTGATGAACTTGAATCTCATAATACTCCATTTGTTTACTAGTTTGGAAAACTATTCCTGTGGTGTCATTTTCATAATGCATTAGCTGGTGTTCTTGCTGCTCGAACTGTGCAAAATGACACCTCTTACTGTATGGTAAGAGACACTATACACACAACATACTTACTCATTATAAATCAGAAAAAAAAACTAAGATTGTACTTGGTAACTGCTATTAAAATATTTTCTTTTAAACTTACAATTGCTGTATGGTGCCATATTTTTTAGTGCAAGGTATGACATCTGTAGACAGGATAAGATATAATGGAACTGTAACTGTGATTGGTTATATCTATATATCATTATACCACCATATCAACTCTCCTAAACTTGTAGTTAGGACATTCTATCTCTGAAGATAAGATAAGAATGTCACTTAGGATGCTTTTGTAATATGGCCCCAGGAGAATAATTAGTTGTTATTCTTTTTTTACAGGAGAACCAGAAGCACTAGAGCAACAAAAGCAACAGATTATCAAAGAAGAAGGCACAGAGTTGTTGTCATACAAAGGGAATGATGTTGAATCATATATGTCAGCCAGTTCCCCATCTGGTTTATATCAATTAGAACTTATTTCAACCGAGAAAGATACACATTTCAAGGTGTATGCCACCACAACGCCAGAGTCGGATCAACCTTATCCTGAGCTGCCTTATGACCCACGAGTTGATGTGACTTCACTTGGACGCACCACTGTTACCTTGGCATGGAAGCCTAGCCCCACAAGTTCTCTTATGAAACAACCCATTCAGTATTGCGTGGTTATCAACAAGGAGCATAACTTTAAGAGCCTTTGTGCTGTGGAGGCAAAAATTAATGCAGATGATGCGTTTATGATGGCACCTAAACCTGGACTGGACTTCAGCCCTTTTGATTTCTCTCACTTTGGATTCCCATCAGAGAATGACTCTGGCAAGGAACGTCCATTAATGAGTAAATCTACTGCCACAAAGTCTCGTCCATATGCTGGCAAGCAAAAAGTAGATCTTCAGAAAGTTTGTATTGGAAATAAGAACATCTTCACGGTGTCTGACTTGAAGCCAGATATGCAGTACTATTTTGACATTTTTGCAGTTAACACTTTTACAAACATGAGCACTGCATACGTCGGCACATTTGCCAAGACTAAAGAAGAGGCAAAGCAGAAGACCATAGAACTGAAAGATGGGAAGGTCACTGATGTGTTCATCAAGAGAAAGGGGAGCAAGTTCTTAAGATTTGCACCAGTTTCCTCACACCAGAAAGTTATGTTTTATGTTCACTCTTGTTTGGATGCCATCCAGATCCAAGTTAGAAGAGATGGGAAACTTCTACTCTCTCAGAACTTGGAGGGTGTGCGCCAGTTCCAGCTGAGAGGCAAACCCAAGGCCAAGTACCTTATCCGTCTGCGAGGAAGCAGAAAGGGTGCATCGATGCTGAAGATCCTTGCCACCACCAGGCCAAACAAACAGCCTTTTCCTTCTCTCCCAGAGGACACCAGGATCAAAGCGTTTGATAAGCTGCGTACCTGTACGTCTGCAACTGTGGCGTGGCTAGGCACGCAGGAGAGGAACAAGTTCTGCATTTACAAAAAAGAAGTGGATGAAAATTACAACGAGGAGCAGAGAAAAAGGGAGCAGAATCAGTGCATGGGGCCGGACACCAGGAAGAAGTCAGATAAAGTCCTCTGCAAATACTTTCATAGCCAGAACCTACAGAAGGCTGTCACCACAGAAACAATTAAAGGGCTAGAACCTGGCAGATCTTACCTCCTGGACGTTTATGTTGTCGGGCACGGAGGGCATTCAGTCAAGTATCAAAGCAAACTTGTCAAAACAAGGAAGTTTTGTTAATGACTCTGTATATTAAATAAAGTTTATTTAACTCTTAAGTGATATTCTACTAAAGAGCGTATACAGCCTGACAACTTGCACAACTGAAAGGTTGTGACAGCGTTTGAACTGTAGAATGATATCAACTTGTATATTTATGTTTACATTATTCAGTGGTTGTTTGGACAGACTGAGCCTGGTGCTCCCAGACAGCATCTGGCACTTGCATTAACATGGGTCGATGTCTGAGCATCTTATTCAGTATGAGGAGGAAGGCAGAAGCCCAAGGCAGAAGATTTTCTTGAGAAAACGGCTCCATCCCTGCATGAACTGAATTAAGTCATTTAATAGTACTAAGAACTGCAGAACACCCCATTTCAAACTAACTACACTGTTATTGACACAGTAAGCAAAAATAGTAGACAAATGTAAATTATTTTATACATTTCTTGTTTCTTAGTATTTTTTATGATTGTAAACTATTAAATTCCTAAGTCCCATCTTCATTTAAATTTCATCTTAAGTGTTTGCTGGACTGCATTCTTACCAGTTACATTTGCTATTGTACATTTTTTTAAACGTGATTGAGTTAAATGTTTTATTATGTCCATTTATGTACAAAGTTGTCTTACAAATATTTGTGTACATAAAAATTAAAGATATAACATATAATTCTCTGTCTGTTTTTTGGGGCTGAGAGGGGAAAAGTAAAGAACCAGTTTATTCCAAGATAGAAAAAAAAGATCATATACATTTAAGTAAAAGGAAGAAATACTATGTAAAGATTTTGATATAATACATAGTATATAAGATTAACATATACAGTACGATACAGATGTCAAATGTGAAGATAAATGTATTACCACACTGGAACGATTTCATATTCTAATTATAACATTGTTCTGAAAACTGAATAGTACTTTCCATTATTGTTTGCTTTTCAGCTATCTTTCTTTCCAGAAGTCTATAAACAAAACATCAGTGTGCAACACTCCCATCTTTGATCTTGGATCCTGCATTTGATTTCATTGAAGCCTCTAATAGCTAGACTAATTCCCTGGTTTTTAAATAGAGGGTGAGTGAGGTCTTGAGGCCAATCTGCCATGTAAACAATGCAAGACAAGAGGAAATATACCATCTACTACACATACTAATATGTCTTTAAAACAAGCCATTCATTAGAACAATGTGGGGCTAGCTTCCTCAGACCAATGCCTTGCTATAAATGGTAAAGTGTTCCCGGTTTAATCTCATTAACACATTTAACATCTACCAAAACAACCAAACAGAAATAAAATCACAAAGAGTACAGTAACTGCATGCATATATTATTGCTGCACTGCACTGCATATATATTAGAAAAAAAACTTTGCTAATGCATCAGTTAGGGTTGATATTAAAACGACAAAATTAGGGAAATGCAATGTTAAGGTTTTTAACCCTAACTGCATTCCCTCCCATCCCCTTAAAAGCAGTGGAAGGGGCAAGGCAACACAAGCAACAGTTAAGACGAACAACATACAACTCCCTGCAGATAACACGAGACATCCATCATCATGGTCCACAACGTATACAGCCCAACTTTGACGGTGAGGCCATCCCTCCCATTAAACTGTATTATGTTGCTCATCCAGTATGACACTGAAAGACTCTTGGTTGATCCATGTTGTTGGTGCTGCCCTCTCAAACTGACATGACACAGCACATTCCACTCTTCCATGTAAACACAGTTTCATAACAGTGTACCTCATACACTTCCATTTTTGCAGTTGACAATATCACTGTGTCATACATCTGTGTCATGGGTATCCTGTTCTTAAAGTGCTCCCATTCCCCCTATCCATGTTACTATGAATGCTAATGATGGCCCATCACCCCTTCCTCCCTTGCAAAAGACTGTATTATGCCATTGAACATCTGCAATTCCATACAACAGAAAGTTACGCTAGGACATAGATTCATATTACAGTACTATTGGTAGTCCTTCTGTCATTTGACCATCCGTTAGTTAAGGTGGAATTTTGTGAGGCAGACCGACTCCGACACGTTCAGCTTGTTCGATGTGGAACATGAACAGATTTTAACCTCAGTAGAGACCATCGTAAATCGATGCTATGTTTATTGTATTTTGCCAATATTGCATGTACAGTTGTAATTTATCTATTAGAATACAGTGAATTAGCAGTGCAGCTATGACCAAAAGTTTTGCATCTCCCTATATAATTAAATAATTTTGCTTCACGGAGTCAAATGAAGCCTTTGGAATAATGCTACGTTAGCATACTAAATTACATACTGCTTTGTAGTTTTCTATACGCAACACAAAACTGTAATTCGTTGATCGACTTTGGGGGAGTTAGTACTGGGGAGTTTGAGGGCAGTTAAGAGCGGGAAGTTTCACTACTATGTTGCAGCATTTGATCGACTTACCCCTGCAGTCTTTGTGCTGAGATATGGAATTGCAAGCATAGACTAGAGTTAATTTGCCACTTGTTTCTCATAATTTATAGCATATTAGAATGTTTTTTCCCCAAAATGGGAAAGGGTGTGTGAACTATGCTTCAGAGTCACTTACAATTACGTCTCACCCGAAAGACGGAGCACAAGGAGGTTAAGTGACTTGCTCAGGGTCATTCAATGAGTCAGTGGCTGAGGTGGGATTTGAACCAGGGACCTCTTGGTTGCAAGCCTGTTTCTTTAACCACTGGACCACACAGCCTCCTTTTTTGTAGAAACTACGTCCCACTTTTTGAAATGTAAACATACTCAAGATTAGCATATCTTTCCAGGTAACAACAGACACAATATTGGTTGTTATCTAAACTGAAACATACAAATAACATACACATTCTGTTCTTCAACATACATTTAGACAATACATTTGGATTGTCAATTGTGGACAGTTACAATTGATCAAGAGGATAAAATTATTGTAATGTTGTAAGACAGACCCTGAATGAAGCCTATTATATAACCATTGTAGCTGGAGATATTAGAACATAAGAAAATGTACGAACAAAAGGAGGCCATTTGGCCCATCTAAGCTTGTCTTCCTAGTAGCTGATAGTTCTCAGAACTTGGTCAAGTTGGGTGTTAAAGAATCCAAGCGATTCTGCCTCCACAACATGACTAGGTCGCCTATTCCATACGTTTATTATCCTCTTTGTGAAACAGTCTCTTGTAATGAATTGGCATCTCAGCCCATTGAATTGGAATGGAAAGACAAGGGCAACGGGCATTGCTATTGGAGATTCCGCTTGCGAGAGTTAAAACAAGATTACAATCAGGAACGGAGGCTTGGTAGCGGGATTTCAAGCTGTATTACAGTTAAGATACAGAGGATTTAAGACAAAATTGTTGCGAAATGTACAAAAATGCCTCCACACAAAAACCACAGAAGAATGTACCCGTGACCGTAGGGATTTCGTTGTGGAAGACAGCAAAGGAAAGAAGGTACACTTAAGTGTGCAAGTACTGTCCAGTTACTACTATACCAAAAACACAAATTTCATTCAGTATATCAAAAACGAAAGCCCTGTAAAAAAAACGGTATTCATAAAACTTGAAAATAGCTAACAATAAGCACCGAAAAATACAATTAATAAAACCCGAAAAACAGAAGCCCTACTTATAATAGGCATTTTTGTACATTTCGCCACAATTCTGTTTTAAATCCTCCGTATCTTAAATGTAATTCAGCTTGAAATCAGGCTAACAAGCCTCCATCCTGATTGTAATCTCGTTTTAACTCTTGCAAGTGGAGTCTCCAATAGAAATGTACGAATGTGCTGTCATTCAGTAGTTGGGGCGGGTTTAAGGTATTGAGAACAAATCAAGTCAGGAAGGCGGGACATTGCCCAGCAGCGCTGGGAAATGTATTGTTATTTTTATAGTAGGTTTTATTTTTTAATGGAAACGTGAATTGATTCACCATTTCCACAGTTTTTCCGGCGTTTTCCGGTGTTTTCCGGTGTTTATTGGCTAGCCACCGATTTTATTTTTTTTGTATCGGGGGTGTTTTATCGGGTTTTATCGGTTAAAACCAAAAATCAGAAGCCCTACTTATAATATTATGCCAAGAAAACTGATATTTCATTACCTGCTTCAACCACAGTGGTCGGGATTCTTCCCATAGTGTGCCACTGTAATAAATTGGCATCTCAGCCCATTGAATTGAATGGAAAGGCAAGGGCTGGACGCAAACAGCAAACCGTAAGGTTAAAAGTCAAACGAAAGGTGATTCATTACACTCTCCTTCACTCTGTCTTAAGTCTATCTCCACTTAATTTCCAAATCTAGTCCTGGTTTCTGCACTATAATTAATGTGTTGGTTAGGGTTAACAACTTTTAAGATTTAAAATACTTCATCATAACCTCCTTAGATTTGTACTCTACACTTTTGGTTATGTACCCAAGCATTCTGTTTGCTTTTTTAATTGTTTCCCTGCACTGGTTATAGACAGCAAAAAGTCTATTAC
The DNA here is from genome assembly GCA_030684275.1 of Acipenser oxyrinchus oxyrinchus. Lineage (NCBI taxonomy): Eukaryota > Metazoa > Chordata > Actinopteri > Acipenseriformes > Acipenseridae > Acipenser > Acipenser oxyrinchus. Next base: position 24,453,088 of record CM060247.1, on the reverse strand, counting down.
AGCAATGAGTCAGTTTTCTCATGGTGAGACTGTTCCAGTTCTATACTTCCCATTTGGTATCTGGATCTTACATTTTTGTGACCAACATATAGCACTTTCTGCCCAAATGGATAACAGCTTACTGGGTACATCTACCCAAACATCCTCTGTGGTTGTTTCTTCCCCCTTTCCTTAAAGAAGTCTGACGCAGTGGTCCCTGATTTTACTGTTGCCATTGTAATCTGGAATGCAGAATCCACTACCACTATAAGGCCTACAAAAGGCCTACGACTGCTCTAAACTTTATATAAAGCACAATTATTTTAATTACACTTAGCATTGCCTCATGATGTACTTTCCTTATTTATTAACAGTACTGGTAGCAGCTTACTGGGCACATTTTTAGTATAAAATGGTTGTCGGTATATCATTATTAAAATTGATCCTTTTCTGAACAGAATAATTTAAATGGCTACAATTAAAACTTATGCATACATAAAAGAAGTATAGTTTTCACATACATTTTATTACCTTTTATTTTTACTGGCCTGTTTAATACCTGTTGTAAAAACAATATTTCAAATCAGACTTTTATGTCCTCAGCTGTGCTTTACAAGATATTTAGTAGCCTGAGAAGAAAACCATGTATCCGGTCTGACTGGTGGTTGTAGTAATAAGGAAACACTTGGGAGGTAACAAAATAAAATACATAATTATTTTTGTTCCAGATCAAAGATGTGCTAGGGATTCATGTTCACATAAATTAAACATTTACAGTCCTCTTTTCTTCAAAAGTTTTCTTTTAACTTCCCCTTTTTCATTTTTATCTTTGCAGCTTGAGTGTTCTCTTTAAGTTAAAATACCAAACTGCACAGTCTAGGTAATGTTGTTACCCTGTGGCCACTACATATACTGGCAATCTGAACCTTACGCCACCCTAAGTAAGTGTATTAATTCAAACGTTTGTGGACTGATGATGTTCTTGGCTAACAAGTTCATATTAAATAAAAATGTGCCTCGTTAAACCTCATTAAACCACAATGCACCTGCATATTTCAGTCAGTATCTTCTCCCAGCAGCATAACTACTCTTTGTGTTTATCAGTTTGATGAAGCAGTGTGACACCATCCAGATCATCCAAAGATACTGTGTATGTAGGGAACGTCATATAAATATCTAATATGCTGTACAGCACTGTGGCGGGTATGAATATTTTGTTTTGTCAACAAAAATGTTGAGATTTGAGCTAATTCCAAAAGGCTGTAATTAATATGTCTTATGGTTGGTTGGCCTAGTAATAGACCTACCATAAGTTAGGTCCATTTTGGGATAGTGTTTTTCAAAAAGAAATGTGGAGTATGTTTTCAGGTGAAATTATATATCATTCCAATTAAGCATTCTTTACAAAATGAAAAATAAATATTGGATTTATTTTTCCAGGAATATTTTACATTGAAAATACAGGAAAATACAGAAATAAAAACAGTATCTTATCACATGAACATGTATGAAATCATTTGCAACTAATAGTAATAATAATTAGATTATATGAGAGTTATCTTAAAGCAACAAGAAAAAGTTACATTTAAAGTCAAGGAAACAGGAATGTAAAACAGTCCAAAACTCCCAGCAGATTCTCATAAAATTAGACATATTTATGGATATTTATGGTTATGTTGGGATGGGTTGTTTATGGTTTTAACACATTTAATTTTCAATCTTTAGATTTGTAACAGCTTTTGCAAAAGCCAGAGCTAAAACACCTGAGCCTGGTTGAATAAGACAACGGGTAACACAGTATTATGACTAGCCAGCTCAAGCATTTTAGAATTTGTATGCAGGCAGTTAAATAGAGTGAGTATGTGCTGTGGAACTTCACAAATAATGATGCACTTGGTTATTTGGTGTCTATTTCCTGTTAGGTCGATTGTGATAAGATAAATCTTATGTTTACCAAAGGTGACACTGCTTATCTCCAAGGGCAGTAACTCTGAGTGTTATTCCTAAACAGGAAGGTTAAGTGATGAACAAATTACCTAAATTATTAGATTATTGACAAATCACCCTCATGGGTGTTTGCAAATAGTTTTGCTGATGATGAGGTACTGGTGGGTGTAATTAAAGGCTTGCAGATATTCCAAAAGAATTAGCCCCCTATCACTCCATAGCTTAAAGGGTACATAAGGACCTTTTTTTTATTGTGTTACATATTCCCATGTGTTGCTACAACTGTTTACGTAAGGTGTGTGTTTTAATTTTTTTTATTTTATTTTACATTTTGATCACTTTATTAAACTTTTAAATTGCATTCCCTGCTTCAAGATGGCTTCCCATGTACCCGCATGGACCTCTCAGAACTACAGTTGTAGTAACACATGGGAAGATGTAACACAATAAAATAAAAAGTTCCTTATGTACCCTTTAAAACCTAACTTTTCCAATCCGTCATTTTCTTTTCCTCCCCTTCACCTCTGACTGCTTTGCAGCTGCATCTCTCTTTCAGGGGTGAATGGTTTCAGTCACCTGGCCTTGGTTAACCTCTGAAATCTCTCAGAAACCCCATAATAACTTTCCTGGTCTAAAGAAATTAATGAGTATTATTTTAACATCCTTTGTATGAATGGAAGTATTGTTGATCTTGCTGAATATGGGCAGGCTAAAGTGTTTTCTTTAAAATACTAACCAGGTGAGATCTTGGGACACATCTAAAACTATTAGGCTGTTTTAGATAAAGTAATATTAATCCTTAATTTGTAATTTTTTTTGTTTGTATTGAATGACTATACTCACACCAATTAACTACCACTGCTGCAATACTTTAACTGATACAAAACCTGGCTAATGTAACTACAAATGTAACACCATAGAATATAGTTTGTAGAAAGCATTTTTTTGTGGTTTCTGTTCCAAGCTTTCTTACAATCAATGTGAATTAGGGAGAAGTGCATGAGTTTTTGTGACCCGTGCATTTCACATTGCTCAAAGTGACTTATAGAACAGGCAAGTTTATGCAAAGCTCCAGTGTAAACTCTAAGCAGACTCTTGATTTTACCAGCATTGCAATACATGCAGCCTAAAAGCTAAAGTGGGACATACTGTTCTTACGGTTATTTTCTCCTGTATATAATTTGTCTGGGAGATATTCTGCATTGATGTAAATCAATAACAACCTAGTCAGTATTATAGCAGGAAAATAGTGTGAAATTGTAGTACCATAATGATGTCAGAAATCTGAACCATCTCAAAAACAAAGCCATGATGTCAGACGTATTAACTGTTGGAATCATGAACTGCCAGAAAATCCTGTCGACCAGCTTGGATTGATTAAAGTATTGTAGACCACCACTGACCGAGGGAAGGCTAACCTCAAGCTTTACTCCAAATACTGCAACCTTTAGTGGCTGTACTTTTCACTGTTTCCCTCAGGGAAGGTTGGGTGTAGGTCCCAAGCTTGTAAAAGATTTGATGTATTTTAAAAACAATGAAACATTGTCCATCAGACAGTTGTGTCTATGCCTGTATGAAGCAAGTCTATTGCATTTTGCATACAATGCAGCGTATACTTATATAGTTTTTTTTTAAAATGGTTATTACTATGAAACTTTTATCAGCATAATTATTTAGTTTGACTTGTAGTACTTTAAAGGTTATAGAAATCATTAACAGGAGAATTAATAAAACAATGCAATATAACTCCCTTTATTGGTAACTGCTGTGTGGTTCGTATTCTTTTTTTTTTTTTTTTAAATTATGCCATAGCTTTGAGACTATTACAGAAAAACAGGGGGCTTGAGTTACTTGTTTTCAAACTTATAGCATTTATTTTTTAATGATTATTTGGAAAGCTCCTTTTATAGTTCGGCAGTTGTCTCACCCTCCAGGGGTCCTGCATTAGTTTTGAATTAGGCAGAAATCGTCTCAGTCTAGGGCCCCCTGGTCCTAGGATAATACCCTTTTTAGGATTAATATTTATATATATATGTGGCAAAGTGCCCCCCCTGTGTGTATTTTGTGTTACGTGTTGTGTGTAAATGTTGGTGTATAGGCATTGGTACACGGGATATAAGCGGGTCTGTGTTTCACATGTGTTTAAATTGTAGATTTGTATTTAGGCACGAGGAGGGCACAAATCACATCACGTGCAAGTAAAAAGTAATAATATGTGAGCACGGGGAATTGCACTTTAATTCACGTGCAGTTGTACCGAGATTCCAATTGAATGATTGACTAGCAATCGAGTCTCGGTACAACTGAATAAAAGCTGTATGTTTTCACTCACTCGGGGTTGTGTGTTCGTTGAGTGGAGAACGGAGAGAGAGAAGGAGAGTAATATGATAACAATTGCTATCGCGTGCTGGAGGACCAGCACGATACTTGTTTATTTATTTACTCACCGTGTTTGTGTGTCTGTCCGTCCACCGTTTGTTTAATTGATAGTCCGTTTTTGTTCGTCTATTTATTTTGGCGCAAGTGCCGTGTCCTGTTTTTTGTGTTATATTATTTTGTTTATTAAATGCTGAGCTCACCAAAACCCCAAGTCTCTGTCTGCTCTGTGTGTTTCTATCTCTGGTCTGAGTTCCTCCCTACAGCCAGCCTGTCACACGTGGTGTCAGAAGAGGGATAACAGCGCCTCCAGGACTCAGGCCAGAGCGGGAACCGAAGTTTTTTTTTGTTTGTTTTGTTTTTTTTTGAAAAATAAAAGGGGGAAAAATGGAAGGCTGGAACTGGAGAGATGGCTGCCAGGATCTGGAGGTCCTCCTCGGTGGTCTAGAGGACCAAGGCTGGTGCCTTGCCTGTGGGGAGTTCGGGCACCCAGTGGTGCACTGCCCCTACCAAGAGGGAGAGGAGGAACTGGCCCAGGAGAGGAAGGTGAGGAGGAGGCAGAGAAGGGGAAAGGGGAAGAGGAAGGCGGAGTGTCCACCGCCCAAGTCTCCACCAGCAGAGGAAGAATGCCTGCTGGTTTTGCCTCCACAGCCTGAGTGGGAGGAGCTCGAACGCCCCACGCCTGAGTGGGAGGAGCTCGAACGCCCCACGCCTGAGTGGGAGGAGCCCGAATGTCCCACGCCTGAGTGGGAGGAGCCCTAACGTCCCACGCCTGAGTGGGAGGAGCCCGAACGTCCCACGCCTGAATGGGAGGAGTCGGTGCGCCCACAGCCCAAGAGGGAGGAGTCGGTGCGCCCACAGCCCAAGAGGGAGGAGTCGGTGCGCCCACAGCCCAAGAGGGAGGAGTCGGTGCGCCCACGGCCCAAAAGGGGAAGGTAGAGCGCCCACCGCCCCAGTCTCCACTAGCAGAGGGTGAATTCCTGCTGGTTCCACCTCCATTGCCATGGGAGGACTGCTTGCAGCTCCCACCTCCACCAGCAGAGGGTGAATTCCTGCTGGTCCCGCCTCCGCCACTTCCACCGCCAGGAGCAGAGCAGCAGGAGCTGCCTCTGCCTCCTCCACCAGCAGAGGGTGAATGCCTGCTGGGTCCCTGTCCACCAGCAGAGGGTGAATGCCTGCTGGGTCCCTGTCCCCAGCAGAGGGTGAATGCCTGCTGGGTCCCTGTCCACCAGCAGAGGGTGAATGCCTGCTGGGTCCCTGTCCACCAGCAGAGGGTGAATGCCTGCTGGGTCCCTGTCCACCAGCAGAGGGTGAATGCCTGCTGGGTCCCTGTCCACCAGCAGAGGGTGAATGCCTGCTGGTCTCCCCTTCCGAGGCGGAGCCGCACCAGTCCCCTGCAAGAGGGGAGGGCCGCACCAGTCCCCTGAAACAAGGGTAGACTACACGCTGCTCCCACCTCCGCCGCCAGGAGACTACACGCCGCCCCACCTCCACTGGCAGGAGCAGAGCAGCAGGAGCTGCCTCTGCCTCCGCCACCTCCACCGGCAGGAGCAGAGCAGCAGGAGCTGCCTCTGCCTCCGCCACCTTCACTGGCAGGAGCAGAGCAGCAGGAGCTGCCTCTGCCTCCGCCACCTTCACTGGCAGGAGCAGAGCAGCAGGAGCTGCCTCTGCCTCCGCCACCTTCACTGGCAGGAGCAGAGCAGCAGGAGCTGCCTCTGCCTCTGCCACCTCCATCGGCAGGAGCAGAGCGGCAGGAGCTGCCTCTGCCGCCGCCAACCCCACCAGCAGAGGAGGAATGTCTGCTGGTATCACTTCCCCACCGCCACGCAGGAGAGGAGCAGGAGCTGCCTCTCCGCCACCAGAAGGACCAGGACTAGATGCTGGCGGTCCTCAGCAGCCCTTGCATAGGCTGCTGAGGAAAGCATGGGAAGAACCGCCCGCCGCAGTGGCCGAGAAGAGGGCCAAAACCCGCACCCCAGCTTGTCCTGACTGCCTGCCTCGCTGCGCCCAAGGATGCCTGCCTCGCCGCCCAAGGATGCCTGCCTCGCCGCCCAAGGATGCCTGCCTCGCTGCCCAAGGATGCCTGCCTCGCTTTGCCCAAGGATGCCTGCCTCGCCGCCCAAGGATGCTTGCCTCGCCGCCAAGGATGCTTGCCTCGCATCGCCTGGGGTTGCCAGCCGCCCGCATCGCCTGGGTTGCCAGCTGCTCGCGATCGCTGGGGTTGCCAGCCGCCCGCACGCTTGGGTTGCCAGCCGCTCCGCACGCCTGGGGTTGCCAGCCGCCCGCGACGCCTGGGGTTGCTAGCCGCTCCGCATCGCCTGGGGTTGCCAGCCGCCCGCACGCCTGGGGCTGCCTGTCGCTCCGCGACGCCTGGGGCTGCCTTTTGCTCCACACAGGGTGCAGGGTGCGAGGGAGAAGTGGAGCTCCCGCTGCCGCCTCTATGGCCAGGGGCTCCTCCCGAAGTTCGCCTCCTGAGGGTCCGCTGCTGCTGCCGCCGCCCGAGGGTCCGCTGCTGCTGCCGCCGCTCCCGAGGGTCCGCTGCTGCTGCCGCCGTCCCGAGGGTCCGCTGCTGCTGCCGCCGCCTCCCGAGGGTCCGCTGCTGCTGCCGCCACCTGGGGTCGCCAGGGATCCTGCTTCGCCTGGGGTCGCCGGGCCTCTGCTTTGCCTCGGTCGCTACACTGTGGCCGGAGCTCCATGAAGGGGAGCTGCCGGCCATGAAGAAAGGGGGAGGTCAGGAGACCAGCTCCCCAGCCGCATTTCCGTGGCAGGAACACGGTGGCCGGAGCCCCACGGAGGGGAGCTGGCGGCCACAAAGAAGGGGGAGGTCAGGAGACCAGCTCCCCTGCAGCAGTTTCGCTGCCGGAATTGGGTGGCCGGAGCCCCACGGAGGGGAACTGCCGCCATGAAGAAGGGGGAGGTCAGGAGACCAGCTTCCCCGCAGCAGTTTCGCTGCCGGAGATTGTGTGGTCGGAGCTCCACGGAGGGGAACTGCCGCCATGAAGAAGGGGGAGGTCAGGAGACCAGCTTCCCCGCAGCAGTTTCGCTGCCGGAGATTGTGTGGTCGGAGCCCCACGGAGGGGAACTGCCGGCCATGAAGAAGGGGGAGGTCAGGAGACCAGCTTCCCCAGCTGCACTTTCGCTGCAGGAGATAGTGTGGCTGAAGCCCCGAAGAGGGAGCTGCCGCCACGAAGAATTGGGGGTGCCGGACATTCCACCATGGCCACCCCCAGAAACAACTTGCTTCCCCTCTTCCGGGACTTTGGGACTGAGGGGAGGTGGCCATTGAGGCCATGTGTGCTTTGCACAAGGGGGGGTATATGTGGCAAAGTGCCCCCCCTGTGTGTATTTTGTGTTACGTGTTGTGTGTAAATGTTGGTGTATAGGCATTGGTACACGGGATATAAGCGGGTCTGTGTTTCACATGTGTTTAAATTGTAGATTTGTATTTAGGCACGAGGAGGGCACAAATCACATCACGTGCAAGTAAAAAGTAATAATATGTGAGCACAGGGAATTGCACTTTAATTCACGTGCAGTTGTACCGAGATTCCAATTGAATGATTGACTAGCAATCGAGTCTCGGTACAACCGCATAAAAGCTGTATGTTTTCACTCACTCGGGGTTGTGTGTTCGTTGAGTGGAGAACGGGAGAGAGAGAAGGAGAGTAATACGTATAACAATTGCTATCGCGTGCTGGAGGACCAGCACGATACTTGTTTATTTATTTACTCACCGTGTTTGTGTGTCTGTCCGTCCACCGTTTGTTTAATTGATAGTCCGTTTTTGTTCGTCTATTTATTTTGGCGCAAGTGCCGTGTCCTGTTTTTTGTGTTATATTATTTTGTTTATTAAATGCTGAGCTCACCAAAACCCCAAGTCTCTGTCTGCTCTGTGTGTTTCTATCTCTGGTCTGAGTTCCTCCCTGCAGCCAGCCTGTCACAATATATGAACGCAAAGCAGACTTAGGGCCGCTTTTTCATATCACATGACCAATTTGGTTACGTCGTTCAATACTCCCACGTGCGCGAAAGGTAAATAGAAAGGTGAATGTTCTGCTAGCCAAGACAGCAGTGGATCAGTATTGAATGGTAATTATTTCTACATCATACAACTTTCATAATAAAAATATTAAATTAAAAAAAAACTGCAGGATTGTAGATCTCAATATTCATATTCAGCCACCATTGTTTATTTTGCAACACTATGCATAGTTACAGAAGTGTGTGTCTTTACATTAAAATGCTGATCATTTCTTTTAGCTGCTTGCTTTTACACACTAAAAATACTGTTCTCATCCAGAAATATTAAGATTTTATATATATATATATATATATATATATATATATATATATATATATATATATATATATATATATATATATATATATATATATATATATATATATATATATATATATATATATATATATATATATAGGTTTTTTAATATATAACATAAAATTGCTACTATACTGCACTGAAAAAATATATATTAATAAAAAACATCTGCTACAAATCAAGGATTACTGTATATCCCCGTAGCTCTTCTGAGTGCATAAAAAAACAAACAAGCAATTAGCCACATTTCAGTCACATATGTGAACGCACAAAGGCGCCCTAAACCACAAATGTGAACAGGGTTGCAGACCTAAATATGCGGAGGCCCTGAGGCCCTGGGCCAGCACAGTAGTGTAAACGGGGTCTTGGTCTTCCCCTTGTCCCAGTGCTCAAGCATTTCAGCTAAAGTCTTCATCAGCAATAGATTATGTTGATGCTTCACCTGATTTTCCCCAATTACAAAAGTAATAAAACAAAAAATCAAATTGATATTCTTGAGGACCTTCTCCTGATGCAGCTGCAATGAACATCACCATCATCTGTGTCTTGGCATGTGTTTATGAGATGGATTCTAAAAAAATCCCTGAAACTTTGCCATATACTGTACAGGCAGGCATGGCAGAAAACATTGTGATCATCAGCAAGGACGTCGACAAATAAATGCTGGTTGTAAAATCAAGCAGTGGAACTAATTACAAACCAGCAGAATAATGATCAGATGGAAGAAGTGTACATGAGGTGGACTGAGCTGCAGAATAAAGTTCTGTAAAAAAGAATCATAAGAATTGAATGAGCTGCATTGTCTCAATCTACTGTAGTACAGAATCTGGGCATGAATCAGCGACCATACACCCTAAGGAAGCGCCTGAACCATCGCACAAAAGAGCTACAGTACAGTAGGATAGTTTGAAAATGCTGTTATGGAGCTTTTAACCTTATCTCAGTGACAGTGGTCAGAATCTGTAAACGTAGTGTGTCACACAAAACTGCTTCTGTTAGACTAGCTGTTAGTGGGCAGTTTGATAAAACTGGCTCTAGAAAGTCTCAGAAAGGGCTTTAATCTGCATGCTGCCTTCGTTGAAAAGGTTGCTCCCGGCAGACTTGTAGCATGCCCATAGAGTAATCTGGGGGTCCTGACATTACCCACTTCTTGAGATATCCCTTCCAAAGATGTACAGTCTATGACATTTGTGAAATGATTTCACCACTCACGGGTTCGTGCCCCTTTAAAAACTACGACCCAGCACACAGAAATGGATTTTCAAGCGCGGTTGCGCTAATATTTTAATAAAACACAAAAACAAAATAAACAAAACAAACACCTAGCTCTTCTTTGAGCAATAACTAAAACAAAACAGGAACCTAAATTAAATAACAGGACAGCTAAGCTGTTTACCTGTATCAAAATAAACAAAACAACACACACCAAAAGGCTTACACTACCTTTTCCTTTTTCTGTTTACGGCTGTACCCACACACCAGCACAGTCGGGCTTCTACACACATCAGCAGCCGCCCAGAGCAGACTGACTGCTCTCCTTTTAAACCGGGCACCTGGCTCCAATTTTCAATAGTAGCCAGGTGCGGTACTGATCAATAATAAAACAATAAAACAATTAAACAAAACAATCAAACAATTAACAAAACCAAACCAAAATGTGCCGTGCGCACATGTTTTCCTCTAGGGAGGAATTAACCCCCTCCCTGCTGTCTCACACATCCCCCATGTCTTTTCAAGACATCGGCCATACAACGGCCACCTCCCTCCACCCTTAAAGACCACCCACCCTCAAGTCCACAAATGTCAATTTTCGCCCTCTTCCACGGGCGGGCTTGAGGGTGGGTTGTCCTCCGGCGTTCCAGGGAGGGACCCAGGACCGGCGAGGAGGGACCCAGGCGGCTTGTCCAGGGCGACCACAGCGCAGACCGGTGACCGGGAGCCAGGACTGACAGGCAGAGGCGTGCGCCTGTGGACCTGCGCAGCGACCTCTGGAATTCCAGGTGGAGCACAGCACGATGCAAGGGAGCGGAGCAATCAGCAGGGGAACGCTAGTGACCTCTGCCCCTTAGCGTAGCGACGTCTGCCTCTTGCGCAGCGGCGTCTGGGATTCCAGGGGAGTGAAGTAAGGGACCCGGCAAGCGACTGTGCCTGGCTGTACTGCGACCTGGGAGCAAGGTCCAGCGCAGGGAGGTCTGGGCATTCGGCCAGGTGTCCACGATGGCGGGACTGGGGACCTCCCTCGGCAACGCCGGGCTCACTTGCACGGATGATGGTTTTGGAAGAAGCGGCTCCTCCCCTCTGGGCTCTGGTAACTGCAGCTCCAACCCCTCTGGCTCTCGGGATGGCAGCTCCATCCCCTCTGGCTCTCGGGACGGCAGCTCCATCCCCTCTGGCTCTCGGGACGGCAACTCCACCCCTCTGGCTCTCGGGACGGCAGCTCCCACTTTGTAGCAGCAGTAGCTCCAGTTCGGTCGGCTCCCGCTCCTGTATGAACAACGGGGCCACGCCCAGCTCCTGCCTCTGCCTCTCCATTTTCTTTGTCTGCTCCTCCTGAGCAGCGGTGTTCTGATTGATCATTGCGATCAATTCTTTAAAATCCATTTTCTGGGTCGTAGGGCGCCCACACTTTCTGACACCATATGTGAAATGATTTCACCACTCACGGGTTCGTGCCCCTTTAAAAACTACGACCCAGCACACAGAAATGGATTTTCAAAGCGGTTGCGCTAATATTTTAATAAAACACAAAAACAAAATAAACAAAACAAACACCTAGCTCTTCTTTGAGCAATAACTAAAACAAAACAGGAACCTAAATTAAATAACAGGACAGCTAAGCTGTTTACCTGTATCAAAATAAACAAAACAACACACACCAAAAGGCTTACACTACCTTTTCCTTTTTCTGTTTACGGCTGTACCCACACACCAGCACAGTCGGGCTTCTACACACATCAGCAGCCGCCCAGAGCAGACTGACTGCTCTCCTTTTAAACCGGGCACCTGGCTCCAATTTTCAATAGTAGCCAGGTGCCGGTACTGATCAATAATAAAACAATAAAACAATTAAACAAAACAATCAAACAATTAACAAAACCAAACCAAAATGTGCCGTACGCACATGTTTTCCTCTAGGGAGGAATTAACCCCCTCCCTGCTGTCTCACACATTTTACTGTCCTTTAAATCAAAATGACTACATCTGATTGAAAAGGGATTTTAAAATGAAGTCAGTGATATCTAATAATTGTTCATTTGCACAGAGACTCACCCCTTTCCTTTACAGCTGCCTTGTCTTTCTCAGTTACCGTACCTCTAGCTATCTATTAAAAGGAAATCCATTTTTTAATTATCATTTGCAGATGTTTGCTTAATCCTTTAATCAGCATTGTTGATGCCACCAGCTCTTTCTCAGAGATCATCAGTATGTTTTTTTTTTTTTACTGAAAAATGGTTTAGAGAAGCAAAGTACATTTTGAAATGTTACAATTCAAATAAAACTAACAATAGCATACAGTAATCCGTCACGTATCGTCACGTATCCGACTGTGGTGTGACCAGTAATATGCCATTACACACAGCTGTAACAATTATTATATTCACACAATTATTGTTTTGAGATTCAGCTTTTATTAGGGAGCTCCCCTAAATCTCTTGTTTAAAAGATACAGGGTATTAATGCTTGTGACAGAGTAGCCGTCTGCCATGTGGGTGTGTGCATTCGCTGCTGAGTGACAAGCAGGAGATCGAGACGGAGGTTGATACGCCCACAGGCAAACAGGATTTATTTACATATCAACACAATGAACAGCTCACGTGACACTACCAGCTATGGAAGCGCAGCTGTCCTTACAAAGGTACCACCAAATGTTCCTGTCAGGACACTGCACTGTGATTGGTTATCATATTATTGTTTATAAAACAATGAATAATCCTCTCCCAAAACCAAAACCCGAAACCCGAAGGTCAGTATCCTACACTGCAGTCATTACACATCTAAAGTAGTTAATGTTTGGCAGTGAATAAGCGTATTTGTTACTTTAATAAAAAGTGACCTGAGGTGCTGACTTCCTCAGTTGTCCTGACAGGAACATTTCATGGTACCTTTGTAAGCACTGCGGCAGTGCACGGAGCACATACAACACAGTGTATGGAAACTTTGGAAGGATCACAATCTCTGAACTGAAGTGATCTGTTCAATAATAAACTGACGTTGCTGAAGAGATTGATCATGGCGGATAAACGGTTAGGGCGGATATGTGATGGGCGGATACGGGACAGATTACTGTATATATCTATCTATATCTATAGCTATATCATTAGTTCTCTTTGGCTATAAATACAAGCAGCTTTCGAGTTAAGGTGGGAGAAAGCATAGAATTATGATAATCACGATATGCAAATATAAGCATTACAAGAGCCAATCAAATCACATCAAAGTCGCCAAAAGGCTTCTATATTCACAGTGTTTTAAAAGTCAGAGGACGCAGTATGCAGTTGCTGTACTCTCTTTTAAAACGCTGTGAATGCAGAAGCATATTCCGATATATAATCAAAAAGAAAGGTAAAACAGGCACACAAAAATATGAATTCCGGTAATTGATAAAAAATCTATTATATAAGGATGTTTCGGACTACAAGTCCTTCAGCTGGATGGAAGAAACAGTGACTTCTTGTTTATGCACTGCATTTTCCATCCAGCTGAAGAAGGACTTATAGTCTGAAACACACTGATATAATTTATTTCTTTTTTTTAATCAATTATTCACATTTTTGTGTACCTACATTATCTTTTTCTTTTTGATTTTGCACCTTATGGTACACAGCATTTTTTCTTTAAAAATAATAAAATTATATATACTGTATATATATATATATATATATATACACTACCGGTCAAAAGTTTTAGAACACCCCCATTTTTCCAGTTTTTATTGAAATTTAAGCAGTTCAAGTCCAGTGAATAACCTGAAATGGTACAAAGGTAAGCGGTAAAAAAAGTTACCAAAAACTGAAAAATAATGTACATTTCAGAGTTAAACAAAAAGGCCTTTTTCAGGGAACAAGTAATGGGTTAACAACTTACAGCTGTTCTGCAGCAATGGAAGTAAATTAAGCCTTGAAAGTTGATGCTAACAATTCCTACAGGTATCCCAACTTTTGTTGATTAATTACAAACCCTCTGTCTGTATAAAAGCAGTGTTGGAACAGACTGTGTTACTACACCCTCTTAAGCATTATTTGGACAGTATTGTACTGCAGGAAGTAGAATATTGCTATCATAATGGCGAGAAAAAGGCAATTAACAAAGGAAGACAGACAGACCATTATAACCCTTAAAAGTGTAGGTCTTTCCTTTAGAGAAATTGCAAAGAAAGCCAAGGTGTCAGTGAGTACAGTTTCCTACACCATCAAAAGGCACTTGGAAACTGGAGGAAACTCTGACAGGAAGAGGTCTGGCAGACCCAAAGCCACAACAGAATCAGAAGACAAGTTTCTGAGAGTCAACAGCTTGCGTGATAGGCGGCTCACAGGACAACAGCTTCAAGCACATAGCTTAACATTGGTCGAAGTAAGCAAGTCTCAGTTTCAACTGTGAAGAGAAGACTTCGAGCTGCAGGTTTGACAGGTCGAGTGGCAGTAAGAAAGCCATTGCTAAGATGGCAAAATAAGAAAAAGAGGCTTGCCTGGGCCATGAAGCACCGCCAGTGGACTACTGAAGACTGGAAGAAGGTCTTATGGACCGATGAATCAAAATTTGAAATCTTCGGTTCATCACGCAGTGTTTTTGTATGCCGTCGAGTAGGCGAAAGGATGGTTCCTCGGTGTATGACACCAACTGTCAAACATGGAGGAGGAAGCGTGATGGTCTGGGGCTCTTTGCTGGATCCAGAGTCGGCGACTTGCACAGAGTGAGTGGCACCCTGAACCAAAACGGCTACCACAGCATTTTGCAGCCATGCAATACCCTCTGGTATACGCCTAGTTGGTCAGGGGTTCATCCTACAGCAAGATAATGACCCAAAACATACCTCCAGGCTATGTCAGAACTACCTTAGAAGAAAAGAACAAGACGGTAGGCTTCAAATCATGGAATGGCCAGCACAGTCTCCAGACTTAAACCCCATCGAGCTGGTTTGGGATGAACTGGACAGAAGGGTGAAAGCAAAGCAACCTACAAGTGCAACACATTTGTGGGAACTTCTGCAACAGTGTTGGGAAGAACTTTCCGAACAATATTTGATTTCCATTGTAGAAAGAATGCCACGAGTGTGTTCGGCTGTTATATCTGCAAAAGGTGGCTACTTTGATGAGTCAAAAATTTAGATTAAATTTTGTTAAACAAAACGATTCTTGTTTTTTATTTCTTTTTTATCTCCAATTGTTTATTTGTTCTATGCTTTAATTTCAGAGTACATTGAGACATTAAACTGCGTGAAATTTCAATAAAAACTGGAAAATGGAGGTGTTCTAAAACTTTTGACCGGTAGTGTATATATATATATATATATATATATATATATATATATATATATATATATATATATATATATTAGGGCTGTCACTCGATTACAAATTTTGATCGGTTAATTTATGGGCATTAGTTGGTTAATCCTTGCACATTTATTTATTTATTTATTTATTTATTTATTTGTTTATTTGTTTATTTAATTTAGTGACCATTTATTATTTTTATTTATTTTCCCCCAATTTGGAATGTCCAGTTATGTTTTTTCTCCTCACTGCAGCAAGTCCCCACACAGCACAGACGTTCTGAGCGTCCTCCGATCTCACAAGCCTAAAGCCAGAATCGCTTTTACGCCAAACAATCCAGAACAGAGGTGGGCCGGCTACCAATCCTGGTGCTCGGTGTCTGACCAGTAGGGTTTGCTGTTGCGTGATGAGGAGAAGCACCCCTGCAGGTTTCCCATCCCCCACTCCGGGAGCATCAGAGCCAACATGACGCCCCCCTCAGGGTCCCCAGCAAAGATTGGCCTCTTTGCACAGCCTGGACGCTTATTATTTTTATTTCAGTAAGTCACATACCTCTAAACACAAGACAGCTGAGCTGCGTTTCCAACATTGGTTGTTTAATCTACCATTACAGTTACGTACTTGGCTTCCTATACTTTTGCATCTATCAGAACCTGAGGCACCGAAGAGATTATGCCATTCTGAATCTTGTTAGAGGTACCCGAGAATACTATGGCTATTGACAAGTGATTGCTTAACATGATATCGTAGTTAGAAATCAGAGAAAGTAATTCCAGATAATTACCTCTATTTGAGGAATTGATGCCTTCATCGTGCCCTCTGAATGCCAGTTCTTGCTTGCCAAGGTAAACAATGGAATCAATCAAGCGTTTAAGAACCTCACGATTTTCTTACTTGCTCATTGTGATGTATTGTATCCGTACGCTTCTGCTCATCCAGTTGAACATCAGTCCGGGCTTGTCCAAAGGTTTTGAGTGTAACAGTGGCTCACAAGTGACTTTGAGAACGCTTATGTTTTTGTGCTGACTTCATTAGACATCCTAGATTGTTGTAGCCAGTGCTGTTCCATATAGCCTTTTCTGTACTGAACAAAATCCAGTTCCAGCAGTATACTTTTTTTAATTGACAGCTACCGGTAAGCCATGGATACCTTTCATAATTTGAATTTTGGAAGTGGTGAGTATATCCCTTCCCTTCCTGTGTCAGTTCGGGTATTTGTGGTGTATACCTCCACTTGTTCTGAGAAAGTTGTTCTTGAAAATTGAATCGTAACCAAATCGACTACAATGTCTCCATTGTCTGATGACATTTTTGTTTAAATCTGTAAAAAGCAATTCGAAATATAATCAATCAAAATTCAGCTATTCTTACACCACTTACCCTAGCATATTTATGTCCCGCCTGCTCACTAATGATTGGACAGCTGCAAAACCAGGGCAGTTCTTTGACTTTCCCATTGTTTAAACTCCCAATTATGTCCCGCCTCTGCTGACTCATTCCTGGTCTAACTATGTGGAAGCGCTGTTTCCCACTTCTGAACACCATATGTCACAGATGGCTTGTTGTGACGTCAGACAGGAAGAGATAGTCAATACTGTGAGGTATGAAGTACTGTCGCGCGTGTTTATTAAACAAATTGAATGCTTGAACAAACAAAACAAAACACTTTTCAAAACAAAAGGCACGATGGCCAAAACAAACAGGAAAAACACAACGAACACTAAACACACAAGTATCGTGTTGGTTTAAGGCCAGCACGAGTAGTAATTGTTTATACTGCATCTCTCTTTACCTTACGTTCCGCCTCTGAACAACACGACCACGATGAGCAGCTGATCCGCTCTTTTATACAGCCGTGCCTGGACTCGATTGCTTATCAATAATTCGATCGAGCCCAGGCACATTCTGCACGTGAAGGGAACTAATCCTTCCCTGCCGACCTAAAACACCTGTGCACCCCAAACATTAATTTTAAATAATAATAACACACCACAAATAGAAAATAATACATATAAACACAGGGGCGGGGTGTACCCTGTCACAGCCTGTTTGACAACGGATGAGCAAATAAAATATATTGCTTTTTAAAAAAAAAATGTTACAGTAGGCCAACAGTATGTACTGTATATGCACTTTATTTGTTGTTTCTAAATTGTATCTGTCGAGAAAATATTATGTCTCATTATTAAAACAATTATTTATGGCAATGTGGGCAAAACAAAGATGTCATATATTCATTGTCCCCATTTTACACAAACAACGTAAAACCCCAAGTGCAGAGCTGCAGTACCAGTGTTTAGAGTCAGTGCTCCGTGATTAGTGTTTGACACATGTTTAGACAGTGTAATCACTTTCATCAAAGCTGAGAATGTTTTTCCACATCCAGGTCATCCATGGTGCCATGGATATAAACATAAGGCACGTGGAGATCAGATAGAAGCCTTGTTAATGTAGGGGGGTTTGCAGCCTCAAACAATTGAAAAGCATTACCTGGTATTAAATGCTTTAGAGTTGCATTTAAGCCTGTCTGAAAACCAAACCTTGTAGTGGTAGAAAAACCCCATTGGCCATAAAATTAAAGACAGGGGCCTTTATCTGGGAAAATTGATGGCTTTGGTCTTCACTTCCAGGATGTGCTGTGCTACAAGTCCGGAAGCACCTACCATGTTTTCTTTCAAATTGAGGTGCACCATGACAACATGTGCCCTACTTAAAGCCAATCTGACAACACCAATTCCATTGACACACAACCACCACCATACAGTCCCCCCATGTAATAATCAAGCAAACTCCCCTCACAGGGTTGTAGAGTAGAGGGTATATAACCCAGTCTTTCTGGAAAGCAGCAGCTATCAATGTTACAGTTATGTTGTATATTTGCATACTTTATTTTGCAATAGTCCCTCATAGCAAACAGAGTGCAGTTAGAAAACTGGGCCAACACATACAGTATATAGCCCTGTAATCTGTTATTTTAGCAAGAATGAAAAAATCAGATGTTCAATGTCTTAGAATAACTAGATTTTAGTAAGAAGAAGTTGGCAAGCTACTTGCCTTTCAGGTGTCTGTTTGACTTCATCAGGCATTGAATGCATAGAGGTGATTGACAATATATATATATATATATATATATATATATATGTGTGTGTGTGTGTGTGTGTGTGTGTGTTATGTAATACTTTTCTAAAGAAAAAAGATTTAAGAACGGTACTTGAAATATTACATTTTAATTGCCAAATTGATGAACATTTGCTGTCAACCGTTAAAATGACCTTATAGACAGCAATAATCTGGTGGATAATAGCAAGATGGAAAACTGTAACACAAGCATTCTTTTACTGCATCTGTTTAATGTTCTACCGTTAGCTTCTGTAATTTTTTTTTAATAACATATGGCTTTATCTCAGCAATGTGGCTAATTGTTTTTTTTTTGCTTCTTGGCCTTCAGTTATTAAAAATATAATGTGACCTTAACATTTTCATTATAGATGATGCCTTTACATTGACATAGTGACATACAATTTCATAATGTTATTAAACAGACAAGCTTGAATGCCATGGAATTTACCCTTCGTGATTCAAAATAACCAACCTGTAACCCTTATGTTAACATACTGTATTATTATGTTACAGCAATTATTATATTAGAAAACAGGTATTATTTCTAGACTGACACAGAGGGACAGTCCATTGTTCTTGATTCTTTGAGATCACTACCAGTCTGGTTGGGTCACCATTTTAGCTCCTGAGATGTTATAACAGGGGTCGACCAACTTCCTGACCCTACGAGCTGCATACCAACATTTCCCTATGGTCGAGAGTCGCAAGACACATACTATAACACATGAAATGTTTGCGACCAAGACATTTTAAATACTAGCATTTTTTTTTTTTAAATTCTCTTGAACATTATAACAGAATATTGCACTTACTCTGTGCAGTACTGTAGTTGTTATCTCTTGATGGTGTTTCAGTGTCATTTCTATTGTAGTAGATCTACAGTGTATTAAACTTTAAATCAATCAATCAATCAATCAATCTTTATTTTATATAGAACCTTTCATAGCAGACCATCATCACAAAGAGCTTTACAAGATGCAGTAACAACAAGAAAATCCATAATACTTTAAATACAGAGAAATGCATAATACATGATATACAGTAAAAACAATGCTTAATACAATACAGTGAAAAATGCATAATACATGATAGTAACATAATACATGAAATAGTAGCAGCAATACAGCAGCTAATAGTAGATATCAGGCTTAAAGAAATGTAACACTATGGTGTTTTTCTATTTACTATATATTCAGTTATTATGATGCAAAATATGGCAACTGCCCTGATTTCACCAAAAACAGCACATAAAAAGACACGTTTTTGTAAGGATTTTTTTTTTTACAAACTCTTCTGAATGGTGGGTGTTGGCCTGTTATTTTATTTTAAAAGTTTAATTAGGTCCTATTGACATTTAAAGATAAAATAATCACATCAAGCAACAAAAACACTATAAATGGATACCTGCAAATATAAAGAGAAAATAATAGTTGGACACATAGTTGTTACTTAGCATTCAGTTCACAATCTGTTGGCAATTAACAGTGCATTTTCTACAATGTAGTATAAGCAAATTGAAAAGCCATGTTATCCAAGTTATTGACTGGTACTATCCATTTAGCCTTTACAGACCTCCAAAGGGATATCTCACATTTCAAAGTTTCAGTTTTCTCTGTTCACAAAAGCAAGAGCTGAGCTACTTTGTAAAGTGATTGTTGGCAGGGAGTGATAACAAAAGTATATTTGGCACCTAAATAAAAATCCAGCAATGTTTCTATAGTTAAGAGTAAGTGGTGTTATATCCCAAACAAGAGGGATTTAACGAGTAACATTTGCATTGGATATGACTGCAATGTGTTTTTATGTCACACTTATGCTTTAGGAATAAGGGATAGGTTTTGTGATTGTGGCTTTGGCAAATATATTTTGCATGGATAATTTTCCATTCAGTCCTTAGTTATGAACTAATAACCCTAATAAGTGGACCATCTACACAGGAAGATATTTTATATGGCCCTACAAAAAGGACCTGGGGCATTACTTTTGTGTTCTTAAAATAAAACTTCTGTTAGGCGTCTGAGGATGAAAAAATAACATTGCTGTACAAATGCAACAATAAATAACAGTAACCGTACACAGACACATTCAGAACGACTGAAGATAAGCTTATCATTTAATTTATAACACTCCTTTTAGTATTTCTAAAGACCATACCTTACCTCATTAGTCCACCATTAAGAGTTATATAATAAGTGACAGATTATATGTAAAAACACTTGGTTACAGCAGTTAGTGATAAGTTGTTCCGCTAACGTCTATTTGCAAATAGAGTAAATCTGCATATGTTTGGGGTCAGGCAACTTGTAGGAAGCCACAAATTAAGGTTAAAACCACTAAAAGAAAGTCAGAAAAATATGTAGAAAACACTCCCCCGGCTGGGCTGGCTACACCGCCCAGGTTCCTTGTAGATCAGAGGGGATCCCCGGCCACACCTGTTTTTTTCGCAGCTTGTGCGCTTTAGCATCAGCGAGTCTCTAATCTATACGCCTTTCTCTTATCCTAACCCTCTTCCCCTTTCCTCCAGGTCCCGTGAGCATCCAGCAGGTGCCCGGCCCTCACTTCCGGGCTCACGCATGATGGAGGTCGGTTCTACGGACCGGACCTGTTTAGATCTTTCCTTTTTCAGGTCCGGGTACCCTTCTGTCCCCCTGGGGTAGCCGGGTCTCCCTACCACCAGGCAAGCTGCCGAGACGGGTCCTCCACCAAGTGTGGGGGGGTGGAGTTTCCTCCAGTAACGTACGGTGAGGTCAGTGGTTGGGTAGGCACTGGCCAGTCTCAAACTGCAGAGAAGGTCTGTGCCTTTCCAACAGTTGTTCCCACGGCATTTTTTCCGCAAGAACACATGCGTCAATATTAACTGTGCAATGGAATTAGTGTAGTCAGGTGACACAGTTAAGGCAGCGACATGCTGTGCTTTTTTCTCACTCATTGCTGAGACTCTAAGGTTGGAACTGAGTAGAGCGGCTTACGTTCAAGTTCAGTGGTAGGGAAAGGCAGAGCGCATCGCTGCCTCTCGTCTTTTCATCAAATTTAGCATATTACCAAAAAAAAAAATCCACTATGCAGAAATGCGTTGTGACAACGAAAGGTAATGAACAGTCATACACAATTTAATATATTTTTTTTTACTGGATTCTCACTAGGTAGGCAGTGCCTACCTTGCCTACCCTAACCGGACCGCATGTCACTGGTTTCCTCTATCCATGGTTTCGGTCTCCAGCCATACCGGAGACCACTTGTCCCCTAATCACAACTGCTCAAGCAGCTAGTGGACCTCCAAGCAGTAGGGGACCTGTCCTGTCTGTTCGACTTTGTCACTAACAAAGTCCCACTAATGCCCAAGTCCCACAAGCACGCCATCCCCTTCCGCCTTTGCAGACTCCCCGTGAAAAGTAATAAAAGGAGCTCTTTAGTTGCAGAACTGGAATTCAACATCAGTGAAATCTTAAATGAATGAATGTTTACATTTACTGTTTTAGAGTTTATTAATGTAAGTGTAAACTGTCATAAATGTTGAGAATTAATGACTTGGTAATATCCAATCTTGAACTAAAAATATGCAATCCATTCTTACTGTTTTAAAATGAGATTAAAACTGTATGTGACATTAAAAGCAACAGTATAGGCTCTGAGTGTTCTGTCTGGACTTCATACCAAAGAAACACTCCTTAAAGGAGGTAAGATTCCTCTGCTAAGAGAAATGTGGGAGTAATGTAAAATGTTATGTTAAAATCTGTAATGGATGTTAAGTGCTCTTTGCTAAAGGGAGAACAAATATGTGCAGTCTGTCATATTGCTGATGTTAATAAAATAACGTGTAACTGTCTGCAATTTTGCATGGTTTATTAGTTCTGCAAGCTCTGGACATGGCTTGAAAACATCTTTAGACTTACCACTGGGGACGAAGTTGAGACCACGAAAACATAATTTATTTAGGTTCCAAATGACCTTCATGAATGCAGGAAATTACTTACTGTTTCTTTAGCCTTGACAAGGTTTGAACACAGGTCGCAAAGGTAAAAGGTGAGTGCCCTTCACATATGGCATACCCACATCCTGTATTCAGTGGTAGATCCAATTTTATTTATGATCTTTTTTCAGAGTGTGTTCAGGCTTATAAAAAAAATAAATAAAAAAAAACTTTAAAGAATTGCATAAAGCTATTGTAACTGTATTGTGTGAAAGATTGTGCATATGGGCCCATATTTCACAAATGACTTACCAGAACCTGTGTTGCTCTAAAAAGAAAACGTAACGTTCATGTTACAAAGCTTTAAATAAATAACTCAGTAAGTTAAATTAGGGGTTACAGCATTCAAATACCAGACAGTTTAACTCCAATATTAATTCAGAAATCTAATGTCAGAGCACAAGCTTAAATATTAAATGTAAATATGTGTGTATCCAGTTGATAGTATTGGGTACAAAGCCTACAACAGAGATTAGTTATGCTTCAGAAAATACCAGGTGAATAAAATGCATTCTGGAGTCTTATGTGTAGCACCAGAGTTACCAAAAGTATAGAGGCCATTACAGGTCTTTAAGACACCATCTAGCAGAACATTGTGTGGTCCTGCAACCCACCAGTGGTAATCTGACTCCAATGGTGACTTGTTACTATA